>LR738710.1:941396780-941423599 GCA_902687465.1 Secale cereale
AATTTCAGAGTGAAGTTGAGAATCATCGTAACAAGAAGATCAAGTTCCTACGATCTGATCGAGGGGGAGAGTATCTGAGTTATGAGTTTGGCAATCACTTAAGAAAATGTGGAATTGTTTCACAGTTGACGCCACCTGGAACACCACAGCGTAATGGTGTGTCCGAACGTCGTAATCGAACCCTATTAGATATGGTGCGTTCTATGATGTCTCTTGCCGATTTGCCACTATCATTTTGGGGATATGCGTTAGAGACGGCTGCATTCACTTTAAATAGGGCTCCATCCAAGTCCGTTGAGACAACACCGTATGAACTGTGGTTTGGTAAGAAACCTAAGTTGTCTTTTCTCAAAGTTTGGGGTTGCGATGCTTATGTCAAAAGGCTTCAGCCAGAAAAGCTCGAACCCAAAGCGGAAAAATGTGTCTTCATAGGATACCCAAAAGAGACGGTTGGGTACACCTTCTATCTCAGATCCGAGGGCAAAGTGTTTGTCGCTAAGAACGGGTCCTTTCTCAAGAAAGAGTTTCTCTCGAAAGAATTGAGTGGGAGGAAGGTAGAACTTGATGAGGTTATTGAACCTCTGCTTCAACCAGAGAGTAGCGCAGCACAGAAAGATGTTTTTGTGGAGCCTGCAACGGTTGAAGAGGAAGCCAATGATGATGATCAAGAAGCTTCTGATCAAGTTGCTACCGAACCTCGTAGGTCGACAAGGGTACGCACTGCAACTGAGTGGTATGGTAACCCTGTCTTGGAGGTCATGTTGTTGGACAACAGTGAACCTACGAGCTATGGAGAAGCGATGGTGGGCCCGGATTCCGACAAATGGTTAGAGGCCATGAAATCCGAGATGGGATCCATGTATGAAAACAAAGTATGGACTTTGGAAGTATTACCTGAAGGGCGGAAGGCCATTCAGAATAAATGGATTTTTAAGAGGAAGACGGACGCTGACGGCAATGTCACCGTGTATAAAGCACGACTTGTGGCAAAGGGTTTTTCACAAGTTCAAGGAGTTGACTACGATGAGACTTTCTCACCCGTAGCGATGCTTAAATCCGTCCGAATCATGTTAGCAATAGCTGCATATTTCGATTATGAAATTTGGCAGATGGATGTCAAAACAGCGTTCCTTAACGGTTTTCTTAAGGAAGAGTTGTATATGATACAACCGGAAGGTTTTGTCGATCCAGAGAATGCTGACAAAGTTTGCAAACTCCAGCGTTCCATTTATGGGCTGGTGCAAGCATCTCGGAGTTGGAATCTTCGCTTTGATGAGGTGATCAAAGCGTTTGGGTTTGTACAAGTTTACGGAGAAGCTTGTATTTACAAGAAAGTGAGTGGGAGCTCTATAGCGTTTCTAATATTATATGTGGATGACATATTGCTGATTGGAAACAATATAGAACTTTTGGATAGCGTGAAGGGGTATTTGAACAAGAGTTTTTCGATGAAGGACCTCGGTGAAGCTACTTTCATATTGGGCATCAAGATCTATAGAGATAGATCGAGACGCTTGATAGGACTTTCACAAAGTACATACCTTGATAAAGTTTTGAAGAAGTTCAAAATGGATCAATCCAAGAAGGGGTTCTTGCCGGTATTGCAAGGTACAAAGTTGAGTAAGACTCAATGCCCAGTGACTGCGGAAGATAGAGAAAAGATGAGTGTCATCCCCTATGCTTCAGCCATAGGCTCTATCATGTATGCAATGCTGTGCACAAGACCAGATGTCAGCCTTGCCATAAGTATGGCCGGAAGGTTTCAAAGTAATCCTGGTTTGGATCACTGGACAGCGGTCAAGAATATCCTGAAGTACCTGAAAAGGACTAAGGAAATGTTTCTCGTTTATGGAGGTGATCAAGAGCTCATCGTAAAGGGTTACGTCGATGCAAGCTTTGACACTGATCCGGATGACTCTAAGTCTCAAACCGGATACGTATATATTCTCAACGGGGGAGCGGTAAGCTGGTGCAGTTCCAAGCAAAGCGTGGTAGCCGATTCTACATGCGAAGCGGAGTACATAGCTGCCTCGGAGGCGGCAAAGGAAGGTGTCTGGATGAAGGAGTTCATAACAGATCTTGGAGTTGTGCCTAGTGCACTGAACCCAATGACTCTGTTTTGTGACAACACTGGTGCCATTGCTCTAGCCAAGGAACCAAGGTTTCACAAGAGAACCAGACACATAAAGCGACGCTTCAACTCCATCCGCGATTCAGTCAAGGAGGAGGACATAAGCATTTGCAAAGTACACACGGATTTGAATGTTGCAGATCCGTTGACTAAGCCTCTTCCACGGGCTAAGCATGATCAACACCAAGACTCTATGGGTGTTAGATTCATTACCTTGTAATGCTAGATTATTGACTCTAGTGCAAGTGGGAGACTGTTGGAAATATGCCCTAGAGGCAATAATAAAAGAGTTATTATTATATTTCCTTGTTCATGATAATCGTTTATTATCCATGCTATAATTGTATTGATTGGAAACTTAAATACATGTGTGGATAAATAGACAAACTTTGTGTCCCTAGTAAGCCTCTTCGGGACTAGCTCGTTGATCAAAGATGACCGTGGTTTCCAGGTCATAGACATGAGTTGTCATTTGATAACGGGATCACATCATTAGGAGAATGATGTGATGGACGAGACCCAAACGTTAAACATAGCTTTTGATCGTATCAGTTATCGCTATAGTTTTCTGCATGTCAAGTATAAGTTCCTATGACCATGAGATCATGTAACTCACTGACACCGTAGGAGTGCCTTGTGTGTGCCAAACGTCGCAACGTAACTGGGTGACTATAAAGGTACTCTACAGGTATCTCCGAAGGTGTCTGTTGAGTTGACATGGATCGAGACTGGGATTTGTCACTCCGTGTGACGGAGAGGTATCTCCGGGCCCACTCGGTAATACGTCATCTCAATGAGCTCAAAGTGACTAAGTAGTTAGTCACGGGATTATGTATTACGGAACGAGTAAAGAGACTTGCCGGTAACGAGATTGAACTAGGTATAGAGATACCGACGATAGAATCTCGGGCAAGTAACATACCGACGAGACAAAGGGAACTGTATACGGGATTGCCTGAATCCTTGACATCGTGGTTCATCCGATGAGATCATCGAGGAACGTGTGGGAACCAATATGGGTATCCAGATCCCGCTATTGGTTATTGACCTGGGAGTGTCTCGGTCATGTCTGCATAGTTTCCGAACCCGCAGGGTCTACACACTTAAGGTTCGGTGACGCTAGGGTTGTTAGTGAGAACAGTGCATGGTAACCGAAGTTTGTTCGGAGTCCCGGATGAGATCCCGGACGTGACGAGGATCTCCAGAATGGTCCGGGGACGAAGATTGATATATGGGATGATGGGAATCGGAGTCCGGAAGTGTTCCGGGGAGTACCGGGGAGTCGTCGGATGACCGAAAGGAGTTTCGGGGGGTCCCGGCAAGTGTTGCGGGCCTCATGGGCCAAAAGGGGGGAGGCGAATCAGCCCACACAGGGGCTGTGCGCCCCCCCTAGGCCCCTCCACCTGCGCCTAAGGGGCTGGGCCCCCCTAGGGCAGCCGCACCCCCTTGGCTTGGGGGGCAAGGCGCCTGGGGGGGAAACCCTAGCCCTGGCCGCCGCCCCCCCCCCCTTGGCCGGCCCCATCTAGCCTTGGCCGCCGCCCCCTAGGGGGAACCCTAGGGGCGCCCCCTCCCCTCTCTCCCCCCTATATATAAAGAGAGGCAGAGGGAGGGCAGCAACATAAGTTTGTGCCTCGGCGCTGCCCTCCCTCTCCCACGAATATCTTCGTCTATTTTGCAGTGCTTGGCGAAGCCCTGCTGGAATTCCTCCACCACCATCTCCACCATGCCGTCGTGCTGCTGGTTTTCTCCGTCAACCTCTCCTTCCCCCTTGCTGGATCAAGAAGGAGGAGACGTCCCCGAGCTGCACGTGTGAAGAACGCGGAGGCACCGTCCGTTCGGTGCTAGGATCTTCGGCGATTTGAATCGCGGCGAGTACGACTCCATCAACCGCGTTCTTGAACGCTTCCGCTTATCGATCTACAAGGGTATGTGGATCCGACTCTTCCCTCGTAGATGCATCTCCTAGATTGATCTTGGTGAGCGTAGGAAAATTTTTGTTTCCCATGCGACGTTCCCCAACAAAGAGATCATCCAGTAGAAACTAAGATAGTCCCGACCACATCTCCACCCAAGCACCCACACACTCGTCCTCGTGTAATTAACCATTTACGTGCACAAACTAAGATGTGGTCACTTCTTAGCATGCCACCAAAGTTTAATTCATCTATAGCTAAATTCACAGCACGATCCACCAGTGTCGCCTTTGCCTCAAAATCCACGCATTCCTTTCAAGCCATAGCTTTCTGAAGCCAGCAATGATAATAGTGAAACTTATGCTTTAGAAAAGCAGGGCTGGAAGCTTGTTCATTCTCTAAATAATACTGCCAAATTAGTAATACCCTCTTAGTGTTTCGGTGTTATCACTGTATCCATCCCTTCACTTCGCTCAGAGTGTGTTGTTCACCTGAGAGACTCATGGATCCCCTCCTCCTTCACTAGCGAGGCTGGTAGTAAATCTGAATCTCCATCGCCTTCACTCGGCAGCAAGCAGCGAGGCCTGTCCAGATAAGCAGGAGTAGATCTTGTCTCAGTCTGTGATGTGTATGTGTATTTTTCGATAAAGGGCTTTTCATTGAATTGAAATATCGAGTTGATACAACCGCATCAAAGATCACCCGGCCTCTGCATAGCGAGATGCACACAGCCAAAGTACCAATGTGTATGTATATATATACGCGCGTTGGCTTGCTCTTTCGCGCGCGTCGGTGAGTTCATCATAGACAGCGGCTCTATGCGTGATTAATCACCATCAGTTTGCACCTAGCGACTACGCTGTAAAGCAGCAGTCATGTGGGGCTTGTTCCTGGCTGCTGCTGGGAGTATTTAGCTAAATGTTTTGTTTTGGGGTTTACTGTAACACTAAAAAGCTACTGCCTTTATTTTTGGTCGCCAGTTGTTGAGTTGGCTGTTTTGGTTGACTTTTTTTTGGAACGAAGACGATAGAAGCGTCCGGCTTTAAATTAATAAAGCCACGAAGACAGCATCACAAGGTTTAAACATCTAACACAACCCTTAAACCGCAAGTTTCACAGGCCCCACCGGCCACGCGCAATACACAACCATAGTTCAGAGGGCATGGCCCCAACCTAGACGACCGAATGAACAGCAGTCCTCCCAACCTGACAAAACCCACACGAAACCAAAAGATAAATCGCTCATAGGAGCTCAAGTCGCTTGACGAAGTCTTGGAATACTGCTGCCAATCTTCTCCATCGTGCTCTTCCTGAGTTCATCATCTCATTGTTTCCCAAACGGTGTCCACATCTGTAAAAAAAGATGGCATTTGAAAATGATATCAGTCGGGTTAGCAGGGAACTTGTGCTCCATAGTCATTTTGTTTCTCATCGTCCAGAGGGACCAAAGCAATGCTCCCACGCATCGCCACAAGACCCTGGCATTGGCCCCCTGCTGCGATTGCAGCACCATCAACGGCTCTGTATGTATTTAACTCCAGACCATAGTCATTGACATCAACCGCCTGACACTACACCTGTATGTACTATTTAACTGCAGATCCTCGCCTCGTGGATGGGGCGCGAGGCATGAACTTGTTGAATTCAGGTATGTATTGCTGACATTCTGTTTGAGATATTTCCCACATCTGCAGCTGTTCTGGCATTGTCCCAGTTGACATGCAAGTAATTCAACTGATAAGGTTGCTGTCAAAACTTTCAGTGAGAAATGATGGGAGCGGACATGTATTTACCCAGGTTTTGATGTGTGTAAAAAATGAAGGATGAACTCTTGTACAACAAAAGGAAACCTCATTGGGGCAGGATATTCTGGATGTTCAACAAGCATAAACACAACATTTCGCGAATGCAAAAAGGTAAACCAAATAAGAAAATATTTACTTCCTTTTTCTTTAGGCGACTGGACCATCTAGAAGTTTGTTTCCGTCATTTTGTAGTTCAAGGCGCCGCTAACATCATCGTGGAAAATGGTGCTGGTGTCTTTATGAGATTGATATCGATGGGCAAACATCATCATGGCCCAATGGAGGTATCGTGACCTAGGGACACGATGAAGTAGCAAGCCCAGATAAGCAAGCTTATCCTGCAGTCCTTATGTGCCTTCTCGAGCTCTTTCCTGAATGGCACTTCGTCACATTCCTTGGACTTGCAAGTACAACTCTGGGATGCATATGAACTGCGGCAGGTGAGCTTAACTTGTGCTGAGGCACAAAGGCAAATGATTTTGCTTGCTTTCCACGTAAACTGCGCGACTCTGTTGGTGCCAGCGGCGCATCCTAATAGCATCTCCAACAGCGGCGCAAAAAGGCGCGCGCGCGCTAAACTTCCGTTTTCGCGCGCGCGGGGCAGAATGGCGCGCTCCAGCGGCGGCGGAAAAACCGCGCGCGCGGGAACCACTTGCGCGCGCGCGCGAAATTGCGGCCTCTCACGCGCCATTTTTGCGGCGCCTCCTCCCGCGCGCCTATAAAACGCAGCGCGCGCTTCCTCGCTCCACAGCTCCACCGCTCCATCTTTCCCTGCCCCTCGCGCCACCGCTTCAGAGCGCCGCCGCCCCAGAGCGCTGCCACCGCTCCAGAGCGCCGCCGCCGCCCCCGACGCGCCACCATGCCGCCGCGCCACCGTTCTTCGTCGGGCTACCGCGGCGTCCGCGAGCGCCCGAACGACGGCGGGTTCTACGCCGAGATACGCTCCGGCGATCTCCGGCTTAGTCTCGGAACCTACGAGACGGCGCACGAGGCCGCCCGCGCGTTCGACGCGGCGGCGTGGCGCCTAGGCAGGCCGCGTCGCCAAATGAACTTCGACGACGTCCACACGCTCGAGCAGGCGTTAGAGCTCGCCCCGCCGCCTCGTCTAAACTCCGCACGAGACCGTGCGGAGCACACTGCGCTGCAGAACCGCCTCCCCATCGCCCAGGAGGACGAGCGACGCATGGCGGAGTGGCGCCGGCTCCACCCGGAGGACGTCGCCTACGAGCAGCAATATTGGGCAAGTCGCCGCGGTTGTACAGGCGTCGTCGGAAGGCATTGGCGTGTCAGCAGTGCGCCATCCGCGATGCAGGCGGGAGGTCCTTCTTCACTGAAGAAGATGAGCGTTGGTTGGACTGCTGGCTGTCAACCTCTGACGACACCAACGACGATGATGATGGTGCAAATGACTGGAGCGACTGGGATTAGTTTTTTATGTTTTCGAACTATCTAGCGCCTGTTGGAATTAACCACGCTGTCTATGTCCGGCTTGGACTAGAACACGTCACGCTGTGTAGTTATTGGACTAGTAGTAGGACTAGGAATTCCTAACCGTGTAGGTTAGCTGGCTTGTCCTTGCTATTATATATATCTGCACAAACCCTGTAAGATTGTACCGTGAGATATCTAAAGCAATAAAGTGCAAAGGCTCGACACGAGCCTTTTGGCCAACTCGGCGAGTCTGTGTATTGTGCTTCGGCGGCTTGATACGTACGCGCTAGTACATTGAAGATAGCTCCAGCGAAGATCGAACCTGCCTGCTAGTTTGCTTATTGTGTACGTGAGCGTTGTTGTATACGTCTCTGTTGGAGATATGCCCTAGAGGCAATAATAAAAGCATTATTATTATATCTCCTTGTTCATGATAATTGTCTGTTATTCATGCTTGAATTGTATTGTACGGAAACAGCGATACATGTGTGAATACACAGACCACAATGAGTCCCTGGTAGGCCTCTAGTTACCAGCTCGTTGATCAACAGATGGTCACGGTTTCCTGACCATGGACATGAGATGTCAGTGATAACGGGATCACATCATTAGGAGAATGATGTGATGGACAAGACCCAAACTTGAGCATAACACGAGATCGTATAGTTCGTAATGCATAAGCTTTTCGGTGTCAAGTATTTATTCCTTAGACCATGAGGTTGTACAACTCCCGGATACCGTAGGAGTACTTTGGGTGTGCCAACCGTCACAACGTAACTGGGTGGCTATAAAGGTACGCATCGGGTATCTCCGAAAGTGTCTGTTGAGTTGGTACGAACCGGGACTGGGATGTTGTCACTCCGTATGACGGAGAGGTACCTCTGGGCCCACTCGGTAATACATCATCATAATGAGCTCAATGTGACTAAGTAGTTAGTCACGGGATGATGGATTACGGATCGAGTAAAGAGACTTGCCATGACGAGATTGAACAAGGTATCGGGAATACCGACGATCGAATCTCGGGCAAGTACCGTACCGATGGACAAAGGGAATAACATACGGGATTGAGTGAATCCTTGACACGGTGGTTCATCCGATGAAGATCATCGAGGAACACGTGGGAACCAACATGGGTATCCAGATCCCGCTGTTGGTTATTGACCGGAGAGTGGTCTCGGTCATGTCTACGTGTCTCCCGAACCCGTAGGGTCTACACACTTAAGGTTCGGTAACGCTAGGGTCGTAGAGATAAATGCACGTGGAAACCCGAAAGTTGTTCGGAGTCCCGGATGAGATCCCGGACGTCACGAGGAGTTCCGGAATGGTCCGGAGGTAAATATTGATATATGGGAAGTCCAGTTTCGGCCAACGGGTGATCTCCGGGGGTCACCGGGAGCGTCCCGGGACCACCGGAGGGGCCCCGGGGGTCCACCGGGTGGGGCCACCCATCCCGGTGGGGCCCCTAGGCCGCGAGGGGATGTGTCCAGCCCTCTGGGCTGGCGCACCACTAAGGGAGGCCCACCTCCCCTGCGCCTAGGGTTCAAACCCTAAAGGGGAGGGGGGCTCCACTTGCCTTGGGGGGCAAGGAACCCCCCTTGGCCGCCGCCCCCTTGCAGATTGGATCTGCAGGGGGTCCAGGCGCCCCCCTGGCCCCTATATATATGTGGGGGGGGGGAGAGGGCAGCCGCACCTCAGCCCTGGCGCCTCTCCCCCTCCCGTCACACCTCCCAACTCCCACGCAGGGCGCCCGGCGAAGCCCTGCTGCGATCTCCACTGCATCCGTCATCACGCCGTCATGCTGCCGGATCTCTGACGACTTCTCCTCCCCCCTTGCTGGATCAAGAAGGAGGTGACGTTGCTTCACCGTACGTGTGTTGAACGCGGAGGTGCCGTCCGTTCGGCGCTAGATCATCGGTGACGAAGAACGTGAAGAGTACGACTACTTCATCCCCACTTCGTTGAAAGCTTCCGCACGCGATCTACATAACGGTATGTAGATGCACTCTTACTTGCTCGTTGCTAGATGTATCCATAGTTGGATCTTGGTGAAGACGTAGAAAAATTTTGAATTATGCTACGTTCCCCAACAGTGGCATCTGAGCCTAGGTTTTATGCGTAGCATCTTGCACGAGTAGAACACAAAGCAGTTGTGGGCGTATGATCTTGTTCAACTTTCTTACCGTTACTAGTCAATCTTGATTCGGCGGTATTGTGGGATGAAGCGGCCCGGACCGACCTTACACGTACGCTTACGTGAGACTGGTTCCACCGACAGACATGCACTAGATGCATAAGGTGGCTGGCGGGTGTCTGTCTCTCCTACTTTAGTCGGATCGGATTCGATGAAAAGGGTCCTTATGAAGGGTAAATAGAAGTTGACAAATCACGTTGTGGTTTTGGCGTAGGTAAGAAACGTTCTTGCTAGAAATCCTATAGAAGCCACGTAAAACTTGCAACAACAATTAGAGGACGTCTAACTTGTTTTTGCAGCATGTGTTTTGTGACGTGGTAAGGCCAAGAACGAAGATGTGATGAATGATATATGTGATGTATGAGATTGATCATGTTTTTGTAATAGGGAATCACGACTTGCATGTCGATGAACTTGACAACCGGCAGGAGCCATAGGAGTTGTCTTAATTATTGTATGACCTGCGTGTCACTGTATAACGCCATGTAATTACTTTACTTCGTTGCTAAACGTTAGCTATAGTAGTAGAAGTAATAGTTGGCGTGACAACTTCTTCAAGACACGATGATGGAGATCATGATGATGAAGATCATGGTGTCGAGCCGGTGACAAGATGATCATGGTGCCCCGAAGATGGAGATCCAAGGAGCAAGATGATATTGGCCATATCATGTCACTTTAATTGATTGCATGTGATGTTTATCATGTTTATGCATCTTGTTTACTTAGAACGACGGTAGTAAATAAGATGATCTCTCACTAAAATTTCAAGTATTGTGTTTCCCCTAACTGTGCACCGTTGCTAAAGTTCGTTGCTCCGAAGCACCACGTGATGATCGGGTGTGATAGGTTCTAACGTTCGCATACAACGGGTGTAAGACAGATTTACACACGCGATACACTTAGGGTTCACTTGACGAGCCTAGCATGTACAGACATGGCCTCGGAACACGGAAGACCGAAAGGTCGAACACGAGTCGTATAGAAGATACGATCAACATGAAGATGTTCACCGTTGATGACTAGTCCGTCTCACGTGATGATCGGACACGGACTATTCGATTCGGATCGTGTATCACTTAGATGACTAGAGAGATGTCATTCTGAGTGGGAGTTCATTATAATTTGATTAAGATGAACTTAATTATCATGAACTTAGTCTAAATTTTTTACAATATCTCTTGTAGATCAAATGGCCCACGCTCCAGTTTCCCTCAACTTCAACGCGTTCCTAGAGAAAACCAAGCTGAAAGACGATGGTAGCAACTATACGGATTGGGTCCGTAACCTGAGGATTATCCTCATAGCTGCCAAGAGATCATATGTCCTAGAAGCACCGCTAGGTGATGCACCTGCTCCCGATGCGGACCAAGACGTTTTGAATGTCTGGCAGTCGCGTAGTGATGATTACTCCCTGGTTCAGTGCGGCATGCTTTACAGTTTAGAATCGGGGCTCCAAAAACGTTTTGAGCACCACGGAGCATATGAGATGTTCGAAGAGCTGAAAATGGTTTTCCAAGATCATGCCCGAGTCGAGAGATATGATGTCTCCGACGCATTCTACAGCTGTAAGATGGAGGAGAACAGTTCTGTCAGTGAGCACATCCTCAAGATTTCAGGATTGCACAACCGCTTGTCTCAGCTGGGAATGAATCTCCCAGATGAAGCGGTCGTTGACAGAATCCTCCAGTCGCTCCCACCAAGCTTCAAGAGCTTCGTGTTGAACTTCAATATGCAGGGGATGGAGAAGTCCATTCCCGAGGTGTATTCAATGCTGAAATCAGCGGAGGTAGACATCAAGAAAGAACATCAAGTGTTGATGGTCAATAAAACCGCTAAGTTCAAGAAAGGCAAGGGTAAGAAGAACTTCAAGAAGGACGGCAAGGGAGTTGCCGCGCCTGGCAAGCCTGTTGCCGGGAAGAAGCCAAAGTATGGACCCCAACCTGAGACTGAGTGCTTTTATTGCAAGGGAACGGGTCACTGGAAGCGGAACTGCCCCAAATATTTAGCAGACAAGAAGGCCGGCAACGTCAAAGGTATATATGATATACATGTTATTGATGTGTACCTTACCAGCACTCGTAGCAGCTCCTGGGTATTCGATACCGGTGCAGTTGCTCACATTTGTAACTCAAAACAGGAGCTGCGGAATAAACGGAGACTGGCGAAGGATGAGGTGACGATGCGCGTCGGGAATGGTTCCAAGGTCGATGTGATCGCCGTCGGCATGCTGCCTCTACATCTACCCTCGGGATTAGTTTTAAACCTCAATAATTGTTATTTAGTACCAGCTTTGAGCATGAACATTGTTTCTGGATCTCGTCTTATGCGAGATGGATATTCTTTCAAATCGGGGAATAATGGTTGTTCTATTTATTTGAGAGATATGTTTTATGGTCATGCCCCGCTGGTCAATGGTTTATTTTTGATGAATCTCGAACGTAGTGATACACATATTCATAGTGTAGATGCCAAAAGATGTAAAGTTGATAATGATAGTCCCACATACTTGTGGCATTGCCGCCTTGGTCATATTGGTGTCAAACGTATGAAGAAGCTCCATTCAGATGGACTTCTAGAGTCTCTTGATTATGAATCATTTGACACGTGCGAACCATGCCTCTTGGGCAAGATGACCAAGACTCCGTTCTCCGGAACAATGGAGCGAGCAACCAACTTGTTGGAAATCATACATACCGATGTGTGCGGTCCAATGAGTGTTGAGGCTCGCGGAGGCTACCGTTATGTTCTCACCCTCACAGATGACTTGAGTAGATATGGGTATATCTATTTGATGAAACACAAGTCTGAGACCTTTGAAAAGTTCAAGGAATTTCAGAATGAGGTTGAGAATCAACGTGACAGAAAAATAAAATTCTTGCGATCGGATCGTGGGGGTGAATATTTAAGTCATGAATTTGGCACACACCTTAGAAGCTGTGGAATTGTTTCACAATTGACACCGCCCGGAACACCTCAACGTAACGGTGTGTCCGAACGTCGAAATCGTACTCTGTTGGACATGGTGCGATCTATGATGTCCCTTACCGATTTGTCGCTATCTTTTTGGGGTTATGCTTTAGAGACTGCCACATTCACTTTAAATAGGGCTCCGTCGAAATCCGTTGAGACGACTCCGTATGAACTTTGGTTTGGCAAGAAACCGAAGCTGTCGTTTCTAAAAGTTTGGGGTTGCGATGCTTATGTCAAGAAACTTCAACCTGAAAAGCTCGAACCCAAATCGGAAAAATGCGTCTTCATAGGATACCCAAAGGAAACAATTGGGTACACCTTCTACCACAGATCCGAAGGCAAAGTCTTTGTTGCCAAGAATGGATGCTTTCTGGAGAAAGAGTTTCTCTCGAAAGAAGTGAGTGGGAGGAAAGTAGAATTTGATGAGGTGACAGTCACCCCTCCTGTACCGGAAAGTAGCGCAGCGCAGGAAACTGTTCCTGAGGTGCCTGCACCGACAAGGGAGGAAGTTGATGATAATGATCATGAAGAAACAGATCAAGTTACTACTGAACTTCGAAGGTCCACAAGGGCACGTTCCGCACCAGAGTGGTACGGCAACCCTGTACTGGAAATCATGTTGTTAGACAATGGTGAACCTTCAAACTATGAAGAAGCGATGGCGGGCCCGGATTCCAATAAATGGCTTGGAGCCATGAAATCCGAGATAGAATCCATGTATGAAAACAAAGTATGGACTTTGGTGGACTTGCCTGATGATAGGCACGCCATAGAAAATAAATGGATATTTAAGAAGAAGACAGACGCGGATGGTAATGTGACCATCTATAAGGCTCGGCTTGTCGCTAAGGGTTATCGACAAGTTCAAGGGATTGACTACGACGAGACTTTCTCTCCCGTAGCGATGCTGAAGTCAGTCAGAATCATGTTAGCTATTGCCGCATTCTATGATTATGAGATATGGCAAATGGACGTCAAAACAGCATTCCTTAACAGCTTCCTCAAGGAAGAGTTGTATATGATGCAACCGGAAGGTTTTGTCGATCCAGAGAACGCTAACAAGGTATGCAAGCTCCAGCGCTCGATTTACGGGCTGGTGCAAGCATCTCGGAGTTGGAATATTCGCTTTGATGAGGTGATCAAAGCGTTTGGTTTTATACAGACTTATGGAGAAGCCTGTATTTACAAGAAAGTGAGTGGGAGCTCTGTGGCATTTCTCATATTATATGTGGATGACATATTGCTGATGGGAAATGATATAGAATTCTTGGAAAATGTAAAGGCCTACTTGAATAAAAGTTTTTCAATGAAGGACCTTGGAGAAGCTGCTTACATATTAGGCATCAAAATCTATAGAGATAGATCGAGACGCCTCATTGGTCTTTCACAAAGTACATACCTTGACAAAATATTGAAGAAGTTCAATATGGATCAGTCAAAGAAAGGATTCTTGCCTGTTTTGCAAGGTATGAGATTGAGCAAGGCCCAGTCGCCGACCACGGCAGAAGATAGAGAAAAGATGAGTGTCATTCCCTATGCCTCGGCCATAGGTTCTATCATGTATGCCATGCTGTGTACCAGACCTGATGTGAACCTTGCCATAAGTTTGGTAGGGAGGTACCAAAGTGATCCCGGTACGGAACACTGGACAGCGGTCAAGAACATCCTGAAGTACCTGAAAAGGACTAAGGATATGTTTCTCGTTTATGGAGGTGACGAAGAGCTCGTCGTAAAGGGTTACGTCGATGCTAGCTTCGACACAGATCTGGATGACTCTAAGTCACAAACCGGATACGTGTATATTTTGAATGGAGGGGCAGTCAGCTGGTGCAGTTGCAAGCAAAGCGTGGTGGCAGCATCTACATGTGAAGCGGAGTACATAGCTGCTTCTGAAGCAGCGCAGGAAGGAGTCTGGATGAAGGAGTTCATCACCGACCTAGGAGTCATTCCAAGCGCGTCAAGCCCGATGACTCTCTTCTGTGACAACACTGGTGCTATTACCAAGGAGCCCAGGTTTCACAAGAAGACCAAGCACATCAAGCGCCGTTTCAACTCCATCCGGAATTATGTTCAGGATGGAGACATAGATATTTGTAAAGTGCATACGGATCTGAATGTAGCAGACCCGTTGACTAAACCTCTTTCACGGGCAAAACATGATCAACACCAGAACTCTATGGGTGTTCGATTCATCACAATGTAACTAGATTATTGACTCTAGTGCAAGTGGGAGACTGTTGGAGATATGCCCTAGAGGCAATGATAAAAGCATTATTATTATATCTCCTTGTTCATGATAATTGTCTGTTATTCATGCTTGAATTGTATTGTACGGAAACAGCAATACATGTGTGAATACATAGACCAAAATGAGTCCCTGGTAGGCCTCTAGTAACCAGCTCGTTGATCAACAGATGGTCACGGTTTCCTGACCATGGACATGAGATGTCAGTGATAACGGGATCACATCATTAGGAGAATGATGTGATGGACAAGACCCAAACTTGAGCATAACACGAGATCGTATAGTTCGTAATGCATAAGCTTTTCGGTGTCAAGTATTTATTCCTTAGACCATGAGGTTGTACAACTCCCGGATACCGTAGGAGTACTTTGGGTGTGCCAACCGTCACAACGTAACTGGGTGGCTATAAAGGTACGCATCGGGTATCTCCGAAAGTGTCTGTTGAGTTGGTACGAACCGAGACTGGGATGTTGTCACTCCGTATGACGGAGAGGTACCTCTGGGCCCACTCGGTAATACATCATCATAATGAGCTCAATGTGACTAAGTAGTTAGTCATGGGATGATGGATTACGGATCGAGTAAAGAGACTTGCCATGACGAGATTGAACAAGGTATCGGGAATACCGACGATCGAATCTCAGGCAAGTACCGTACCGATGGACAAAGGGAATAACATACGGGATTGAGTGAATCCTTGACACGGTGGTTCATCCGATGAAGATCATCGAGGAACACGTGGGAACCAACATGGGTATCCAGATCCCGCTGTTGGTTATTGACCGGAGAGTGGTCTCGGTCATGTCTACGTGTCTCCCGAACCCGTAGGGTCTACACACTTAAGGTTCGGTAACGCTAGGGTCGTAGAGATAAATGCACGTGGAAACCCGAAAGTTGTTCGGAGTCCCGGATGAGATCCCGGACGTCACGAGGAGTTCCGGAATGGTCCGGAGGTAAAGATTGATATATGGGAAGTCCAGTTTCGGCCAACGGGTGATCTCCGGGGGTCACCGGGAGCGTCCCGGGACCACCGGAGGGGCCCCGGGGGTCCACCGGGTGGGGCCACCCATCCCGGTGGGGCCCCTAGGCTGCGAGGGGAAGTGTCCAGCCCTCTGGGCTGGCGCACCACAAGGTGGCCCACCTCCCCATGCGCCTAGGGTTAAAACCCTAAGGGGAGGGGGGCCACCACTTGCCTTGGGGGAGGGGGACTCCTCCCTGGCCGCCGCCCTCCCTTGCAGATTGGATCTGCAGGGGGCTGGCGCCCCCCCTGGCCCCCTATATATATGTGGGGGGGGAGAGGGCAGCCGCACCCAAGCCCTGGCGCCTCTCCCCCTCCCGTCACACCTCCATACTCCCAACGCAGGGCGCCCGGCGAAGCCCTGCTGCGATCTCCACTGCATCCGTCATCACGCCGTCGTGCTGCCGGATCTCTGACGACTTCTCCTCCCCCCTTGCTGGATCAAGAAGGAGGTGACGTTGCTGCACCGTACGTGTGTTGAACGCGGAGGTGCCGTCCGTTCGGCGCTAGATCATCGGTGACGAAGAACGTGAAGAGTACGACTACTTCATCCTTGCTTCATTGAAAGCTTCCGCACGCGATCTACATAAACGGTATGTAGATGCACTCTTACTTGCTCGTTGCTAGATGTATCCATAGTTGGATCTTGGTGAAGACGTAGAAATTTTTTGAATTATGCTACGTTCCCCAACAGTCTCGCGTCTACGCTCGATCGGCCGGAAGGAATCGGCCGCCGCTAGCTTGTACGAGCACATCGTCGGAAAGTACTCGACGGTTGCGTCGTCAAGGTCGGGCCTGGGCCAACAATTGGTATCTAGAGCTTGGTTGATCTTCTAGTAACGGAAGGTCATGTCGGACGACGAGAAGAACAAGCAGCTGGCGGAATACTCCGGTGCTGCTAAAGTAATTGCTGCTCCGGCGAGTTCTTTGTACCCACGGTTTGATCGCGAGAACTTCGGGATCTGGACGGCCCTCATGGAGTGTGGTCTCCGTGCCAACGAGCTATGGGACGCGGTGGATCCAGGAGGCGACGCGTTCAAGAAGGAGGGAGCCGAGCACCAGAAGGATCGGCAGGCGGCGTCAGCGATTTACTCGGTGATGTCGATGGATGTCTGATACGTCCAAAACGTATCTATAATTTTTGCTTGCTCCATGCCTCTTTTGGGTGATATTGCTATGATATTTATACACTTCCATACACTTTTGATCATATTTGGACTAACCTATTAACTCAGTGCACCCCAGTGCCAGTTTCTGTTTTCGGCTGTTTTTGTATTTCAGGTTTTCACATTACGAGAACTGCCAGGAAAAATCCAGAAAAAATATATAAAAAATCAGCGTTCCAGGAGCTACCGTGCGGCCAAAGTGCAGCCGGGGGGACCCACAGGGGCTCCAGGCGCCCTGTGGGCGCGCCCTTCCCCTGGGTCGCGCCGGGGGGGGCGCCTGGGCCCCCCGAGGCACCTCCGATGCCCCCCTTTGGCATATATTTAAAGCGTGTCGAGGAAACCCTGATTCCGGACCCCTTTTTCCCAGACGCGATTCCGATCTCCGCCGCCATCGCCATCAAGCTTCGGGGGACCAGAATTCCTGCGCCGGCACCCTGCCGGGACGGGCATGTGCCCCCGGATTCATCTCCATCAACGTTGCTTCCTCCCTCCATGATGCGGGAGTAGTTCCTCCTCGGGGCTAAGGTTCTTACCAGTAGCTATGTGGTCAATTCTCTCTCCCATGATGTGATCTTCGTTGTGATCATAGGCTATGTTAATCTAGGGTGATCCCATGATATTTCCCCTTCCTCTATGTATTGGATTGATGTACTCACTTGTCTTTATCTAGTATAATCCCCGAGACCAAGGTGACAGCGGTCTATTGGACATGGATTAGAAAAGTATTTTCATGAGTGATTTCCTCTCTTGTGTGTTGATTGAAGATTGAGAGTCTCTTGGTGCTTGTCTTTGACTATCCTTTAGATATGTTGTGGTGATTGTGGGACTCTCTTTGGATGGCCGCGGTGACATTGGGAAATCCTTAGATTGAGAACTACGAACTTTGAGGTGTGCTTTTGTAGCCCTACATAATTCTCGTCCTCTCTTGACCACGAAGGAATGACCTCCGAGTGTGCCCCCTTTGCATGTTTTATGGGAAATATCATGTGATTCGCTTATGTTAATGTTGTTGGGAGTTGCCACTAGTGAAAGTATGAAGCCTAGGCCTTGTTTCCACCATTGCAATACCATTTGTGTTCACGTTTACCACTTGTTTGCTTGCTGCACTTTTTATTACAGATTTATATTACTTTGTTTTGCCATCCATATCACTTGCCATTTAACATCTTTTCGCCGAACTAGTGCACCTATACATCTAACAAGTGTATTAGGTGTGTTGGGGACACAAGAGACTTCTTGTATCTTAGTTGCAGGGTTGCTTGAGAGAGACCATCTTCAACCTCTACTTCCCTGAGTTCGATAAACCTTAGGTCATCCACTTGAGGGAAATTTGCTGCTGTCCTACAAACCTCTGCGCTTGGAGGCCCAACATAGTCTACAAGAGTAGAAGCGTGTGTAGACATCAAGCTATTTCTGGCGCCGTTGCCGGGGAGGTGAGCGCTTGAAGGTATATCTTTAGATCTTGCAATTAAATCTTTTTGTTTCTTGTTTTTATTTCACTAGTTATGCTTATGGACAACCCTGTTATTGGATCGTTGCTTGCGGGAAGACGCCCCACACCGGTGGTGGTTGCTCCTCCCCCTACTGAAATTGTGCCCTATGAAATATCAGCTGGTATTATCGATCATGTTTTGGCTAATCGTTATGCAGGAGACAGACATCCCGGTGAACACTTGCTATATCTGTCACAACTATGCTCATTATTTAAGCTTGCAGGTGTATCAAGGGAGTTTGTCATGAGGAGATTGTTCGCCGTATCACTTATAGATAAAGCTTCAGATTGGTATAACCTTCTCGATAACTCGTACTTGCTTGATTGGCAAGAGCTTAGGTCTCTCTTTTACTCCAAGTTTTATCCTCTTCATGAAGTTCATGAGAATAGGAATTATGTTTATAATTTTTATCCTCATGACGGAGAGAGCATAGCTCAAGCTTGGGGGAGACTGAAAACGTTAATGCTAAAATGTCCTAACCATGGGCTCCCCAAAGATATTATTATTACTAACTTCTATGCGAGGCTCTCTCGACAGGATAAAGATTTGCTCGATGCTTCCTCTACGGGTTCTTTCACAAACAAAAAGATTGATGCTAAATGGGAACTCCTTAAAAGAATTCAACGCAACACTGAAGATTGGGAGATCGATAAAGGTAAAGAGTCAGGTATAATTTATGAGTATGATTGCATTAAGTCCTTTGTTGAAACTACAAGTTTTAATAAGTTTAGTGCTAAGTTTGGGCTTGATTCTCAACTCCTTGTTGATTTCCTCAAATCTTTTGCTTCACATCTTAATATGCCTAAGGAGGATTGGATCAAGTATATAACCTTCTCGATAACTTGACATATATTTTGTATTTTTTTTGGAAAATGATCCCTGTTGCCTGAAGGCCTTTGTTGTTGCCTGAAATACCGTAACAAAACCTCGGTTGCAAAAAATAATCTGTAACTTGACATATATTTTGTATTTTTTTTTTGGAAAATGATCCCTGTTGCAAAAAAAAATCAGCAAATGACATGCATTGCAATGGTAGAGAGTGACATTCGTCCGCTCATTCCGTCAGATCCGTCGGCTCGTGAGGTGGTGGATCTTTCAAAAAGTTCCACAAGCCGAAGCGTCGCAGTGCCCAAGAAAAAGCTATAACTATACTTATACCTCATAATAAAGAAAAAGCTAAGTCGCATTTCTCTGATTTTTCTTCATATGTTCAAAAAATAAAAAATTCCATGTGAGGTGGTTCTAAATTTTTGTGCGCCCATCTGCTACAAAGGAAAAAACGGATTCTACAGAAAATCATAGGTGGGCCCGTATGTTGTGGCCTGGCGAAGCCTGCCCATTTATTTTTCCTACCCTAGACATTCGGCAAATAGTCAGAGCTTCGCACAGGGCGCTCAAGACTGGCCAACCGGTTTTTTTTTCTTTCCCCTTTCCATTTCTATTTTTTTTTGCCCCTTCCAAATTTATTTTTATTTTTTCCTTTTTGTTAAATTCTAAATTTTTTCAAATGCTCGGAATTTGACTTTTTAAATTTTTTCAGAAAATAATATTTCCATTTTTTCTCATTTTGGTAAATCTTCAGCACTTTAAATTTTTGTTCCTTAAAAAGTTCCCATTTTTTAAAAAATGATTGTGTTTCCCAAAATTGTTTTTATTTTTGCCGACTCAGGTGGGAAAACCCTAGTTGCGGCAAATAGTTGGAGCTTCGCAAAAAGGGCGTCCTAGACTGGGCTGGCCCGATTTCCTTTTTTCTATGCTCCGTTTCATTTTATCATTTTTCTGTTCCGTTATCATTTTCTTTCCTGTTTCTTTAAATTTTTTCACTTATAACTGTATTTTCTTTTTCCTTTTTTGAAATTGAAAATTTATAAAAATTGTTCAACATTCCTAAATTGCGTTCCAGCACTGACAAATTGTCAGACCTTTAATTTTTTTTTCTTATTCCGAAATTTCTTTAAAAAATCAGAAAGTGTTCCCATTTTTCTAGAAAAAAATTGTCTTTTCTAAAATTGGTTGAGATTTTCAACTAAACTTGCATTCTGTAAATGTTCCAAATTTGAAAAATATTATTGCTTTAGTGAAATATTCACAAATTCAAAATAATGTTTGCATTAAAAAAACATTATCTAAAAATATTCTGAGTGTTCTAGACATGTTCCCGTTGTAAAGAAATGTGCATGAATTCCAAAAATGGTTGTGTTTTTATAAAAGGATCATGTCTTCTAAAAATGTTTGTTAATGCCAAAAAATGAACACATTTCAAATTTTCATGTTTGAAAAAAAAGTACAGAACTTTCAAAAAACTGTTCATAAAAAACATTTCTAAGAATATTCAGCAATTCATAATTATTTTTTAGTTAAAAAAATCAAAATGTGTTTTGAATCTAAAGTTGCAGTATGTTCTTAACTATTCGCGGTGGCAGCACATGTTCCGGTTGCTAGCAGCACGTGGTCGGGTCTTTTGGGTCATGACTTTTATTATTCAACATGTCATTTTTTGGATTTTTCGTCCCGCGTGCTATTTGACGCAACTAGGGTCATATAATAACTCCCGCGCCGCTGGACCAAGAAAAAGCAAAAATATACGTATAATTTTTCTCCGTCTGTTCCACATGTAATTCTCAAATGTATATTGATTGTCCCCCGAGTGGGCCAAACTGGGCCTACCATACATCTTTCTATCTGACAGACAATCAGCAAAACATTTAGGCCACGAGGGGATTGAACTGTGGACCTTCGCTATTGTGCCGATGGACAAAACTAACTCAGCTAGCTTGCAATTACGATAGTAATAGTCCCAGCTTGGAGCCTTATACCACATCACATTATGCGCTGCACTTAGTAATCTATTCGGTTACGACATCGTAGGAGAGAGTGGTCGAAGCAACCATGCCTTGAAGGTCACTGTAAACAAACCAAATGAGGAGCCAGCCACATCCCCGAGACGGAGGTGGAGCCGGAAGAAAAGAAAGGCACGAGTTGGGTGGTCGTCGCCATCTCGACAACCCCACCACTATTAAGATCTCACAGGCCAAACATGACCCGCGAGAAGATCGCAACTCCTCGCTCCATCGGCCACGGTTGTGGAGACCGCTTTTGGTGGACATATCAATATTTGTCCCGTTACTTCTAACAAAAGAATACCTCTCCTATTGCAACACTTGTGACAGTAAAAGGAAAACCAGTTTCGGGAAGGTTCGCGTGGGAAAACCGGAATGGCCGGCCCATACAGAGGGCCGAATGAGGGAGGATAGCTAACACTGCGCGGGCTGTAGTTGGCGCATCACGACGTGTGCTGGTCTTGTATGGACCATTGGATGCACGTGATTGAAACTTATGAGTTAATTTTATTTATTTCTCAGAAATTGTTTATATTTTTTTATTTCTCATAAATGTTCATAATTGTCACATAATAGAAAAGGTGTTCATTAGCACATGGCAACTAACCCTCCTTTATATTTCAGAAATGTTCAAAAACATTTAACATTTTTTGAAAAATTAAAATGTTCATAAATTTCAAAAATATACATTTTTTCGAAAATATACACATAATTTCAAAAAAATATCATATTTATAAAAAATCATTCTTGAAGATATTTATAAATTGGTCATGCTTAAAATATGTTCAATTGTTTAAAAAATGCTCACAAATTTTTTAAAGTGTGTTTTTCTAAACAATTCATAAACCACTTTCCATACCATCTGGGTCTTGTGTATGTGCATGTATGCGATATTGCAATGAGCGCAAGTGAAGGACATTGTTGGTTTTCAGCATATATAGTGTTCGGCTTACATAGTCATACATAGACTTGTTATGGGTAAGCAAAAGCCTTGCGATGAAATCCTTCATCTGATTATCGATTTGACTGGTCTATTTTTGTCATGGACAACCATTCAAGACTGTCCAGAAAGGATGTTTCTTTGTCCGCAGAGCATGCTCACCTAACTTGTTTTCCATTGTAGGTAGAGCTTATTTTCTCTAAAAATGCATACCAAACCTTTTGTTGTCTACTAACATGAATTGTATTACTTCAGTGTTTGGTGTATTATGAACATTTTTTATAGTGATGGTTGTGGTGGAATATATTATTTAACCAGCCTATCTACATGAAACCTTTTTTTTGCCTATATCATAGCAATAATTGCTTCAATATTTTTTTATGTATATATGAACATTATCCATTTCAAGCCGGACTGGGTGGCGACCTAGGGGCCATTATTATTATTTTTTGCATAAGTACCTTGTATATTATTCGATCATATCTTTGACATGCAATCCAATAGTCGCCGAGAAGCGGCGGCGCCACCTAGGGGGTAAAGAGATGGGTGCCAGAGTCGACATCACGCGAGTAAGGTGTAAGAGGAAAAGACACATGAGGAAGGGGTAGGTCAATGGGAGAATTTGTCGTGTGTGGGCACCAGGGTTTTCGCCACCTCACCGACAAACTCCGATTGATCGGTCCGATGACCCAAATGTTGAAATTACTTGTCGAGGATCAGCCTTATTTGACATCCAAAACAACAAATCACAAGTTCATGATCACATGGGCTCCCGCCGTTATGCAGTGAGTACGAATGCGTATGCAGTGTATTTTTAGATGAGAAAAAAAAACAACTCATGATAGCCCACCCGGCGTAGGATACGTCTACAAAAAAAGCCCGGCCCCACCCTCTTCCTCATACGCACCCATTCCCAGGTTGACCCCTTTCGCTGACTTCACATGACGCGGATCGAGATCGATCTGGGCGTCACCTCCGTCGATGTGAGGGTGCGATGGATGCACGGTTCCTGCACTCTTGGGCTGAGGTGACCAAGGTGCAGCTCATGTAGTTCGGCATCGCCAACCCCTATGAGATCGTCATCCCCCACACCCCACCCCCACCAACAACCGCTTCCGATTCACGGAAAATTAGGAAAACAGAAAAAACCAAAAGATGAATACCAGAAAAAACAAAAAAAAAACTGAAAAAGTTGGCAATAAAAAACGGATGAAAAAAAGCAAAGCCCGGAAGCACAGTTGCGGACTTTCATTTTTTTCTTCTATGAGAAAAAAATCTGTGATTCTTGTGGAAGCATTTTTTTCGAGAAGAGCAGTTGTGCTTATGTGGAAGCACATTTTTTTTCCTTTTCAAAAAGCAGAGTTGTGCTTCTTGCAGAAGCAAATATGTGCTTCCATAAGCAACAAATATGTGCTTGTCGTACAAGCACAAATTTTCTTTTTTCAAGAAGCACATTTCGCAGAAGCAAATCTGTGCTTCGGTTAAAAAAAATGTATGATGCATTTAGAAAAATGTGCACACATTTCAAAAATAATTTGAGGCATTTTTTTGAAATTATTTATACAATGTACAAAAAATTCCCCACAGTTTAGAAAATGTTTATATAATTGAAAAAGATGTTTCCATGTGTATTTGAAAAATATCTAACACGTATTCGAAAATGTTATATAATACATACTCTCTTTGTTAATCATGATACTTATTTTGGAACGGAGGGAGTATTTAAAGAATGTTAATCATGTGTTTGAAAAATGTTAAACATTGACAAAATACAATGTTTCATATGTATACAAAAATGTATAATGTTTATGATTTATGTTACATCAAGACACACATATAAAAATATAGTATTTGTATTAGAAAAATGTTAAACATTTATTACAAAAATTGTATACGAAACATGTACAATGAGTAGAAAAAGTATACAATGAAATATATAGAAAAATGTAATAATATATTTGGCATATGTTAAATCTGTATAAAAATGTTTTTATGTATACAAAAAATGTACTATATATAATAAATACGTGTTGGGGGGAAATTTGAAGAAAAACTGAAGAACGAAACAAAGAAAACAAAACAAAAAAATGAAAAAAGAAAAAGAAAAAAACTAGTAAAAAAAGAATATTGATGCAAACTGTCAAGAAAGATGATTTCTTTGAAGGAAGCAAAATGACACATGTGTCTCGGATGAAGTCTACCGCGTGATTAGGTAGTGCGCAATATCGGAAAAACACAGAGAAAAAAGAAATCGCACAGAGACAATTTCATTACTGGGCCAGCCCACTAGCCTCGTGCCTGAGGCGAGCTGGATCTAAGTCGTACTCCCTCCGTTCCGATTTACTCGTCGTGGTTTTAGTTCAAAATTGGAACGAGTAAATCGGAACGGAGGGAGTAGTACACAAGAGATAACTCCCACATAGAACAGAAATCTTTTCGATATCGGTGATTACCTGGGCTTCTATGTAGTACAGCACATAAACCCATTTTCAAATACTATGGATGATTTGTAGTTTGTCCTAAAGTAATATCTTCTTTATTTAAAAAAAGGACTACCTGCACAAGAAGCAACAAATTTTCAAATATAAATAAACCAGCTCAAAATAAAAAATAAAGAAAAGTAAATACTCATTCATCAATACCATATGGACATACATGCTGAATTTTTCAAGTGGTTTGTGGAAAATTAGTTTCAAAAATATCGTAAACCTTTTTTAGGGCAAAATATTGTACACTTCGCATGAACAACCATTCACGAGAGTCAAAAAGATGCTCCTTTGTTGGTCAAAGCATGCACACATATATTTTATTTTCTCACTGAAGGTATAGCTTATTTTCTTTAAAAAAATGCATATCAAACTTTTTTTCTACTCACATGAATTGTGTGCAAATGAACATTTTATAGTGATGGTGGACTATATGATTCAACCAACCTATCCATATGGAGCCTTTTTTTGTTACCTATCATAGCACTAGTTGCTTAAATAAATTTTATGCATATGAACAATATCCATTTTGAGTCGGACCTATGGCAGGGTCAATGGAAGTATTTCTTGCGAGGGTGGCACCGGAATTTTTGCCACCAACTGACAAATGACAACCGAGTGTTGAAATTAATTGCCGAGGAACAGACTTATTCAGCACCCCACAATGAAGGGATGCTCCTGATGTGGTCTGAAATAGCAAACCGCAAGTTCATGACAACACGAGCACTCCATCATTATGAGATGAGTACGTACGCACATCGGTGTTTGATTGCATTCCACTCGGAAAAAGGAAAACTCGTTTCTTTTTCAATAAACAGGGCTCACCCCTGGTTGCATTTCATTTTAAATGAAACTGCGAACATCGTCTGGTATCCCAAACTCAACATCTCTAGGTTTCCCAGAAAGAAAAAAAATCCCATTGGGAAAAAATATTCTCACAAAATAAAACTCATTTCCTCCGGCCCACCGTAGCCCCCTTGCACATGATACGTCTATAAATAAAGCCCATTCCCCGCCCTCTTCCTCAGACGCACCGTGTCCCAGGCCGATCCCCTTTCGCCGACTCGAGCATAGGCGGTGGCACCGCCACCAACGTGGGAGTGTGATAGACACACGGCTCCATGAATTTGTGTCCTTTTGTGTTTAAATGAATATTTTTACAGTGATGGTGGACTATGTTATTCAACCAACCTATCTATACTATACCTTTTTTTTTCTTTACCTATCATAGCGCTAGTTGCTTAAATGATCTTTTATGCAGATGAAAATTACCCATATTTCGCGGGACCTATGGCCGCAACCTGTGATATAGTATTCAATCATTTATTTGATATGCCACCCAAAAGTTATGGAGAAACGACAACGCTGAGGAGGCAGGGGCGTAAACTGGAGTCGATGCCACATGAGCAGGGTAAAAGGAGAAGAATGCAGGCTAGGGGCTAGGTTAATGGGAGAATTTACTGGCAAGGGGACACCATCGGAGGCGGTGTGAAATCGATCTTGGCGGCGGCGCCACCGCCGACCTGGGGTGCGATGGATGTCGTTCCATGAATTGTGTTTTTGTGTGTGTGTGTACATGATCATTTTTACAGTGATGGTGGAATATATATATTATTCAACAAATCTATCAATATGAAACCTTTTTTCTTCTTACCTATCATAACACTAGTTGCTTAAATGTTTTTTTATCTGGATGTACATTATCGATTTTGCCGGACCTCTGGTGGGAACCTGTGATATAGTATTTGATCATTTATTTGATATGCCACCCAAAAGTTGTGTAGAAACGACAACGTTGAGGAGGCAGGGGGTCATAAGCTGGAGCCGACGCCTCGTGGGCAGGGTAAAAGGAGATGAATGGCGAGGGTGGCTAGGGCAATGGAATAATTTACCGCATGGATGGCACCAGGTTTTTTGCACCAACCGACAAACTCAGATTGATTGATCCGACAACCAAACGTTGAAATTAATTACCAAGCAACGACCTTATTCAACACCCACCATATAG
The DNA here is from genome assembly GCA_902687465.1 of Secale cereale. Taxonomy (NCBI): domain Eukaryota; kingdom Viridiplantae; phylum Streptophyta; class Magnoliopsida; order Poales; family Poaceae; genus Secale; species Secale cereale. The sequence goes on from LR738710.1 coordinate 941,423,424, forward strand.
AGATACTCTCGACGCAGTCTGAAATAGCAAACCACAAGTTCACGACCATACGAGCATCTATACGTGCACTCCATCGTTATGCAATAGTACATACGCACATGTGAGCATCTGTGTTTGCGTGGTATTCCCACGGAAAAGGAACCTCATTCTTTTTTGATAAAGGGGGGGGGGGGGGG
>LR738710.1:941426170-941449321 GCA_902687465.1 Secale cereale
AGCGCGTTCGTTCATCTCGGATCCGTCCTTCATCTTCTCTGATCTGCCCTCCCTGCGTGGAGTTGGAGTTGGATCTCGTGCAGTTCCCACTCCCGGATGCACTGTGTGGTTGTAGATTCGACTTTTTTTGGTGTTTGGGTAGCGAGTCTTTTGATCGATCTGACGGATACCTAGGGTTTTGGGTTTGGCACGCTGAACGTATCTGGGGGTTGCTGTTTGGTTTTCGCTAGCATGGGGAATTAGCCAAGGGAAAATTTCGGGCAGAGATGAATACTTGGCCGGCCGTAACTTGTAAGCTGGTAGTTTATGTCTATGGTTCGTTCTGAGTTCAAGTTGTGGTAGGAGGATTGATTTTAGGTCAAGGTGAAATTCGCTTATACATCAAAAGTCTTGACTGCCCAATCCAGCAGAGTGCTAATCGTATGTTCTTGTGACCCGTGAGGATCTGTGAGGTGTTTGGGTTAACTCTGCGAGGTACATTCTGCATAGATCTGTGTATTATCATCACACTTGATTTTACAGTTGCTTTTGATTAGGTTTTTGTTTAGTGTATGTATAAGTTCTCTTGATTAAAAGTGGCACACAGATGTTGCTTCTCTCTTACTTACTTAGATCTAGTAATTAATAAGATGGATTGACACAGTATGATGATTTGTTCGGTTCAAATGTCCGCCGACCGTTATTTTTTAACGGTTTAACGGTTGACCTTTTCTTAGTCGCGGCGGGTCGATATGGAAATGTTTAGCATATTAGGAATGAATTTGACTGAGTATTCTTCTGTGGCTTTCCTTATTTGCAGAGACAAATGTCGGTGGTCATGATAGAGCACGCGGAGACTATGGAGAGGGGCAAGGTGAAGGCCGGCGGTCTGAGCGACCCTCGTTTGGGCACCATCGACCGCAAACTCAAGTGCGACACGTGTATGGCTGGGATGGCCGAGTGCCCAGGCCACTTTGGCCACCTCGAGCTTGCCAAGCCCATGTTCCACATCGGCTTCATCAAGACCGTGCTCTCCATAATGCGCTGCGTGTGCTTCAACTGCTCCAAGATCCTCGCGGACGAGGTACTGCATCTGCTAGCTTGACCCTTCTGTTGGTCTTGCTTCCTTTTTAGGACCTGTGCATTTTACTTGTTGTTGGTTGGTGCATATCTAGCCAAACTGAAAGAAATGTGCCAGACAAGCTACACTCACCGTATTTATGTTTGTCCAATTTTGCACCTCTTCTCACTCAACATGGTGATTTTGACCTATATAGAATCATTTGTGTTGGCTATGATGAACCTGTAGATGCGATTGCTTTGGACTTCTTGCATCTTTGTTATGGACCCGAATAATGGACCATTTATTGTTGTGCGCATTGATTTGGCATGTTACTTACCGGTGATATATCTTGCAGGAGGATACCAAGTTCCAGCAGGCTCTGAAAATCAAGAACCCCAAAAATAGATTAAGAAGAATATATGATGCTTGCAAGAGCAAAAAGATTTGCTCTGGCGGTGATGACCTTGAGGGTCAGGATCAGCAGGACACTGAGGAGGCAGTGAAGAAAAGAGGTGGTTGTGGTGCTCAGCAGCCAAATATCACAGTTGATGGTATGAAGATGGTCGCAGAATTTAAAGCAACAAAGAAGAAAACTGATGATCAAGATCAACTCCCTGAACCAGTGGAGCGAAAGCAAATTCTCTCCGCCGAGAGGGTATTTACATTATCTTTACTCAATCCAGTAGGTTCTAATTAAGAATTTTTCCATAATCTCATGGCTCACAATCATTGTTTTTTTGGGCAGGTCCTTAATGTTCTCAAGCGTATAAGTGACGAGGACTGCCTTTTATTGGGCCTGAACCCTGAATTTGCTCGTCCTGATTGGATGATACTGCAAGTCCTCCCAATTCCTCCGCCCCCTGTGAGACCATCCGTCATGATGGATACTTCCTCCAGAAGCGAGGTTTGCCCAATACTACTAAAAATATTACGAATCTAATGGTTGGTTCACAGGGCATGTATTCACTCGCTCTTTATTAACATGCCGTTTCATCTGTTTCAACAGGATGATTTGACTCATCAATTAGCGATGATAATTCGTCATAATGAGAATCTGAGGAGGCAAGAGAGAAATGGAGCCCCAGCTCACATTATAACAGAGTTTGCTCAGTTGTTGCAGTTTCACATTGCGACATACTTCGATAATGATCTTCCTGGACAACCAAGGGTGAGTAGTCTATAAGTGCACTTTGCTTATTAATCACTAATTCATAAAGTTTCCTGATTATTTTTGTCTGAAAATATTCAGGCCACTCAACGTTCTGGAAGGCCTATCAAGTCAATTTGCAGCAGGCTGAAAGCAAAAGAAGGTCGGATTAGAGGAAACTTAATGGGGAAGCGTGTTGACTTCTCAGCTCGTACCGTCATCACACCAGATCCGAATATCAACATTGATCAATTGGGGGTGCCATGGAGTATTGCTTTGAACCTGACATACCCAGAAACTGTCACTCCATATAACATTGAGAGGTAAATTATTTTTCTGTTATTAAGGCATCTTCTGTAATCACTCTTCTGCATTGATATTTGATAAGTAATGTCTAAATCTGATTATACCAGGTTGAAAGAACTAGTAGAATATGGGCCTCACCCTCCCCCAGGGAAGACAGGAGCAAAGTACATTATTAGGGAAGATGGCCAGAGGCTGGATCTTCGCTATGTGAAGAAAAGTAGCGATCAGCATTTGGAGCTTGGTTACAAGGTTAGTACGACATCGTTGCATCATCTACTATTTTAATTTGGCATGACAAAATTTCCCTTTTTTGTTTTAGCTCACCCAATTTGCGCTTGACTTCTCAGGTGGAAAGGCATCTCAATGATGGAGATTTTGTTCTTTTCAACCGGCAACCCAGTCTCCACAAAATGTCTATAATGGGGCATCGCATTAAAATTATGCCCTACTCAACTTTCCGCCTGAACTTGTCTGTCACATCACCGTACAACGCTGATTTTGACGGGGATGAAATGAATATGCATGTTCCTCAGTCATTTGAGACCAGAGCTGAAGTTTTAGAGCTGATGATGGTGCCGAAATGTATTGTGTCACCTCAAGCGAATAGACCTGTTATGGGTATTGTCCAGGACACACTTCTTGGGTGTCGAAAAATGACCAAAAGGGATACTCTCATTGAAAAGGTTAACAATATATAATACTCTCCTTGAAAACCTTCAATAGTAACATCTGTGTGGTTTATATTTGTAGCTTAACTTTCTTAAATTTCTCTCAGGATGTATTTATGAACATCTTAATGTGGTGGGAAGATTTTGATGGGAAGGTCCCAGCCCCTACCATTTTGAAACCAAGGCCGATTTGGACCGGCAAACAAGTTTTCAACTTGATTATCCCCAAGTTAATTAATTTAATTAGATTTTCAGCCTGGCACGCTGAAACGGAAAATGGATTTACAACTCCTGGTGATACTGTGGTCCGGATAGAGAAGGGAGAGCTTCTATCTGGTACACTTTGCAAAAAAACACTTGGGGCATCAAGTGGAAGTCTTATTCATGTTATTTGGTAAGTAATAAAAGTTGCATTGCAGATTTTAGTACACATGTTCTCCTATGCTAAGTAATTTTGGCTTAACTGTTTGCAGGGAAGAGGTAGGTCCAGATGCGGCACGGAAGTTCCTGGGTCATACACAGTGGCTCGTCAACTACTGGCTTCTGCAAAATGGTTTCAGTATTGGGATCGGGGATACAATTGCAGACGCAGATACTATGGAAAAAATTAATGAGACAATCGCAAACGCCAAGATTGAAGTGAATGGGCTTATTAAGCAAGCGCAAGAGAAGGAGCTGGAACCTGAGCCAGGACGCACGATGATGGAATCATTTGAGAATAGGGTGAATCAGGTACAATAGATGAATGTCCTTGTTTGGTTCTTTCATCTGGGAGAATAGGAGTTTGCGATAAATAACTTTCTTGACATACTTGTTTTGACATATCTGTTTCTCATGCCAGGTTCTTAACAAGGCTCGTGATGAATCTGGCAGTAGTGCCCAGAAGAGTTTGTCCGAGAGCAACAATTTGAAAGCTATGGTCACTGCAGGCTCAAAAGGCAGTTTCATTAATATTTCACAAATGACTGCTTGTGTCGGACAGCAGAACGTTGAGGGCAAGCGGATTCCATTTGGTTTTGTTGATCGTACGTTGCCCCACTTCACCAAAGATGACTACGGCCCTGAAAGCCGTGGATTTGTGGAGAACTCTTATCTCCGAGGCTTGACACCACAGGAATTTTTCTTCCATGCTATGGGTGGTAGAGAAGGTTTGATTGATACTGCTGTGAAAACTTCTGAGACTGGATATATCCAGCGGAGGCTGGTGAAGGCTATGGAGGACATCATGGTGAAATATGATGGCACCGTGAGAAACTCCCTGGGCGATGTCATCCAATTCTTGTATGGAGAAGACGGCATGGATGCTGTTTGGATTGAATCCCAGAAACTGGACTCCCTGAAGATGAAGAAAGATGAGTTTGATAATGTATTTCGTTATGAACTGAATGATATGAACTGGAAGCCTAATTACATGTTGCCTGACCATGTTGAGGATTTGAAGACCATTCGTGAATTCAGAAATGTGTTTGAGGCAGAGCTTCAGAAATTGGAAGCTGACAGATTACAGCTTGGGCAAGAAATTACCACAACAGGCGAGGGCACATGGCCCATGCCTGTCAATCTCAAGAGGCTTATCTGGAATGCTCAGAAGACTTTCAAGATTGATCTAAGAAAACCTTCTGACATGCACCCAATGGAAATCGTGGAAGCAATTGATAAGCTGCAAGAGAGGCTCAAGGTTGTCCCCGGCGACGACGCCATGAGCATTGAGGCTCAGAAGAACGCTACTCTGCTCTTCAATATCCTGCTTCGCAGCACATTTGCTAGCAAGAGGGTATTGAAAGAATACAGGCTTACAAAGGAATCATTCGAATGGGTCATTGGTGAGATTGAATCGAGATTCCTCCAGTCTTTGGTGGCTCCTGGTGAAATGATTGGATGTGTGGCTGCACAGTCCATTGGAGAACCGGCAACTCAGATGACGCTGAATACTTTCCATTATGCTGGTGTTAGTGCTAAGAATGTCACCCTTGGAGTTCCCAGGTTAAGAGAGATCATCAATGTCGCCAAGAAGATAAAGACCCCATCGCTGTCCGTCTTCCTAAAACCTGGGGTGAACAGCAGGAAAGAATCGGCAAAGAATGTCCAGTGTGCCCTGGAGTACACCACGCTACGTAGTGTGACCCATGCCACTGAGATATGGTATGATCCTGATCCTCTAGGAACCCTCATTCCCGAGGATGTGGACTTTGTCAGGTCATACTATGAGATGCCTGATGAGGATGTCGACCCCGATAAGATGTCTCCTTGGCTGCTGCGTATTGAACTGAACCGTGAGATGATGGTTGACAAGAAGTTGAGCATGGCTGATATTGCAGAGAAGATCAATCATGAATTTGATGACGACTTGTCATGCATATTCAACGACGACAACGCTGATAAGCTCATCCTTCGTGTCCGCATTGCAAACGACGAAGCTCCTCCAAAAGGAGGAGAGGCACAGGGTGAATCTGCCGAGGACGACGTCTTCCTCAAGAAGATTGAGGGGAACATGTTGACTGAGATGGCCCTTCGAGGCATTCCAGATATCAACAAGGTGTTCATCAAAAAGGGGAAGGTGAATAAATTTGATGAAATGGAAGGTTTCAAAGGAGAAGAGGAGTGGATGCTTGATACAGAAGGTGTAAACCTCTTGGCCGTCATGTGTCATGAGGACGTTGATCCTTCTAGGACAACAAGTAATCATTTGATTGAAGTGATTGAGGTTCTTGGGATCGAGGCTGTCCGCAGGTCTCTCTTGGATGAGCTGAGGGTGGTGATATCTTTTGATGGATCTTATGTGAACTATCGGCATCTGGCCATTCTCTGCGATACGATGACATACAGAGGTCACCTGATGGCGATTACCAGGCACGGCATAAATCGTAATGACACAGGGCCGCTCATGAGATGTTCATTTGAAGAGACGGTGGATATCCTTCTTGATGCTGCTGTATACGCGGAATCCGATTACCTGAGAGGTGTCACCGAGAACATTATGCTTGGCCAGCTTGCTCCTATTGGTACAGGAGGGTGTGGATTGTATCTGAATGACCAGATGCTGAAGCAGGCCATTGAGCTCCAACTCCCGAGCTATATTGACAGCCTGGACTATGGTGTCACACCGGCGCGTTCACCCGTCTCCGGGACACCGTACCATGATGGGATGATGTCGCCATTGCTGAGTCCGAATTTCCGGGCTTCCCCCCTCACAGATGCTCAGTTCTCGCCGTATGTTGGCGGCATGGCGTTCTCGCCCATGCCGTCGAACTACAGCCCGTCCTCTGGGGGTTACAGTCCATCTTCTCCGGTGTTCAGCCCAGGGCCAGGACACAGTTACAGCCCCACTTCTCCGTCATACAGCCCTGCATCACCCAGCTACAGCCCCGCATCACCCAGCTACAGCCCTGCATCACCATCATATACGCCTGGCTCTCCTTCCTACAGTCCGAGCAGTCCATCATACTCTCCGACCAGTCCATCATACTCTCCGACATCGCCGAGCTACAACCCCACATCTCCTAGCTACAGTCCAACTTCTCCGGCATACTGCCCCACTTCGCCAAGCTACAGTCCAACCTCTCCGGCATACTGCCCGACATCTCCTGCATACAGCCCGACCTCTCCAGCATACTGCCCGACATCTCCTGCATACAGTCCGTCGTCGCCATCTTATAACCCAACGTCTCCATCTTATAGTCCGACATCTCCTTCATACAGCCCGACTTCACCATCTTATAGCCCGACGTCGCCATCATACAGCCCCACATCTCCTTCATACAGCCCTTCATCGCCAACTTATAGCCCGACGTCGCCCTCATACAGACCGACATCACCCTCGTACAGCCCGACCTCACCTGCATACAGTCCGACGTCGCCTGGTTACTGCCCGACGTCACCGAGCTACAGCCCTACTTCACCGAGCTACAGCCCTTCTTCAGCCAAGTACAGTCCTTCAAATATCTATTCTCCAAGCAGCCCAAGGATGATGAGCCCGTACAGTCAGACTTCTCCAAACTACAGGTAATTCCATAACTTCTGTTCATAGACTTTCTTTTTCTTTTGGCCTTATTATCGGTTGATCCTCGAAGCAAAATACTTATGCTTATTTGTGCTCACATATCTGTTTCTGCAGCCCGACCTCACCATCTTACTCGCCCACCTCACCGTCGTATGCGCAACCAAGCCCGTCATACAGCCCAACAAGGTGAGCCGAATTTCAATTGGTCGTCTTCTTTATTTCAACTTGAAAACACCTGTTGCTGTGACAAATACAATGGGTTTCCTAACTCACTGCCTGCGTGCTGCAGTCCCATGACTACTTCCGGAGGACCTAGCCCAGATTACACCCCAACTTCTCCAAACTACAGGTAATTAAATTAAATGCATCATCAGACTTATCTATCTCATTGATCTGCCCTTTGATGGAGGTACACCATTGGTTAGCTCTTCTGATGATATCACTTTTGAGCGTGCAGCCCCACTGCAAGCTACTCCCCCACCGCACCGGGCTACTCGCCGATATCCACCGAGCCGCAAACTAGTGACAAGGACAACGAGACTGCTCCCTGAAGCCACCAACTCGGAGAAAATTGCTGCTGGCCGAGGTAGAAGCACACCGCGCTAGCTGCTGTTCTTGTTTCCTTCCGTGTCGCAGGAACAGGCCTTGAGTTTTGCTGCGCTTGCCGATAAACTGCTGCTGAACTTGCATTGTTGTTATGTATGATAGATGTTGTGAGTGACTCCCTTACTAGGGTGTTGTTGAGACTTTCCGATCGTACTTAATAATGTGTTGTTGACTGGATTGTTATGTTAATGATGTTGTTGATCGGATTGTTATGTTAATGTTTCCATTGGAACTTTTTATTATTTGCACTCAGCTGTGGAGCGCTTTTGCTAAGGCCTGCTGATTTACTAATGCTGCTATGGCGTTTGGGGAAGAATTGATGATAAACCCTCCTGTTGGCCTACCTCTTGATCATAAGCCCCCTACACACTGTGCTGCACTGTTCCGGCCCTCTCACAAAAGGGGCTTAAGATCAAAGTCAGACCAACAGGGGGGGTTAGCGTTTGGTATGGCCTTAGCTGTGCTTTAATGTTCTTGAGCTGCACCATGTCCCCGATTTCCTATGAAGGCTGCCCTCTTGTGCTAATTTCTATCAAACTTCAGACCTGAGTAAGCACAAAGGGTCCTGAGTAAGCCAGGTACAAGTTTTTTCTCTTGGTATTTGTTTCCCAGTCCTTCGTTCTGATATGATCAGCACAATTTTAATGTTTATTTCTCTGTTTTATCCACGTGAATTTCTCGCTGTTTGCTTTTGACCAGATAACCTACTTGTTTGAGTTATGCAAATACAGTACTCCCGCTGTCTCATAATGTAAGACGTTTTTTGACACTACACTAGTATCAAAAAACGTCGTACATTATGGGACGAAGGGAGTACATGGGAAGACACCTTTTCAGTAAAGGACCTGTGATCGAGTGGAGCGATGCTCACACACAACAAAGGCAAGTTTATCCATCCATTTATTTACTCATAGACTACTCCTCGAGATTATTTATCAGTAATCACATGCACACAGGCATGCATCGAGGACTCACGCTAGATTTAGATGATTAGATCTTAGTATATATTGTTACTGGGTTACTTGCTGAATCAAAAGCCCCTCGACGAAGGGCCTCTGGTCGTAGCAGTCGAGGTTGCTCCCGTATCCGACGCCAAGGATGTTGCAGTAGCGCTGGTAGAACCCGATTCGGTCAGCGACACGGCTGTCTGCCCCCCTGCCGCACTCGAGTCCGCCGTTGATGATGTTGGTGATGACGCCATAGCCGGGCACCCTTCCCGCCGCGTTGTCCGCGGCCGTCGGCGTCCACTGGCCCGTGATCACGGCGTGGGAGGACGGCTTGTTCGCCTGCGGTGTCATCCAGAACCACAACGCCGTCTTGAACGACACCGTGGCATCCGTGGCCACCAGGTCTGGGTTGTTGAGCAGGTCCACGCTGATGGCGCGCCCCGCGGGGCCGTAGTTGTAGTTCCAGGAGAGCATGATGGGGCCGCGGCCGTAGTACTGCCTGCCTTGCGCGCACGGCCACTCCGACGATGGCTGGCAGTAGTCGGGCGGCGAGCCTTGCTCCCGCTTGAAGCAGTAGCCCCAAGAGTAGGGGCCGTCGGGCGCGGTGGCCCACCCGCCGGTGGTCTCGTGGGAGGTCTGCCCGAAGAAGGCCGCCACCTCCTGCTTCCGCGTCTCGGTGCTCCCCGTGGTGCCGAAGGCCGGGAACGCGGCGGCGGCTGCCAGGAAGGAGTCGTACGTGTAGAACCCGGCGGCATCTTGGCACCGGTCGCGGTGGAGCAGGAACTGCTCGAAGATGTCCCTGGAGATGATGGATGACACGCCCCCACCCGGGCTGGGGCCGCAGCCGCTGCACTGGCTCTGGCAACCAGCGCCGCAGTAGTCGGAGGTGCTGCCACAGTAACCGAAGCGGCTGCAGCAGAGGCAGTTTGGGCACGTCGCGCCACCGGCCTGCGAGCCACACTGCTGGGCGCGGGCCGCCGTAGCGAGTGCTGCCGCCAGGACGACGGCCAGGATGGCCGCCACCGCCACCCTCCTCGGGCCTCTCATTCTCAGTGTCTGGTTGATCTTGATGCCTGCTGATAGATTATGGCGCCAACCTAGTGCCGCTATATATAGATCTTTGGTCGAGAGAAGCCGTGCTGTAGCCTGTGGTTGTATACAAGATCAATTCTATGGATGGAAAATCGGTTGAGCCGTGCCGTGCATCGTTGGTTGAAGTCTGGACATGACATGTCACGAGTTCCCCTTATCATCTGCATTACTACAGGACCATATGTGACATGTCTTCTCTCATAAATTGTTGAAATGTACCCAACAATCACCGATCAACCACGTCTGATTGATACATTAGTGTTCATACTGATGAACCATGTGGCACATCTTCATACTGTTGGGATTTGATCGCAACCAAAAAGACAACAGGATTAGCCTGCATTAGCTTGTACTAAAAATTTATATCTCCTGTTCATACTGATGAACCGTGTGGCATATCACCTGTTCCTAAAAGTTATACTGATCTGTTCACATTTGGTGTCGTGCACTCCTAGTGTATATACATGGTGTCAGTACTGTTTTTTCTTCTTGTTTCTTTTTCTTTTTGGATTTCTGCATGGTTTCTTTTTGTTTTTTCTGCATGGTTGTTCCTTATCAATCATGTGGTTTTGGCCTAGTTTTCCTCATAAACCTGGCCATTTTGTTTTTTGTTTTTCCTCTATTAATGAATTCGGCAGAGCTCCCGTCTTTCTCCTAAAGAAAATAGATAGCCTGGTGTATGCGAATATTGCACTGGACATGTTTTCTTGCGTCCCCTCTCCATTTTGTGCCGACTAACCCATTATCACTCCATATTTCTATTCCAATAATGCAAGCCATCTATAAAATGGCTATTTGATGGGAGACTAGAACCTTTCAGAATCAACGGAGTCGTATTACCATTTTCCTTCATTAATGTGAGTGGCGACATCAAGAAGACAGATTAATGGCAGTGTTGTTCTTTTGATAAGACCTTTAGGTCATCTCAAATTGTTATTTGATGGTTCTTGGTAATATTTATCACAAAGGAATACACAAATAAAAAATTAAGGTTGTATATATGTACATTAACCAATAAATCTTCCAGAAGCTCCGAGGTATAAATAGAGAGAGAATTTTTTTGTCCTATCTTCTATTGGACAACTATCGAAGATGCTCGTAGATATACTCAAACTAATAAATGATGCACTAAGAAAAAGAATCGTTCCATAGGAGGATCTCTAAAATTTGACAAAGGATAACACAAACCACAAACTATTTTTTTCTAGCGACCGATCACGCTTAAAATATGTTCCTAATGATCAAACAAACATCCTTCCAGGAGTGAGCTACTTCTAGGAGACATTATTTTTCCTTCTTTCTAAAAACAAGTTATCAAATCTACTAGTATCTGGGGCTGGCGTTTTGGCTCCCGGGTGAACAGTAATGCAAAAAATAATGTTAAATATTTTCAAAAAATTCTGATTCTTTTGTAGATTATTGTATTAGTGTCGCAAACATGCATGAAAATTTCCATGCGAAATGGAGCGGCGGTGTTTCGCCGGCAAAAAAAATTAAATTCGGGGCAACTTTTGGTGTTCGAATTTTTTTTGCACAAGGCAAAATGTTTTATCTTTTTGCCTCAAAATTTGCAGGTAGCATTTGAATGTGACTAAGTACGCAAAAAAATTTTGTCTTGATTTTTTTAGTTTTTTGAATTTTTATTTTGCCACCGGGAGCAAATGCTCCCAGAGCCAAATTGACTTTCCGCTAGTATCTCTAACCATTTCGTTTTTCTGATACAAAAGATACACAGTTAGGTGTGGCAGTTAAGAAAAAAAGTTGATCTGTAGAAGTTTTTATGCTATTATGAAAGCAACTATTGCACTAGACTTATTTTCTTCAGGGCCCTCCCAATTGTTTCGCTTAATAACCTATTTTTACTTGTTAACAAAGCTCAGATGGTCGGTTTTCTTGTGGTGGAACCCGCCTGGGTTTAAGTAAAAGATTTTGAGCCCAACTATTTTTACTTGCGAATAAAGTCCCGATGTTTCTCCGGCAAGCTGCCATAGATCATCATCTCTTGTCTGCCCTCAACATCCAGAAACGCAACGGAGCCGTGGATGGTTCCTGCGCTTTATGTGGGAGCCCCGAGAACGTGGATGACATCCTATTTCAATGTGCCCCAGCTAAATTCCTTTGGAGTTGTGTCAGCGAATGTTTCGGATCATCTTGAGACCCAAATTTGTTTCTCGCTCTTCTTCTGTTACTTGAGAGTTTGATGGGTCAGCTTAGGAATTTTTTGTTTATTAATTTAAAGCCGGTCACGCCTTGTGCCTTTTATATAAAATAGATTTGTTATCGCTGCTCGCACTTTCCTAAATTTATTTCAGGATTCAACGACTTTATTCTTTCAGTGGTAAGTCATGTTCCCAACGACACTAACTCGCATGTGGTGACATCGTCAATCTGAAGACTCATCGCCTCAGTCTCTTGGAGATACTCATAGGGACGGGGTGTGCATGCATGCGTTCATAGATGTGAGTGTATGTGTACGTGTGAGAATCTGCGCACGTACTGTTTCTCTAAAAAAAATTGTATTCACTCAATGTTTTTGTTCTAACACATACCATCGATGAAATGGCTATTTAATCGGAGACTAGAAACGTTCAGAATCAAAGAGCGGTACTACCATTTTCCTCCATTAATGTGAGTGGTGACGTGGAAAAGAGACAAAGTCGCAGTGTTATTGCTTCGATGTGTCGTTTAGGTCATCTCCAATTGTTATATGCTTGTTGGTAACATTATCACAAGGAACATGTAATGACGCAGCACAAAAAAAATCAAGGTTGTCTAGACATGTAATGACATTATCACAAGGAACTGCTAGACACGGTCTAAATGTGTGTATTCTAACTGTACAGTGCAACCTAAATTTTGTGTGCGTATGATAGGTTATAGTTAACCTAGCAGTGATGTGTCTTAGATGCATCCTTATAGGGTCGTAGATGCATTGTGTTCGAGCTGAATTTCAATTCAGTTTAGGAAAGAGTTTGCATATGGTATGTAAGCTTGACGGGATGCACGTACAGGCCCGGACAGTTTCCTGTTGGGCACGTTGCCACACAGTGAGATACAAAGGCTAATAAATGTAGTTTTTCTATTTCTTGGTTGCATGTTTTTTTGTTTATGTCGAGTCCATCTTTTCCTTTGTTTTAGTCTTTTTCTCTTTGTGTGTGTGTGTGTGTGTGTGTGTGAGAGAGAGAGAGAGAGAGAGAGAGAGAGAGAGAGGGGTAACATATCCGACATGAGATGAAGTTAATCTTTAACATGTCAAGGGATGGTCAAGTGCTAACTGTTGTTCGAACACTGGGCATATACATGAAAGTTTTACAATCATACTCCCTCCGCCCCAAAATAAGTGTCTTAACTTTGTACTAAAGCTGAGACATTTATTTTGAGACGGAGGGAGTACTATTCTATGAAGAGCACTTACATTATTGCATGGTTGTTCCTGCATACTGTAAGCTTTATGCAACCTGTGCAAGTTTTTAAATCATTTGCTATAAGGTTTCCTTTTCCTTTTTTTTACCTATTTCAGGGGTAGTACAGGGTGTGCAAAACTCAACCGGAAACCAAAAACTGAACCGAAAAAATCAAACTGAAATGAAATTTCAGTTTACGGTTTCAGTTTCAGTTTCCAAATATAGAAACCATTTTATGGGCCGAACCGATATTAAATGGTTATTACCGAAACCGAATCGTATATATGTATAAAATCGTATAAACGAAAATATAACAATCATATAAACCAAAAACCGTATAAACCGAACCGAATCAAACCGAAAAAACCAAATGCACACCTACCAATGCCCTTAATTGATTATATTTCAGATAGAATAACATCTTTTTGTTTCAATTTTAGTTTACTGATAGAAGGAAGTGACTCATACGGAAACAAGTTAGGCAACTTGCACTAGTAGAAAACAGGGCATTGGACCAGCTCATTAGCCCCGGTTCAATCCAGAACCGGATCCAATGGGGGCACTGGACCCGGTTCGTGAGCCCAGGGGGCCGGCCGGGCCACGTGGGCCATTGGTTCCGGTTGGTTTGGACCTTTTGGTCCCGGTTGGAGCGACAAACCGGGACCAATGGCTCTTGGTCCTGGCCCACCACCATTGGTCCCGGTTTGTGTTATGAACCGGGACCAAAGGCTCCCCTTTAGCCCCGGTTCATAGCACCAACCGGGACCAATGAGGTGCCTATATATAACCCCTCACTCAAGAGCAGAGCTCACTGCTCTGTTTTTTTTTCTGGCCGAGGAGGAGAGAGGTTAGTGGTGCTCTAGCTCACCTCCTATGCACACAACGTGTTTGGTGGAATGCCCGAGCCACACTAGTTAAGCTTTTCTCCTCTCGAATCTCTATTTTCTCCGAGATTTGTCTAGGTTTAGCGGTCCGTCACGTCCCGTCCCCATCTTCGCCGCCGTCGATCGGCCCCGCCGATCTCGTCACCGGCACCACCGTGGTGAGCCTCTTGTTATGTCCATGATTTTCTTACTTTTATTATTGCTTGTTATTATTGCTTTAGATAGATATTTGTCTAATTTTCTTACGTTTATTATTGCTTGTTATTATATAGTGCGATGGTTTTGATATCCGCCCACGTGGGCCCTCGTCCTGTCTACGATTCGGATGTGGTATATTATCTTTAATTTATAACTAATTGTTTTAGTGTTTATGATAGTCATGCCGACCAACCTGACATGCATAGATGTTTTATTATGTCTAGGAGGTAGTTGAACCGGAAATTCCAACCGACCCTCTTGTGGAGAGGTTAAATTTAGTTGAAGAGGAAAACATTTCCTTAAAGAAAAAATTGGAAAAAATGGAGGAGGAGAAGATGGAATTGGAGTTGCATGTTGCGGAAGTCATCGATGATCACAAGATCAAGATGGACCCTATTGTCGATAGGTTAAATTTAGTTGAAGAAGAAAACAAATTCTTGAAGGAAAAAATAAAAAAAATTGTGGACGAGAAGATGATATTGGAGTTGCATGTTGCGGATGTCGTCGATGATCACAAGATCAAGATGGATGCAATGCAGTTGAAAATTAAAAAGATTAGAAAATATGCCATTCATACCGAGGCTTGGTATCATTATGCCGTTGGATCAATTGTTACCTTGGTTGCGATTATGATCGCATTTGTTTTTGCATTAAAAAGTTTTACATAGTTTCGATGTATATGGAGAGCTATATGTTGTTAGATGAGAACTATATATGTATGTACTTTGGTTTTAATGTGATGATGAACTTTTATCCATTTGGTCACTTAATTATCTATTTATGATGTTCTGTAATGGTTTTTGACACACTTAATTATATATAATGCACGCAGATGAACCGGCAATGGATGTACGGTGACAGACACACCTCCGAGTACATTAAGGGCGTGCATGAGTTTCTAAATGCGGCTGAGGCAAACAAGCAGAATGGTTTTATGTGTTGTCCATGCACTAAATGTGTGAATATGATGTCTTACTCTAACCGGAAAATCCTTCACTCCCACCTGCTTTACAAGGGTTTCATGCTACACTATAATGTTTGGACGAGGCACGGAGAAATAGGGGTTATGATGGAAGACGGCGAAGAAGAAGAGTACGATGACAACTATGTGCCCGCTGAATACTGTGATGCTGCAATGGGGGGAGCTGGTGAAGATCAAGAGGAACCAGACGATGTGCCCAATGATGCTGCAACGGGTGAAGCTGCTGAAGATCAAGAGGAACCAAATGATGATCTCCGCCGGGTCATTGTCGATGCAAGGACACAATGCGAAAGTCAAAATGAGAAGCTGAAGTTCGATCGCATGTTAGAGGATCACAAAAAAGGGTTGTACCCCAATTGCGAAGATGGCAACACAAAGCTCGGTACCGTACTGGAATTGCTGCAGTGAAAGGCAGAGAATGCTGTGGCTGACAAAGGATTTGAGAAGCTACTGAAAATATTGAAGAAGAAGCTTCCGAAGGATAACGAATTGCCCGACAGTACATACGCAGCAAAGAAGGTCGTATGCCCTCTAGGATTGGAGGTGCAGAAGATACATGCATGCCCTAATGACTGCATCCTCTACCGCAGTGCATACAAGGATCTGAACGCATGCCCGTGATACGTCCAAAACGTATTTATAATTTCTGCTTGCTCCATGCCACTTTTGGGTGATATTGCTATGATATTCATACACTTCCATACACTTTTGATCATATTTGGACTAACTTACTAATCCAGTGCACCCCAGTGCCAGTTTCTGTTTTCGGCTGTTTTTGTATTTCAGGTTTTCACGTTACGAGAACTGCCAGGAAAAATCCAGAAAAATTATATAAAAAATCAGCGTTCCGGAAACAACCGTGCATCCGAAGGGAAGCCGGGGGGGCACCTGGGGGGGCGCCTGGGCCCCCCGAAGCTTCCCCGATGCTCCCCTTTGGCATATATTTAAAGCGTCCTCCGAAACCCTTAGAACAGGAACTCTTTTCGCGATCCCATCTCTGTTCCGCCGCCGCCGCCGCTTCCAAGATCGGGAGCACCAGGAGAACTCTTCCCAGCACCCTGCCGGAGGGGAGGATCACCACCGGGAGCTTCTCCACCACCATGGACGCCTCCCGGATGACTCGTGAGTAGTCTCCCTTGGACCATGAGTCCATGACCAGTAGCTATGTGATGTTCTCCTCCCGTTCTTGTGCTTCACTAATTAGTCCTCGTGAGCTGCCCTACATGATCGAGGCACATATGTAATCCTTATGCTGTTGCTATGTTGAGTTTGCTGGGATCCGATGGATTATGGGATTATGTTCAGATTGATCTTGAGTAATATATTTGATCTACCTCTTTTATATTTATGTTCATAAGTAATTCTTGCATGTTCTCCGTTGTTATTTATTGCTTTGGCCAAGTAATACGTAGTGACTCCAAGAGGGAACGTTATGCTCGATTGTGGGTTCATGCCCCTCGATGACTAGCTTGAGTGACAGAAACATGAGTCTAGGGGATGTGCTGTTGCCACAAGGGGGAAAACAACGGTGCTTGTGCCCGCGGATGCAAGGATTGTTTACTTTACGCAAAGTTCTTTTAATGCAGTTGTCTGTTGCATTGAGTTTACACTATGGGTGGGACTCGCAACTTAATACCAGCGAGATGTTCTGGATAGATACCTCAAGGTGGATGATTAGTAGTAGATACTGATGGATTTCGGTCTACTTATTTTGGCGTACCGCCCATGCTTTGAACCTCAACCTTTCTGCAATGTAATCAGCATTGGTTTGCGTTCGTGGTCCTGTCAATTTCCCAGCTGTAATTTGTTTACCTCACATAGCTGTTTTATCGTCTTTTGGGAGAGAGACATCACTAGTGAACATCATGAGACTCGGGTCCATATTACCATCATTGATCACATCCGCTATTTACTATTGCAAAACATTATCTATCACAACTATCATTTGCTTTTAACCCTTTGTGAACTACAAGGCCGGAGGGATTGACAACCTCTCTGTACTCGTTGGGAGCAAAGTTATTTGTATCTGTGTGCAGGTCCACGTTGATTGCTAATTTGCGCCGTTAGCAGTTGACACCTACTTGTTGAACCTAGGAGTCTCTGGGGATTCGATCCTTGGCATCTTTGCTAAGGGAAAACACTTCTACATACTGCATCTTACACCTTCCACTTGGGGTAACCAATAAGGGGTTCGAGGGCCATCAAGGAGTATTTTCTGGCGCCGTTGCCGGGGACTCCACTCTTCAGGATAGGGGAATTGCACGCTATCTTTTACCTTTGCTTTTTAGTCTTGTTAGTTTACCTTTCAGTTTTTTGCTTTAGTACTTTTTTATCGAAAATCACAAAAATAGTTATCTTGCTTGCTTGGTACTATGGGTTCCACCGAGAACACCAAGTTGTGTGACTTCACTAGTCACAACAACGATGACTTTATCAGCACACCTATCACTACACCTGCCACTTCAGCACCTTCATATGAAATTAAACCTGCTTTACTAAACTTAGTCATGAAAGATCAATTCTCCGGTGCTGGAGATGATGCTGCTTTACACTTGAACAACTTTGTTGAACTTTGTGATATGCAAAAGTACCAAGAAATAGATGGTAATATTGTTAAGCTTAAGCTTTTTCCTTTCTCCTTGAGAGGAGGAGCTAAAATATGGTTTCAGTCTTTGCCTAGAAATAGCATAGATTCATGGGACAAGTGCAAAGATGCTTTTATTGGAAAATACTATCCACCTACTAAAATTATCCAACTTAGAAGTAACATAATGAATTTTAAACAATTGGATAATGAACACGTTGCCCAAGCTTGGGAACGTATGAAATCTCTTATCAAGAACTGCCCTACTCACGGTTTGACTACTTGGATGGTTATCCAAACTTTTTATGCAGGCTTGAACTTTACCTCGCGGAACTTGTTAGATTCGGCCGCGGGAGGAACTTTTATGTCAACTACACTTGGTGCTGCCACAAAGCTTCTCGATGAGATGATGACCAACTATTCCCAATGGCACACCGAACGCGCTCCAACAGGTAGGAAGGTAAACTCTGTCGAGGAGATTTCCTCCTTAAATGAAAAAGTTGACTTGATCATGTCTCTACTTTCGAAGCAATCTACTGTTGATCCTCGTGATGTTCCTTTAAATTCTTTGATTGCTCAAGAACAAGTAGATGTGAACTTTATCTCTAGAAACAATTTTAACAACAATGCTTATAGGAGTAACTTTGGTAACAATCCTAGACCGTTCCCCTCTAATTCTTATGGGAACAACAATGCTTATCCTAGTACCAAGAACTCCACTACTGAACTAGAGATTATGCTTAAAGATTTCACCACTACCCAAAAAGCCTTTAATAAGAGTGTAGAAGAAAAACTACATAAACTAGATGATCTTTCTTTTAAGGTAGACCATTTAGCCAATGAGGTAAAGTTGCTAAAAATTGAAACTTCTCCTCTTGGGGAGAGGGAAGTCATTCCTATTAATGCTACTCAAGTGCAAATTAATGAAAATATTAGGATGATGGCTAAACTTAAAGAAAGATGGGCTAGAGAAAGGGAGGAAGAGGATAGAATTAAGAACCTTCCTACCCACCACACTGTTGCTACTATCAAAGTTGTCGAGGATATCCAAACTCTTAGCACCCAATGTACTCCTGGTCCCATTGGACCTATTAATGGTGATGCTATGACTATAAAAACTACCAAACAAGTGAACCTAAAGGACACTACTACCACTTTACTTGATGCTCGTGACCTTGATTTTGATAATTGCACTCTTACCAAAGTTATTGATTTCCTTCACAAGATGTCTAGAGACCCCCGTACTAGCACGCTTAACCTTGCCTTCACAGAGCATATCACTGATGCTCTCATCAAAGCTAGGGAGGAGAAACTTAGAGTAGAAGCCTCCATACCTAGAAAGCTAGAAGATGGTTGGGATCCTATGATAAAAATTAAATTGAATGACTTCTCTTGCTATGCATTGTGTGATGTTGGAGCTAGTACCTCTGTTATGCCCAAAAGGATATATGATATGCTTAAATTGAAACCTTATGATTCTTGTTCTTTTGGTGTTCGTCTCGTTGATTCTTCCATAAAGAAACCTTTGGGGAGGATCGACGATGTTCTTATCGTTGTCAATGACAATTATGTTCCCGTTGATTTTACTATTATGGATATTGAATGTGATCCTTCATGTCCAATTATTTTGGGACGTCCCTTGTTGCGCACCGTTGGTGCTATCATTGACATGAAAGAGGGTAATATAAAATTTTAGTTTCCTCTCAAGAAAGGGATGGAACACTTCCCTCGAAAGAAGATCAAGTTACCTTTTGAGTCCGTTGTACGGGCTAGCTATTCTTTTACTCTTGATAAAACTTGATCTATATGCATTATGCCTAGCTTAAAGGCATAAAAGAAAGCGCTTTTGGGAGGCAGCCCACATGAATAATTTTTTTGCTTTTGTTGTGTCTTGATGTTGTTTACTGCTGTAGCATCATCATTGTATCTTTGCTTTTCATATTTGTGCCAAGTATAGCCTCTGATTGCTAGAAAGTTCAAAAGTTGTGAGGTGCTGTCCAGGAAACAGATTCTGTCCTTGGATAGAAAAATTCGTATAAAATCACCAGATCATCTTTTTGATCTGAATTTTTTCGACAGCGTTCTATATATAATTGTCTTTCGTGCGTCTGTTCTGAGTTTTTTGATTTGAGTTGCAGAAGTATCCCGAACAGATCAATTACTACCTGCTGTTCTGTTTTTCACAGATTCTGTCCTGTTTTGCCTTTCCTTCATTCTGCAAATCAAGAGCTTGCTTTTTCTTTGCAAAAACCTTTTGGCAATCTTGATAAACAGTAGAACTTCAAGAATATCTTTATTTCCAGCAAGGTATAATTATTTTATTAAGAGTACTAACCTCGCTAATCAGATTATGATGAGTTATGTATGAAGGGAGTTTTCAAGTGTTAGAGGGAAGATGATAAAAAGATTCAGGAGTGTCAAGCGCTCAAGCTTGGGGATGCCCCCGTGCACCCCCAAGAAATATTCAAGGAGACTCAAGCGTCTAAGCTTGGGGATGCCCCCGTGCATCCCCTTCTCCATCAACATTATCAGTTCGTCTTTCGTTTCGCTATATTTTTATCACTTCATGTGTTATGTGCTATGCTTGGAGCGTCTTGCTTTTAGTTTTCTTTTTAGTTTTTCATAGCAAGTCGGAACTCAGCATTCTTTTATTTGGGAGAGAAACATGCTCCACTTCTACCTAGAACATAACATAGAATTTTCATGTCTATCTTTGCTGTGTGTGTTCTTTGTCTTTTAATAGCTACTATCATGCTCTGCTCTTAGTATTCATGCTTATCTTTTCAAAGAGCTTTTGTTTAGTTGGTTGCTTGAACTCTCTTTAATTATCATGCTCACCTTATTAAGAGAGTTTGCTTCCGTTGCATTGGTTAATATGTCTATGATAAAGATGCTACGTGCATAATGGCACTTAGTAGTTCAGGTTTTCTTGTGGTTAGTCTCCAATAGCTGGGGGATTCCCAATGTGTTATTGGAGTACCAACTTGATTTGTTTGCCTATGATATGGTATGGTTTAGTAATATCTTCCTTCAAGAATTTATTTTGATTGACTTGGCGTATGCTCACGCATATCTAAGACTGTAAAGAAAGTCTGTCAAGCCTTGATGATCTTTTATTTCTGAGTAGCGATATAACTTCCATGCCTGATTCAATATTGCTTTGTCGCTCTGCATGATTATGACCGTCATTGCTCTCTTAGTTGGTCGCTCCCAGTCTTTTGCTAACATCCACCTGTACTAAGCAGACTAACCTTGCAATACATAGCTCATGGGAAAGTAGCTTAAAAACTATTGTGGTAAAGAATATGTTGCCTATGTATCTTATTTCTTATAAGTTGCTTGCTGAGCGGTAACCATGTTTCTGGGGACGTCATCAACTGTCACACTTTTGTTGAATATCATGTGAGTTGCTATGCATGTTCGTCTTGTCTGAAGTAAGGGTGATTTGCCGTGGGTTGAATGAATATGCATATTGTTAGAGAAGAACATTGGGCCGCGAACCAAAGCCATGCATCATGGTGGAAGTTTTAGCTTGGACATTAATCCTCAATCTCTTATGAGAATATGCTTATGCATTAAAGAGGAGTCCATCATCTATTTTCTATGTTGTCCCAGTATGGATGTCCTCAAGTTGAGATCTATCAAAAACGAGAAATCAAATGCATTTATCTCCTTGGACCTTTGTACAAGTGGCATAGAGGTACCTGTCGTGGAATTAACACGTCAGATGTCCGGTTTACGGACATAGTGGTGAGGCCGCGCATCTATGTAGTAGCTTGAGAGGGGTTGAGCGGAATCGAGAGACGCGATGCAAGACACGGATTTAGACAGCTTCGGGCCCCGGGAAACATCATCCGGTAATAACCCTACATGCTGTTTGAGGCTAGGTCTCATTATGATCCTCGTGGTGTCGCCGGTAAACCGGCTCTTTGTGTCTAACCCTAGAAACTTGTCTAAACTTCTCCTCTAAAACTTGTAACTTCTAACTTGTCTAACTTGTCACTTGTCCTCTTTGGGGAGCCCTGCCCCTCCTTATATATGTTGAAGGGGCGGGTTACATGACTAGTCCTAGTAGGACTAGGATTGATCTATTACAAGGAGTCCTAGTCTTGCTTCCTTTGCAGGAGAATATCCCTTATGCTTTCTTCATAAACCGGCCCACTATTAATATGAACCGGCCTTCTGGGCCTTGGGCCTTGTCATGCATGATCCGCCTGCCGGGTTACCAGTGAGTGGTATTATTTAGGCAGGTTGCTAGTGAATCATTAAGTGTAAAACGTCTCTCAAGTAAACCACCAAGTCCGGCCGGGTTATAATTCCGGCCGGTTCATACCGCGGGGTATATCCCCGACAGTACCCCTTTGTGACACTTGGTTGAAACATATGTAATGCAATGATAACCCATGGAAATCCGAGCTAATTAGGACAAGGTGCGAGCACTATTGGTATTCGATGCATGAGGCTTGCAACTTATAGGATGTCTTATGCATGACACATATGAAGTACTACTACCGTTGACAAAATTGCTTCCATGTTTTCAAAATAAAAAGCTCTAGCACATAACCATTCTTTTACTTTTATATTAAGTCTCCACCTTATTTCTTCAAGCACCAACTACTGAGAGCATGATTGTCATTCTGAGTGTAATGTGCATTGTCCCAAAGTAGCATTGTCTTTTGCATGATTGTGATATCGTTTATTTTGAAATCATTGTATCTAGTCATCACTTAAACCTTGAAGGTGCCCCTGCATTTATGTTTTGCTTCACTAAAGGGGGCAAGCTAGATATCACTTTATCATATTTGCACATCATGTTCATTGCAAATCTATTTGATGCTTCAATGTCATGTTGTAAAACTTTCAGTCATTTGTGATTTTCTCATGAGGCAACTTAATTACTATAGAATCATTGTCTCAGTAAGCTTTTGTCATATGACTATGAAAAAGTCCTATATGGTTAATAGCATGTCACCACAGAAATTATTCTTGTTATCATTTACCTACTCGAGGACGAGCAGGAATTAAGCTTGGGGATGTTGATACGTCAAAAACGTATCTATAACTTCTGCTTGCTCCATGCCACTTTTGGGTGATATTGCTATGATATTCATACACTTCCATACATTTTTGATCATATTTGGACTAACTTACTAATCCAGTGCACCCCAGTGCCAGTTTCTGTTTTCGGCTGTTTTTGTATTTCAGGTTTTCACGTTACGAGAACTGCCAGGAAAAATCCAGAAAAATTATATAAAAAATCAGCGTTCCGGAAACAACCGTGCGTCCGAAGG
>LR738710.1:941449331-941464548 GCA_902687465.1 Secale cereale
TCCAGGCGCCCTGGCGGCGCGCCCCCCTGGGCCGCGCCGGGGGGCGCCTGGCCCCCCCGAAGCTTCCCCGATGCTCCCCTTTGGCATATATTTAAAGCGTCCTCCGAAACCCTCAGAACAGGAACTCTTTTCGCGATCCCATCTCTGTTCCGCCACCGCCGCCGCTTCCAAGATTGGGAGCACCAGGAGAACTCTTCCCGGCACCCTGCCGGAGGGGAGGATCACCACCGGGAGCTTCTCCACCACCATGGACGCCTCCCAGATGACTCGTGAGTAGTCTCCCTTGGACCATGAGTCCATGACCAGTAGCTATGTGATGTTCTCCTCCCGTTCTTGTGCTTCACTAATTAGTCCTCGTGAGCTGCCCTACATGATCAAGGCACATATGTAATCCTTATGCTGTTGCTATGTTGAGTTTGCTGGGATCCGATGGATTATGGGATTATGTTCAGATTGATCTTGAGTAATATATTTGATCTACCTCTTTTATATTTATGTTCATAAGTAATTCTTGCATGTTCTCCGTTGTTATTTATTGCTTTGGCCAAGTAATACGTAGTGACTCCAAGAGGGAACGTTATGCTCGATTGTGGGTTCATGCCCCTCGATGACTAGCTTGAGTGACAGAAACATGAGTCTAGGGGATGTGCTGTTGCCACAAGGGGGAAAACAACGGTGCTTGTGCCCGCGGGTGCAAGGATTGTTTACTTTACGCAAAGTTCTTTTAATGCAGTTGTCTGTTGCATTGAGTTTACACTATGGGTGGGACTCGCAACTTAATACCAGCGAGATGTTCTGGATAGATATCTCAAGGTGGATGATTAGTAGTAGATATTGATGGATTTCGGTCTACTTATTTTGGCATACCGCCCATGCTTTGAACCTCAACCTTTCTGCAATGTAATCAGCATTGGTTTGCGTTCGTGGTCCTGTCAATTACCCAGCTGTAATTTGTTTACCTCACATAGCTGTTTTATCGTCTTTTGGGAGAGAGACATCACTAGTGAACATCATGAGACTCAGGTCCATATTACCATCATTGATCACATCCGCTATTTACTTTTCGCTATTATTTACTATTGCAAAACATTATCTATCACAACTATCATTTGCTTTTAACCCTTTGTGAACTACAAGGCCGGAGGGATTGACAACCTCTCTGTACTCGTTGGGAGCAAAGTTATTTGTATCTGTGTGCAGGTCCACGTTGATTGCTAATTTGCGCCGTTAGCAGTTGACACCTACTTGTTGAACCTAGGAGTCTCTGGGGATTCGATCCTTGGCATCTTTGCTAAGGGAAAACACTTCTACATACTACATGTTACACCTTCCACTTGGGGTAACCAACGAGGGGTTTGAGGCCCATCAGCCCGGTATGCGGTGCATTGCGGTATAAGATCAGACGAGATGACCCTGGTGATGTTGATGGCGAGCCCGCCAGGAAGAGGGTTCCTGCGAAGGTGATGTGGTATGCTTCTATAATACCACGGTTGAAACGTTTGTTTAGAAACAGAGAGCATGCCAAGTTGATGCGATGGCACAGTGAGGACCGTAAGAAAGACGGGAAGTTGAGAGCACCCGCTGACGGGTCGCAGTGGAGAAAAATCGAGAGAAAGTACTGGAAGGAGTTTGCAAAGGACGCAAGGAACGTATGGTTTGCTTTAAGCGCGGAACGCAGAGCAGCAATCACAGCACCTGGCCCGTGACTCTATGTATGTATAACCTTCCTCCTTGGATGTGCATGAAGCGGAAGTTCATTATGATGCCAGTTCTCATCCAAGGCCCTAAGCAACCCGACAACGACATTGATGTGTACCTAAGGCCATTAGTTGAAGAACTTTTACAGCTGTGGAATGGAAACGGTGTACGTGCGTGGGATGAGCACAGACATGAGGAATTTGACCTAAAGGCGTTGCTGTTCGTGACCATCAATGATTGGCCCGCTCTCAGTAACCTTGTAGTCGACATTCACATGACACCACTAGACAGTCATGTAGTCGACATTCACATGACACCACTAGAGGAGAGACAACATACATCTCATCAAAATATCGAACGAATACCAAATTCACATGACTACTTGTAGCAAGACTTTTCCCATGTCCTCAGGAACAAAAGTAACTACTCACAAGACATAATATTGTTCATGATCAGAAGGGTATTAATATGCATAATGGATCTGAACATATGATCTTCCACCAAATAAACCAACTAGCATCAACTACAAGGAGTAATCAACACTACTAGCAACCCAGAGGTACCAATCTGAGGCTTGGGTACAAAGATTGGATACAAGAGATGAACTAGGGTTCGAGAGGAGATGGTGCTGGTGAAGATGTTGATGAAGATAGCTCTCCCCAAGATGGGAGAGTTGTTGGTGATGACGGCGGTGACGATTTCCCCCTCCCGGAAGGAAGTATCCCCGGCAGAACAGCTCTTCCGAAGCCCTAGATTGGTTTCCGCCAAGGTTCCGCCTCGGGATGGCGGCGTCTGGTCCCGAAAGTCTCCTTTTGATTTTTCAATGTCAAAACACCTCATATAGGAGAAGATGGGCATCGGGGGGCCTTCGGGGGGCCCACGAGATAGGGGGGCGCGCCCAGAGAGGGGGGGGGGGCGCTCCCCCCACCCTCGTGGACAGCAGGTGGCCCCCCTCGTGTTCTTCTTTTGCCAGATACTTTATATTTTCTGAAACGGAGTCCTGTGAAGTTTTGGGGCTTTTTGAGTTGTGCATAATAGGTTTCCAGAGTTTGCTCCTTTTCCAGCCCAGAATTCCAGCTGCCGGCATTCTCCCTCTTCATGTAAACCTTGTAAAATAAGAGAGAAAAGGCATGAGTATTGTGACAAAACATGTAATAACAGCCCATAATGCAATAAATATCAACATATAAGCATGATGCAAAATGGACGTATCAGGCATACACTTAGTTTTACTGGAAAATGAAAATTAAACAATATGTTACTTGTTTCCTAACATAACAAAATGACAGTCAGGATGTCAGCGACCTTTTTTACCGATCGCAGGCTTTGATAGACCTCCTTATCGTTACCTTCCTGCAGTTGCATACATGTAGCATACTATTAATAGTTGCTAACTAGTTAGATGATGCCCTTATGTTCCCGTCATAACTAAAAATCTTTTCTTTTCCAAGTAGGTCTCGGCCGGTGGCTAGCAATGATACATATGTATCAACTATGGAAGGAAGTGTTGATTGGTCCCAGATTGAGATAGCACCAATGAATGATGAAGAAATCAATGTTCCTATAACAGAAGAGAACATGTGCATTTCAACAGGGGCAATTGTGTCTTTTCGCATGGAGAAAAAGGGGATACAAAACTGAAAATGATTACAGTAATTGAAAAGGGCAAATCATAAAAAGAAAAAAGAAAAGTGGGGCAAATGATCTAATCCAATGTAAAATGGGGCAAATCATCTAATGCCCAAGTAATGTGGGGCAAAAGATCCAATCTCCCCGCGAAACAGTGACCTAGCCGCTTGCCTCCCACCAACCCGTAGGAGCAAGCTGCCATCATTTCCGCTAGAGGAAATCCTGGAGCTTGGTGTCGTCCCCTCGACGTCGATGATGGAAGTGGCTCCGCCTCGTCTTCTCGACACCAAGCACTAGGTAAGCTGCCCCCCTTGCTTTTGATCCACCTTACGGGGATTTGGGTTTCTAGGTGATTCTCTTCTGTTGTCCCCTGCATTAGGGATGGAATTTGACAATGCCTCCTTTGTATCCCCGTGGAACCACAAGGTTGATCGTCCTGCATTGGAGCTCTGTAGTGCAACCCAAGCTCCTTCGGCCACGAGAGGAACAAGGTGAGTTCTCCAGTCCATTGATCTCCATTTGTGATTTGGATGGATCTTCTTTTGATTCCCAGGAAGTTAATTACCGACCTAGCCTATTTCATTCCCTTCCCCAGGAACCAATCCACATATCATCAAGATGAAGTAGCTCAGCAACCTCCCTCACTATTTACCCCAAAGCATTGAAGTTAGAATTTCAAGGTGTCATATTTCAGCTCGTCGACTTTTAAGTAAGAAACTTGTATGCTTAAATGACTCCTGCAAACTTTGGATATGCAAAGGTTTTATATCTTTTTCAAAACACACTAGTTAGGAGCAGCTAATGTTTAATCTGCACCCTTGAATTGGTCTGTGAATGGTTGTAGTGCTAGATTCATTTTTGTTGTTATATATGCAGTGAATGGTTTGTTTCCCCTGGTTGTTTGGATTAGTTGGAAGTGCAGGCACAAAATCATCCCTCGGGGTTGATTTCAATTTTTATGTACGTGCAAGCTTCAGATTGCTGATTTTGCTTTATCACCGGATTACTATTGACTTGATGTGCCGATTTTTACATAAAGTTTTGTATGTAGAGTGTTTTTCTGTAGATTACTGACTCTTTTCCCCAACTGTCTGTAAGCTTTGTGAAATCACCGTAATAACGGTTTTCATGTTTTCTATAAGTTCTAGTCATAATGTCACTTTTAATAATTACATAGTATTGAGTGCAAGATTTGTTTCTAATACATAGTTATTTTGGAAATTGGAGTACTGATTTGTATGGTTTACTTTGTCTCCTGCATTCGGTTCGAGCTCATTCCTCGTTTGCCTTCCCATGAAGCTCATGAGGTCAGCCTCAAGCACAAGGTGAGTGATCCT
This sequence comes from Secale cereale, assembly GCA_902687465.1. Lineage (NCBI taxonomy): Eukaryota > Viridiplantae > Streptophyta > Magnoliopsida > Poales > Poaceae > Secale > Secale cereale. The sequence continues at coordinate 941,453,996 of LR738710.1, forward strand.
ATTTGTTGGTCTAGATCGTTGTATTTTTTATGGATCTTCTTTTAAATCCCAGAGATTTTGTTCCGGGCCTAGCATATTTCCTTCCCTTCCCTCGGAAAGAATTTGCAATTCAGCAAAAGGAAGTAGATCACCTGCCGTGTCTCTGTTTACCCCGAAGCAAACGAAATTAGGTTTTGAAGGTGACATATTCTCTTTGTTAGCAGCTACTTTCTTATATGCAAGAATAGTGTATGCTTAAATTACTCCTACTAACTTTGAATTTTAGAACATACTAGTTAGGTACTAAATGAATATGTTAGTGAAGGGATGAATTCTAGAACCTATGCTTACCATGTAACTTGTTTTTGTGTAGTTTTAATATTGGTTGGGTGCAAGTACAAAATGACAGGAGGCAAAAGCAATTCCGAGATAACCAAAAGCAATCCCGAGTTTAACTGTTTGCTTTGTTGTTAGTGTTATGTTAAGAAAACTTTATTTTACCTATGATTGACAGCGTTTTCGAGATCAGATAAAGAAACACAAGAAAAAACAAAGGGAACATGCCATTGCAAAAGTCGAGGCCATGATCCAGAGAACTTGCCATGTATCTTCTATACTTTTTGTAGTTCTTGTTTCTGAAATAAGTAGTTCTCTTGTTTGTTTTCTGAAACTAATTGGAATGTGACTTTTTGTCAGGACACCCCAACCTTCCCATATGCCTAAAAATATGAACACACAAATCCGAATGGGCGCGAAGCTCCTCTATGGGTTACTAAACCATCCAATCTCATCCATGATTGGCTAAGTTCAATGCCTACAATAGAGGAGCTAGAAAATTTGTACGGCAGGTTGACCAATACACACCGTCTTTGTCTCCACTTTTGTTGCCAAGTTCAAGGGAACGTGTGGTACGAAAAATTTGTCCTACAATGGTACTACTGTCACTCCTGTGTGTTTTGATGGGATGAGTGTGAGTTGTACCTCCTCCCTTGTTTTGCTTTCTTTTCAATATCCTCATTGTACGTCTATCTCAATGTTTTTCCTCTTTCAAATTCTAATATTGTGTTCCAAACCAGGTAGCATATGTCCTATCTAGAAAATAATGAACATATCTACTATAAGCTGTGTCTTTTCAACATGTTTCTCATTTGGACATCATCTATATAACATTATACGCATCAGAGATGGCAATGGGCGCTTCCTAGAGTTCTTGCGACAGATTGCAACTAGATATCTACTTGCTTTTAGGTTGTTTGACAGTCTTGACCAGGTGGCTATGGTGTAACGGTGTTATTTATGTAATGAACCTGCCTTTGTTAAAGATCTAAAAGGGATTTTCAAATTTAAAAGGACTCAATATAAAGCAAGATATAGTGTCCCATAAGTACAATGGTTCTTTAGTTGTACATTTATTGAATTGTGCGTCCACATGAATCTTGACTGTTTGAGTTTTCTTTACAGGTGAGTGTTTGGTTTCTCTTTATGGATCAAAGATTTTGCTTGCTCTTTCTGTGGTTTATGAGCAACATGTCAATACTGTTGATGATGATCAAGATGTTGCTACTATTGGTGATCAAGATGTTGATGCTATTAATGATCATCATGGTGCTGCCGATGATGATCATGATGTTGCTAATAATGTTCCTCATGATGATCTTGTTTATCATAAAAACCATCATGATGCTGAAATCGTAGTTGTGTCGCACTTCTATTTCCTTTTTTTTGGTGAGTGTCCGAGGTCTGACCTCTTCAAAGATAAAATAAATGAAATCATCACAACCAGAAAAAAGTACATTGTGAAGAAGTTGAATGGGTTTTCGATGGTCCTGCTCACCGCTGGAACTACTCCTGCAAAACGACGCATTTGCTCAGGCTAATGATTAAAGACACATAAATTGCACGAGCATTAAAGGTTGTGAGGCCGGATATCTATGTAGAACTGAAAAAGTAGATCTAAAGTTATAGTAAAATAGCTCAGGAGTGCTGCCAAGACATTGTTGGACATCATAAGGACATGCAGGTTGATTTCAAGTTAACAAAGCAAAAGGTGCACAAGTTAGTAAAGGGAAAAGTTATTGGATGACACATGTATAAAAAAATGAAGCCTATAACAGGATTGTGGATGCTTGTCTAACGTTAATAATGTATTCCAAGCTTGTACTTGGGGTAAAGTGAGAGACAAAAATAACAGAAGTCACTCTACCTTGAAGAGTTTGTGGTGAAGGAAAGTTCAGAGAAGGCTATTTATGGCGAGGCATTGTTTTTTGGCGCTGTTCAAGTCTTCTATATCAGAGCATGAAAAAGTTGTAGAGCTAATAGTTCAGTACTTGCATTACACCATGTTATAGTTCATTTCTATTGTTGATTTGTTTTCGTAATTGAAAACCTGAACTGGAGATTTCCATTATTTTCATTGCCGATCGGATATCCTATCGGGTTTCTTGATGCTGATGTTCTCATTTTAAATGGTGGGGTTAGTCCACACTTGTGAACCCTTCATTCATGCAAAAGGTTTGAAGTTTGTAAACAAAGGTAATTCATGCATTGAACTGTATATAAACTTGTGTTGCAAGAAGTTATAAATAGTGAAAATTTGATCTTTATAACATGGATGAAGTTGAAGTTGGGGATACTGTTATGCGTGCTTGTCGTAAGGAAACAAAGGAGTGAAATAGGGAAATCTAAGATGTGACGAAGTGTGCTAATTTGACGGCTGCTCTAAAGGCCCTTGTGAAGTTTAACAATGAAAATTGTGCACAAGATGGTATTGACTAAGGTAATGGGATGAGTTTCGTTAGATTAGTTTGTTGCAGTTATTTTGTTTTGTTTCTCTCTATTGTAAATTTATATTGTTGTGTGCTAAGCCTATTACTGAGCCATGTTATGTTTCTGAAAAAACTACAAACTATGTGGCTTATGTTGCTGCTTTTTGATGGGTGGAGGTAGATGTTTTATTCCTGGGGTCAAGGAGCAGATACTCTGTGGGGGCATAGAAGCAACGACGTTCGCCGGGGGTGGCCTTATGATGTAGTGCATAAGGGCTCGAACCCTACCTTGCCGGTTAGTGATTATCCTTTTTGTTTACTTAGACTCTTAGTGAATATACAAATATATTTATACAAAACTTTTATACTTTTTAAATTTATTTTTATTATAGTAGACTCTTAGAGAATATCATTTTCGCTTACTTAGTTGGTATCATTATCCACACAATAACATTGTTAAATAATAATTAATATTATTTTTAATATAGTGGTGATATGTATTATTGATAAAAAAAAGCAACATTTAAATTTCATATTATAGTAAAAATTGTTTGAATTGAACTTTGATGACTGCGTAAATCAGGTAGTGTATTTTTTACTTATTTCTGTGTATATATATGTGTCTCTGTATATTTAAATATCAGTATGGTTTAGATATCTTTAAAGCATATCATTCATCCAATATCTATCTTCATGGTGGTTTCTAGTGGACTATTAAGTACCTAGATGACCCGCTGTGCTGTGCCATTGATGCAGAGATGAATTGTAGCCCGAAAGTTAAGTGAACTAGTTCAAACATAAAATGAAAGTTAAGTGAACTATTTAAAGAGACCAACTGCAACCAAGAGGCGAAGTACCTAATACAACCGAAAATTCAGGTAAACTTATTGAATGATGTTTTTCATGAATGGTTTGAAAGTGGTTATATTCATATTGAGTTGGTGTGTATCTACTTTGTATATTCACAAATGATGTTGCACATGTCCTTGTATGTGTCGTAGGTCAAATACCAGGCAACTGAGCCGAACTGGAGCCGAGAAAAGAAACTGCTCACGAAAAACATATTTTACAATAATCCAGAAATGCAAGAACATATGCAACCAAGAACTTAGGAGTTCTATTTTAATGATGTTTTTCAGGAATTTCCTGTAAGTGATTAAGTTCGAGCACACCCCTACGACAAATGACATGAACCATCGGAACTGGGTTTACCCTGAGAGGGGTGGTTATCACAATTTAATTTGGCCATGGCAACGGCCAAATAAAGAGCAGAACATGCTAGTCTGGGGGCCCTAATTCGTTGGCGGAGGACATGCCCAGGGCCACCTCGCCTGCCGCCCATTGCCCTCATCCTGCGTATGCAGCCCCATGAGTTCATGATGGGGCTTGGCGTTTGTTCCACCAAGTAGAGGCGTCGACTCTGCATCTGCATGCGACGGGTGCGCTCTAATAAGCACCCTTGTACCCGAGTAAGTCCATCAAGCGATCTCATTAAAGCTCCACACAAGTGCCAACGGGACAAAGCCAATGACCACTAGTGTCCGGGTAGGCAAAGCCATAGCTTTGAGAAAGAGAATGAAAGAGAGCTTCGTCCCCGACAACGAGCGCAAGTGCATATCATAACCGACCAGGGATGGAGGTTACCGTGTCAGGCTGCAGGTGGGACTATAGTTGGGAGTCCCACCACCAATCCACCAGGTCCCAACACAGTTTGATATTAAGAAAGTGGGCATCCCACCAAAACTAATATGGATTGAGTGGGATAAGTGGGATTCCCACTTAACAAGCTCCCCCGCATGCATCGACGAGGCTGACGGTAACCAATTCGTGTGGACGCCCGAGCTCCATGTTAGCCACTCGTTGGGTTTTGAATTCTCACAGATTTGTTCTCGCTGTACTGATCCGTCCGTTGTGCAGGATTTAGCAAGAAAGCTCAGACGCCGATGGGCTCGTCGATCTGCGCTCTGCCATGATGCCGAAGACGCCGACGAGGCGCCTTTCTGCCTTTCAACCTCGCCGACGCGAGCACGGACGACTGGGCAGCGGCGGTGGTGCCGACCAGCCCGCTGTTCGAGAGGGCCAGGCTCTACGACCTCTACTCCGCGCGGCGCAACGAGCGGTTCAAGCGCAAGCACGGCTGGTACGCCGCCGGCGAGGAGGAGGCGGGGGCCATGGCCGGGGACCCTTGCGTGGCCGTGGAGCTGTCCAAGCGGCGGGGCGCCAAGAAGGCCGGGGCCCCCGAGCCCCTGCTGAGGAGGTCGATGCCGGCAGCAGCAGCAGCAGAGTTATCGCAGAGCTACAGGGCCAGCGGCGGCCTGAGCGCCATGAGGTCCTCGCTGAGGATTCAAATCTGTGAGAATTCAACAGACGGATCAGTACACCAACTCGACGACGCCCTTGGTGTGCACGACACAGCCACCACGAGCTTCCACGCCCCGACCTGCTCCGACGCCCAGATCCCCGGCATCCGTGAACGACGACGGCTCCTCGTCCTGCCGCGCCGGCGCGAGCTGAGTGGCTTCGGTGATGGGGAGGCCGCCGGGGGTAGCGCGGTGTGAGGAGGAAGAAGCAGGGACGCGATGGCGGACTGGCGGCGGCGCGAGTATGTTGCGGCACTGCCCTGGCTCTACTTGTTCGGGCACGACGTTATCTAAGTGGGCTTCCAACGGGATCCAATGGGATAAGTGGGCTAGCCCAATTATTATTATTATTTTCCAATGGGAGCCCAGTAAAGAAGATTAAGTGGGATGGGCTAATTAGTCCCACTTAATCCCATCTCCACTTGCAGCCTGATTACCGTGTTAGTCGGGGCCTCTCTTTTGTACCAAAAGCCAGTGGCCTTCCACCAGCCTGACAACAGCACAAGAGAGGTATCCGACACCATCGTATTCCAGAAACAATGCGCAAAAGGCCTAACCGCATCATCCACATCATGTGTAGGGCGTTTGTTTTTTCCGGGTAATGTGTAGGCCGTTGGCCTCGGCTCGCTCATCAGAGAGACTGGCATCATGTGCAGGGCGAGTTCGTTACTTTGCTCCATGACGGGTGGTATCCCTTTGGTCCCTATCTATCTTTCTTCCTGGTCCTGTTGAGCCAGTGTCCGGATCCGCCTGGTCCTAGTTAGGAAAGCGATTAAATGGACTAAACTTGACAATCGATGCTTTCTGCAAAAGGATTACTAGGAACACGGTGGATTTTTTAAAATTTAGGGACTCGGTGGTTTTTTACAATCCTAACCACAAATGTGTTGGTTTTGTGCAATGAACTCTTGCCAATAATTTTTTTAGAAGGAAACACTTCTGCTTTGGCACATCCCTCTAAACACAAGGACTGCTAAGATTAGGCCATACCTCTTCATAAGAATGAACATGATAGTCATATTCTTCTCCCACCGAATACTAACCGTTGGACATTGACGAGTTTCCTTTTTATTAGTAGAGGCCGAGTTTCCTATTTGACGAGTGCCCTTTAATGCGCAAACACTCTCCGGCACTAGGCCGGCGCATTCATCTATTATTTTTTATTTTTAAAACCAAAAAAATGTGTGTCCCGCAGAATTCAAACCGACATACTTCAGGATTTAGCACAGCCAAACTTCTCAACTCGGCAACCCAACCTCATGTGCAACATTCCTTTTTTATTCTTAAAATACACATTGAAAAAACGCACTGTTTCTTGTTTTTTTTTCATTTTTTCTTTGTCCTTTCCTAAATGAGCAAACTTTTTAAATCTGAGAATCTTAGTTTCAAAAATGATTTTTTTCCAAATTCTTAAACTTTTTCCAAAATTGAAGATGTTTTTCTAGATTCATGAACTATTTCTGAAACCAGTGATTTGTTTTTGATAACATGATGAACTTTATTACAAAATCAATGATTTTTTTTCAAACTTGTGAAATTTTTCCCAACTTTTGATGAACTTTTTTTTGAATCTGGGAACTCTTTTTGAAAATTGATGGATTTGTGTCGGTGCATGAAGTGCTGAATAGGAGCACCAGCTACTCCTTTTGACGTTTCGGCGCCTGAAGCACCGAATAGGAGCTCCCGTACATGAAGTAGCGTCACACAAACCATCACACACATCCCTCTGTCCTGGGCCTGGTCCATTAATTTGAAATGTTTGTGTTTCAGACAAGTTAATTTTTTTTTTTAAAAAGTACATGGTTTGCAATTTGTGTTCGCCATCAATTACTGGCAATTTATCATATTTTTCAAAAAAATGTTCAAGTCTATAACTTTTCATACATAATTTAAAATTACAAAAATGTTGACAAATTTCAAAAAATTGTTGGCATACAAGAATATCTTCTTGTTGATTGATAATGACAGAAATTGCCAATAACCGAGGCATTCAAATTAGGTAAAAATTACATGCCCAAGGATGCACCCGTTTGGCCTAGTCTAGCACACTCCTCTCAATTGGTAGTTTTTTGAACTATGGACAAATCACCCCACCTTCTTGCATCAGCTTGGCACAAACATACGAGACATCCATGGAAGGTTCGCATGACTTCCGACACCTGTTGCATGTTGTGACATGTCCGGTCATTTATCGACCCTTTTTCATTGAGAAACGTTAGAAAATGGAAAACTTTGGTCATAGAAATTGTTGGGAATTTTTTTGGGCCACTTGACGGATGTCGAAAAACAACGTGCTTTCAAACTGACCCTTCCTGCCCTACCCAAACATCATCAGATGCACATGGTCTATTTTTAGACATCCTTGAAATGACTTCAACTTTTGCAAGTAGGTGGGAATGCCCACTGTAGGCATCAATGTCAGGTTTGAACAAACTCCGACACCATATGCAAGTTGCTTCATGTCCGACTATTTATCGGTCATTTTTACCAAGAAAATGCAAGCATTGTCGAAAAAAGCCAGTGACGTTCCACCGGCCTGACAACAGCACAAGAGAGGTATCCGAGACCATCGTATTCCACAAACAATGCGCAAAAGGCCTAACCACGTCTTCCACCTCAAGTGCAGGGCGTTTGCCTCGGCTCGCACATCGGAGAGACTGGCATCATGTGCAGGGCAGGTTCGTTACTTTGCTAGTCCTGTGGAGCCAGTGTGCAGAGACCGGATGTATCCCTTTGGTCCCTATCTATCTTTCTGCCTGGTCCTGTCGAGCCAGTGTTTGGATCCGCCTGGTCCTAGTCAGGAAAGTGATTAAACGGACTAAATTTCACAATCAGTATTTGGCGTTTCTAAAAAAAAATAGGGACGAGGTGATTTTTTACAATACTAAACACAAATGTGGTGATTTTGTGCAATTAAATCTTGCTCAACAGAAATTTTTTATAAAGAAACACTTCTGCTTCGGTATACCCTTCTAAACACAATGACGGCTCAAATTAGTCTATATCTCTTCATAAGAAATAAGAAAGGACATGATAATTATATTCTTCCCCGGCTGTATACTAAACGCTGGACATGGACGAGTCTCCCTCTTTTTGAGTAGAGGACGAGTCTCCCGCGGCCGGTGCATTCATCTTCTATTTTTTATTTTTAAAACCACAAAAAAGTGTGTCCCGCAGGATTCAAACCGACACACTTCAGGATTTATCACAGCCGAACTAACCAACTCCGTAACCCAATCTCATGTGCAACATTCGTTTTTTAGTCATAAAATACACATTGAAAAAACACACTGTTTCCTGGGTTTATTTTCTCCCTCTTTTTCCTTTTCTTTTTTCTTTCTTAAATGCGCAAACTTTTTAAATTTGAGAATTTTATTTACAAAATGAAGGAAATAAAATTCAAATTCCTGAACTTTTTTCCAAAATTAGAGAATTTTCACATTCATGAACTATTTCTCAAACCAGTGTTTTTTAAAAAATTGATGAAAATTTTCAAATTTGTGAACATTTTCCTAAAATTTTGATGAACTAAATTTTGAATTGGTGAACTCTTTTTGAAAATCAATGGCCTTTTTGCAGTGCCTGAAGCACCGAATAGGAGCGCCAGCTACTACTTTCGGCGCTTCAGCGCCTGAAGCGCCGAATAGGACCTCCCGTACATGAAGTAGTGTCACGCAAACCAGCGCACATATCCCTCTGTCCTGGGCCTGGCCCATTAAGTTAAAATGTTTTCGTTTCAAATAAGTTGATCAATTGTATTTAAAATACATGGTTTGCCATTTGTATTCACCATCAATTACTGGGAATTTGTAATGATTTTGAAAAAAAAATCGAGTCTATTAAATTTTCATACATAATTTAAATTTCAAAAAAACGTTGACAAATTTCAAAAAATGGTTGGGATACAAGAATATCTTCATGTTGATTGATAATGGCAGAAATTGCTAATAACCGAAACATTCAAATTAGGAAAAAATTACATGCTCACGTATGCACCCGTTTGGCCTAGTCTAGAACACTCCTCTCAACTGGTTATTTTTTGAACTATGGATAAATGACCACAGCTTCCTCCATCAGGTTGACACAGACATTTGACACATCCATGCAACGTTCGCATGACTTTCGGCACCATTTGCTTGTTGTGACATGTCCGGCAATTTATAGAGTATTTTTCACCGAGAAACTTCAGAAAATGCAAAACTTTGTCATAGAAGTTGTTGGGAAAATTTTGGGGCCATTTGACGGATGTCAACGAACAACGTACTTTCAAACCGACCCTTCCTACCCTAACCGAACACAATCGGATGCACATGTTCTATTTTTGGATATTCATGAAATGACTCTGACTTTTGCAAGTAGGTGGGCATACCCATGGTAGGCATCCCTGTTAGGTTTGAAAAAATTCCGACACCGTATGCAAGTTGCGTCATGTCCGACTATTGACCGGTCATTTTTTATCGAGAAAATGCAAGAATTGTTGAATACTTAAAAAAAAGAACTTGGCATGGTGCCTTTAATTGGTCATACAAGGCCATGAGGAAAAATATGGGGCCATTTAAGGAATTTGGGATACAACGTGCTATTAGACGGAGCCTTCTCGCCTGCCCGAATACCCTCCGTTGAACATGGTTTTTTTCTTCAAAAATTCATGAAATGAAATCAACTTCTGCCAGCGGGTGGGCATGCCCATGGTAGACATCAATGCCAGGTTATGAGAAATATATATTTTAAATAATTATTTAAACTAGTACTTAAAACTGTTATTTAAATTTTCGCTATTTTTGCGCGGGACGATGGACCAGCCAAGTCAGGCCAATGAAAAAGTATTTAATTCCTGAACTCTTTTTCAAATCAATGAACTTTTTTAGACTCATGAACTTTATTGTCAAATTCGTGAACTTTTTTTCAAATCGACGAGCTTTTTTGAATTTTGTGAACTTTATTCTCAAATTCATGAAAAATAATTCAAATTCAGATTTTTTTTCAAAAAATATTCGGTAATTTCAGAAATGTTGGTGTTTTTCAAAATTTGTTCTGCGTGTCTTTGTTCATGTTTTCACAAACTTTGAGAAAAATGATCATGTCTTCAAATTTTGTTCGCCAATTTAGAAAAAAGTTCATTTTCTGATATTTCAGAAAATTGTTCGCCTTATGTTCCTGTTTCGAAAATTGTTCAGCAACTTATTTTTAGTTTCTTCAATTTTTTTAAGTTTCAAAAAATCTTCGCGTTTTCACATTTCCAAAACAATTGGAAATGTAAATTTTCTTAAAAAATAAGTTCATGAAATTTGAACCGAAGTTCAAAAAAAGTTAATAGGTTAATTTCTTTGTGAATTAGGAAAAGAAACAAAAATAGAAAGAAACAAGGAAATACTAATAAAAATGAAAATGAAAATTCCCGAAGAAAAACGGCCAAACAAAAAATGTAGACCGGAAGGTTTTTTATCAG
>LR738710.1:941474877-941498040 GCA_902687465.1 Secale cereale
ATATATATACTAGTACAAATGCCCGTGCGTTGCACCGAGCAAAAAAAGGTACAACTTACTTAAGATCTAGCTCCAGAGATTTTTTGGGATTTTGTGCATTTGTTAAAAACATGAACATACTTAAAAGCATGATTTTTTTAAAAGCAAGAAGATTCTGAAACACCCTTTATCATGCTCGATGTCTGCAATTTAACATGATTGTTGGTGTCTAGACCATGTAGTATAAAGTTGAGAAAGTCATAGGGATGTCCTTTGATGGCTCCTCCTTCAGCTTACCTCTATCATCAGGTGGCAGAGGAATTGTGTAAGTGTTATTAGCGGGATATACAGACAAAATAATAGTATACCATTCGAGGTTTAATAAATAGTTCAAAAAAAATTCTTTGGATTTTCAGAGGATTTAAATGCAAAATAATGTCTTTTGGATGGAAGAGTAGTGGTACATTCAAGTGGGATTGTTCATAAAGAATTATTTGTTGTTAATATTCGAAATCAAACATGCTTTTTCTATGTTGATTATTTTTTAGAAAATGCTGGTTGTTGGTTTACAAGATTATGTTCGGTTATTTTTCTTTTGCTCTATTTAAACTTGACCCAAACACCACACACCCCCGTCCCATCATCACCATAAAAAAAAGCAAAATTTTCTTTGTTGCCCATCACCGGTATGCGGGTGGAGGCCACGTAGCCAATTAAAAAAAGTGGAGGCCACGTACACCATCACGTGTGCGTCTCGTCTTAAGGCGTCAAATTTGCTGGGCCCTTCCTCTACTGTTGAAGCTTATCCTATTCTATCCCCTCCTTTCTCTGAGTTCGTTCTTATTCCATCGCCTCATTCTATCCCCTCCCTTCTCCGGCTCGATCTACTGCTCTGCACAGCCACCTAGTCCTCGAGCTCCTTCTTCCGCCGACGACCGAAGCCACCAAGCAGGACCCCATCGTCGACCTGCATTCTTTTCCCCGCCATCTCCCTCTTCCCTTATTCTCTTTTCCCTGCTTACTCACATCTCCCTCTACTTCTCTTGCTCTCTGTTGCAGGGAGGCCGCCATGGACGCCCGAGGTCCTCCGCTCCGACCCATGCCCCGGCGGCCCTGCCGACGTCGTTGCCTAGGTGAGCAGTAGCTGCACTGCGGCGTTGCCCTGCCTCCTCTCTCCCTCTCTATCTCTCTTCTCTCTCTGAACCATCTCTATTTTCTTCAACAGGAAGACCACCATGCCCGCTGTAGGAGCTTCGAGCCGACCCCGTAGCATGGAGACCGCCACCGCCCATCCGTCGTCGGGAATCGCCGGATCCGGCCCCTCTCCGACCTGCCTTGCCATCCTTCGTTCGTTCCCGATATCTTCCCGGCGCCAGGAGCTCAGGCGAGCGCCACCACAAGGTCGCCTCTCCGTCTCGATTCGTCCGCCGCGGGATCCACGATGGTCTCCTCCAGGGACCCGCCATGGAGGTTGCCGCCTCTCCCGTCTCGATCCGTCTGCCGCCTGATCCACAGCAGAGCGGCCGAGATCCGCCGCCCGTTCCGCGACGCCTCGACCCGCCAAGGCCAGCGCCGAGGCCGACAAGGCGTGCAGGAAGGCCAAGGCCCTCACCAAGCAGCGAGAGGACTTGCGGGCTAGGCTCATCTACCGCAAGCGCGCCCGCGAGCTCACCTCCATGCCGGCGCACGCCACCGCCGCGACGCTAGTTCTTTTAAACGAATAGTTTCCCAGATCCACTTAATAAGGACTGCGGGTTGATTTCGCAGAAACAGAGGGACCTTTTTGTGAAATTGGCGACGACGTACGGGCTCAAACCCAACTTTCTTTATTATTAGGTAAAGATACTTTCGAAGTGGTTACACTACAAAAGGAAAATACTAAAACTAGAATTGAACATGTATGGTAACCATGAGAAACAATTCTTTTGAACTGAAGGAACACTTTGTCAAAACAAAAAACTGAAGTAATTACCTTCAATTTTATCATGACACAAGAGTTAAATTCTGCCGTACATAGTTGGACGTTATTTTCTGGAGTTTATGAAAAAATCGAGACAACACAAGTTCATCGTCATCTAATTAGTCGGTAGCACTCGTGAACGACAGAATATTTTTGGAAATGGCTACATAATATACAGAAAAACTATACCTAAAATTGGACTAAAACTAAAATTGAACATTAATTGTAGCCATGTCAAATGATTCTTCTAAATTGATGCAACACTTTAGCGAATGAACAAAGTGAACGTAATTTACTTCAAAATCTTGGACCAAGAATTAATGTTTCTCGTATATAATTTCTGTATTTTTTTTATTGGATCGGCGCGAGTACGCCTTCTTCTAATGAATTGGCAGCACTCCGATCCATTTCATGAAAATAATTATAATGAAGTGTCTGCTAAAATCATCATTGAAAGACTTGCATAAGAAAAGGAAAAAAAATGGTTTGTGCATCAACATTATAGCAATGATGATGTCTTCGTTTCTTGTGACAAGCCTTCAACTTGGCCTGTGCACGGACTACCCGGCCCACAAGCCCGAGAGCGAAAGCTCGGCATTCAAGCCGGGCTCGGGCTCAACTTTTACGCCCGAAGCCCGGCCCGAAAAGCTAGAAATGACCATTTATTTTTTATTCGAAATATAGGTGTGATAAATTATTATAACTAGATGATACCCCGCGCGTTGCTGCGGGAGCTCTTAGTCATAGGCATATGATAATACATAAATCGAATATGTTTGTTTGCATAGTAGATATATGATATTAAGATGAAAAAAATTGCTATAGACATAGTACTTGCAGGACAATTATAGATATTGAAAATGTGAATTATGCGAAGGAGGGTCTTGTAGCAACGAGGCCCGGAAGAATCCGTTGTGGCTTGCGAAGGAGGCGACACAAATTGTGTCGGCGTTGATGCACTTGAGGAAGACGGTTGAGTCTCGGGCATGGTAGATGTCGGGTCGTCGGCATCCGCGTCGTCGGCATAGTCGTCGTGATCTTGACCATCATCTTGATTGTCATCATCACTATGCGCCTCATTGTCGATGTCGTTGCCAAGATCTCCATGCGTGTCTTGCGCGTCGTTGTCGCTATCACCTTGCGACCCAGGCGCGTCGTCATTGGTGTCGGCACCATGGTGATCACTACCATTGTGGTCACCTTGATTAGGCGTCTTGCCAATCACCTGGACGTCTTCCCCTGCATCATCATCAGTTGGAAAATCAACTGTGAATATGTTACCGTTTGGAGCATCGTCGGCTGCTGCGCTCCAATTCCACGCTTTGTTTTCTTCAAAAACAACGTCGCGAGAAATTCGTAGACGCTTGGTTCGTGGATCGTAGAAGCGGTATGCCTTTGTGCCAGAACTCCTCTCGTATCCGATGAACACCATCTTGGTGCTACGATCGGCAAGCTTTGAGAGATAAATCAACCAGATTAAGGAGGTGAATGTAGTAATTAATCTAGTTGTAGTCTAAACGTCACGTAAAGTGTCCTAGATAGTTTGTTTTCTGTTTAGGAAAAAATAAGTCTTGTAAACCGAGTTGTAACATGCTCGGGTCGCGTCGCGTTGGTTGCCGAGTCCGGCAGCGTGTTGGACATGGCGTCCCTTTATCCCTTTATATACGCAAGAGAAAATCTGAAGAGGTGCAAGTCACGCACCGCAAAAAGAGTTTCTTCTGTCCAGTATACTTCGCAAGGTTCCGTCGCTAGTTTACATCGGGAGTCGCCAGCTCGGTTTTGTTGTACGTACGGCCGAAGCGAGGCGTGCACGTACTGGAAGAATCGATCAAGCTGCTTGCTCGGTAGCTTGTCTAGCTAGCTTGTACGTGCGTGAAAGAAAGGATTTAATCCAACAGATATGTCCAAATACATCTACCTTGCTCGAGAAAGCAGCGGAAATATTTATCTCATCTTCGTACATTTGCTTGTACTTTGTTTGAACATCCAAAGAACCACTTTATATCTTCTGCATACTACAAGACATAACATACAAAAGATCAAATGCTAGACAATGTGAAGTTCATAAGTATTGATAGTAAATCTTCTTTGGTCCTCTAGAAACAAACTGAATATTACATTTCAGACTTTAATCTTCTCAGCTCCTAAGAAGCACAAAAATTACAGTACATGATCAACAGTGATAATAGATCCACGCCTTTGAAGATAATCAAGGAAAATGACCTCTCATATCATTACAAAACCCGTAGAAAGAGAAGCCTATAGTACATACCTTTGAAGAAACATATCTCACTGGACTCTGTTTGTATGTTGTATCTACAACCCTGAACACATCAGATCAATTTGTGGCCCTATTTGTCCTACAGCTTAATTCAAATGAATGAATGCGTAGGGGGGCTTACAGCAGCCGATTGCACCTCCTTTCCAAGGCACTCCTCCACAAGGGCTGCATAGCCAGGACAGGAAACACAGAAAACTCCACGCAATGGGTTGTCAGCAAATCTTTTTCGGAGAGACATCTGTCGACTGCCAGAGCGCCCACAGGAGAGGCCTCCACCTGAACATCTACACTGGTCAGCAGAAGGGCGGATGCGTATTAGTAGTCAGGGTCGCCGGAGCGCATCTGGCGCAGTGCGTCGCGCCTCTCCGAACGCAGGTACTGTCAACGGGATCAGGACGACGTCGCCGAGATTGTGGGGGCGGCTCCCTTGGGTCGCGCCGGATGGCATGCCTCGCTCCAGAGGTGTCTGAGCAGCCACGCATGCCAGCGTCGCTGCACTTGCGGGACCGCTCTCTTGAGGAGGGATTGCGTACTGAAGGAGGGATGGGAAACGAACAGAGGATTTATGTGATGAGAATGAATCATCGGTTATTGAAGGAGGGATGGGAAACGAACAGATTTACGCGAGTGGAACCGGGCATGGCATTGAAGTATTTTTTTTCTTTCTCTATAGTGCTTTTCTTAGGATTTTTTTCTATAGTGCTGATGTGGATAGCTTGCATGTAAGCCGGTAGTGAAACAATGACGTGGCTAGGCTGCTGATGTGGATAGCTTGCATCTTAAGAGAATTAGTTTAGTGGGGATGAACTATTTAGGTATTATAGATATCCCGAGTATGATTATTTCAATTATCAGCTGAGCTGGAAACTAGCTAAGAATGGGGTGTTCTCAGTGAAATCCATGTATCTGGATGTTATTAACACTAGTGTGGTTCCTAGCTCGAAACATGTGTGGAAAGTATAAGTACCTCTAAAAATCAAAGTGTTTATGTGATTTGTACATAAACGAGTCATTTTAACTAAAGATAATTTGGCAAAAAGGAACTGGACAGAGTCTAAAAGATGTAGTTTCTGTGATCGTGATGAATTTATTAGACACATCTTCCTTGATTGCCCTATGGCCAAGATCTTATGAAGGTCGGTACAAATAGCCTTTAATATCAACCCCGGTTTCCATTCACACGCATTTTGGGACGTGGCTGCATGGGATTAATGTAGTAACAGCGAGACATATCCGAGTGGGAGTATGTGCTTTACTATGGGTGATTTGGAATTGCGGAAATGATTTGGTTTTTGACAGAACAACAAACATTCACTTCTTGCAGGTTATTTTCAGGCACTGTTCAAGAAATCTTCCGATTCAGCGATTTATCGCCCGATTTATGGCTACTCTTGGGGTGACCGATAAAATTATTCCTTATCTTCACCATTTATCATTTGGGCCGATTTATCGCTATGACAAGCGATTTATCGGGAATCTACCGATAAATCAGGCCTAATCGTAGCACTATGTTTGCAAAAACTATATTTGTTTGTGTTTTGTGGACCTTGTTACACAATATGTACTGTTTTCCTATTTTGTTCGTCATTATACCAGGATTTAAAGGCTAGGAATCAAAGTAACACTTCTGTCCAATATTGTTTTGGTGTTGAATATAGCATATTTTATTGTTGGGAACCTAGGATTTGAGAAAAATGGCCGATTAATAGGTGTCCGATAAAATCGATTAATCGGCCGATTTCCGATTAATCTCTAATCCCCGGCTGACCGAGACGATAACGATAAGCGATATCCTTATAAGATGGATTTTGTAAGACTTTTGTTGGATCGTTTTGACTTCTAATAAGATGGCCGTATGCATCATTTTGATGCAGAGGCCGGAACCCAAGCCCCTTTTCGAAAAAAACAATACCATTGCTTATGTGCTTCAGGCCTGGTTCAGGCTCAACTTTTACGCCCGAAGCCTGACCCGAAAGCCCAGAAATGGCCATTTATTTTTATTCAAAATATAGGTCTAAAAATTTAATATAATATCTTGAATATAATTGTTTCAATTAAAAATGCCACTGCTTATATTCTTCAGGCCGGGCCGGGCTAGCCCCGGGCTTGGGATTTTTGGTTAGGTCTTTGCCAAGCCTGGCCCGAACCCGACTCAGAGTATGACCAGGTTAACTATCAACCCACTTTGTAAATAAAGCAACAATAAAATATAGTACACGGTTGAAAGATACAAGGTGTTAGGGTAGTCCTCATACAATGCCGATCCCAGGATAATTGGATCACGCAGGACGCATACGACTACGTTATTGAAAAAGAGCACATGAAGAACTGAGTACAACGCAAGGCAATGCCCGAAAACACCTAAGCTCCACGCCAACGCCTCCAGAAGGAAGAATGACCCAAACTGTCACCACTATCTAGCCCACGACGGAGCAATCTATAAACAATAGTACTCGGCTTGAGATCTCACGGTGGTGGCGTGGTGTTCTCTCTGTCAAAGGAAACTAAACTAAACTAATCGCTGCCCCATCGAGCAACATTGCAACACCATTAACATGTACTCCCTTCATTCCATAATATAAAAACGATTTTGACACTACAACCAGCTTCAGATCTCGCGCTGTATGCAGTGATGGAGGAGCTTAGGGCATCTCCAACACTTGATCCGCGTATTGACAGGGGAGCCAGTCCACGAACACTAATACCGGAGGCTGTCATCCAACGTTCATATACATGTCAGCAACTATTTGAACTAAATGGACCAAATTCAAACAAACGCGGCGGATTTCATATAAAACGGACAACATTCACTATATTTTGGATAATTTTCATCTAAAAACTATAACAGACTAAGATAAAACCAGTCTATGGTTGGTGTCAGCGGATATCCGTTCCCACCGCACGGATACCCTTGACTGTAGGCCATGGTGGATATCCATTGTCTTTCCCATGTGCGGCATCCCGCTCGATGTACTGTTGGGGATTCGACAAAATTCAGGCCATCTATTTGTTTGCGATTCGACAAAAAAATAATGGATTTTACAAAAAATGTTCATGATTTTTATGAAAAATATCCATGCATTTAAAAATTATCAAGAAGTATAACAAATAATCTCAAGCTTAATATGCTCATAATTTTACTAAAATAATTTCAAAATTAATTATTTTTTAGAAAATATTCATGGATACTATAAAAATATTCTAAATTTTAAAATAGAAAAACAAGGTTAAAAAGGAAAATCATTGAAAACTACAGGAACCCTAATAACAACCGGATTGAAAAATGAACCAGAAAAGAAAAGGCGAAATGAAGAAAAGCAAACGAAGGAAAACTGTAAACCGAAAGAAAGCGAACCCATCGTTACAAAACAGATGGGGGAAATGGCTAAGAGCATCGTAAAAAAATTAGCATGGAGTTGTTAATTGGGCTGGCCATTAGTGCGAAGGGGCGCGTGTCTATATATCGCTTGCCGTGATTTAGAAGTTCATCTCACCTACACACCGTGCGTCAAAAAACCAAAAAATAACCTTGCCTACACCCCGTCTATTGGGTGACAATCTCCATCAACAGCAGCTACGACCACGCACCTTCTTTTGTTTTTTCTTTTTGCGATGAACGACCACACACCTTCAGCAAAGCAGCGAGCAGAGCTTTTACAGACAAAAATGCAGCACCTTCATCAAAGCAAATACGCAGCATTGCTGGACCCGAGAAAAGCGCCTGACTACTATTTATTATTTTGATGAAAATTATTTATCACAAATTGGGTAAACATTTCTGTTCATGTAATACAATATTTCAAGAGAATGATAGAATTTTTTTGGTGGCTGTTACATAGGGCCGTCGACAGGCATGTGCGACCAGCGCGACCGCACAGGCCCCCAAAAAAATGGGCCCCCAAGTCGTTGTGTCATTAGCACTTTAGCAGGCCCATTAGTGATAATTGCTCAAGGAAAAAAAGGCTGCCCGTCTTTCGTTGTTTGTCCACGAGTCGCCCAGCCCTAAATCTTCACCACCTGGAAGTATTCTTAGTAATCTCCGCTTCATCTGTGCGGCGCGTCCCCGGCCTTGCCTCTGCCCTTTCATCTGCCCAGACTGTTGTTCGTCCGTGTGTTCAAGAGCCTCCAGCATCTTGATTCTCCGCGCACTCACACTCGCTGGTACGCGTTGAGCCGATCGACTGGGCTGGCCAGAAGCTCTCCGCCTTCTCATCTAGTGAGTCCTAATTCTCGAGTCCATACAAAATTCTCGAGTCCTGATTCGGTTCGTAGTATTATACTGTATTTTGAAACTAAGTTTGGTCAACGTATACACCATATCTAGGAGAGCAATTAATTGTGAATTTTGTGATCCACGCATATACTAGGTATAGGTGATCAACTGAGATTTTTTTTATATACGCACATGTACATACTATAACTTCAGGCGTGTATTTGTATTTTCTTCTCTGTGTGATCAGTTGTTAGGTTTTAGATTTACTTGTCCGATATTTCCTTTTCTTCTGTAGCAAGCTTATCTTCTGTCAATGAGCACTAGCAGAATTTCTTGTGATATATTTCAATTCTCATCTTGTCTAGAAATAGAAAGTACCATTCTGATGCTGAAAAAAGAATTTGAAGTTATATAGATTTCTTATATTTTAGGGTTTCACTTTGCCCCTGAATTCTAGAGAACACCCCCTTAGATATTAATCATAGCCACCACAAGATCAATATCATCTCCCCTTCGGCTCCGACTTCTGCTTTGGTGTTGTGAGGTGGAGGGAAGGGATCTCGTCTCTCATCCATTGCGTAGTAGGTTTTAGAATTGTGGCGACATCGCTCTGACAATAATGCTGGGGCAAATTTTAACATGCTCCCTCTTACCCCTTATTTTTACATATGAGGTAAGAAGGTAAGAGTTAATCCGACCACTAATTAATGTGATCAACGGCTCAGATCTACTACATACTCTTACCTCTCATGTGAAAAGATGGGGTAAGAGGGACCATGCTAAAACTGCTCTAATGCTGGGGTCATGTCAAAATAAAACCATCCGGCTCAAATTTCTCAGTGATGCTTGGTGTCTCCAAATAGGGACCTGCAAATTCATTAGAAGATGAGGAACTTGTGTTGACCCATATTCAATCCGGTTTGGGAAAATTTTCTTCCTAGGTCGAAAATAAACAGAAAGCATGGATGCGTAGATATGTTTTTAATAAGGATCCAAGTATATATCCAACACTTAACATGCTCAAGATCCAAGTATTGTGCCTGCAATCAATTTTTGGTCAGGTGTGTCCCGTATCAACAACAACAAACACAAAAGGACATGTTTTTAATAAGGATGGCAACATTTTTGACCTCTACATCGAGTCGAGGGATACTCACACAACAATGTGGAATTTATTCATCCATTTATAGTTTTATACTCACACAAGGAATTTATTCATCCATTTATCTACTCATACAGTACTTCTCAAGCTTATTGATCGGTGATCATATTCATACATCCATGCATGGAGGACTCATTCATACATCTCGTCATGGTCTTGGTACGTTGTCACTCTGACGCAAGCCCCACCGAGAGCCCACTGTTGAAGGGCCTCTGGTTGTAGCAGTCGAGGTTGTTACCGTAGCCAACGCCGAGGACATCACAGTAGCGCTTGTAGAACCCGATCCGGTTAGCAACACGGTCATCCTGCCCCCTACCGCACTCGAGCCCGCCATTGATGATGTTGGTGATGACGCCGTACCCAGGCACCCGACCAGCAGCGTTGTCCGCGCCCGATGGGCTCCACTGGCCCGTGATCACGGCATGGGAGGACGGCTTGTTCGCCTGAGCCGTCATCCAAAACCACAAAGCCGTCTTAAACGACACCGTCGCGTCGGTGGCCACTAGGTCCGGGTTGTTGAGCAGGTCCACCCCGATGGCACGCCCCGCGGGGCCATAGTTGTAGTTCCACGAGAGCTGGATGGGTCCGCGACCGTAGTACTTCTTGCCCGACGCACATGGCCACTCCGGCTTTGGGTCGCAGTAGCTTCCCGGGGAGCCCTGCTCCTACTTGAAGCAGTAGCCCCACGCGTATGGTCCGTCCGGCGCCGCGGGCCACCCTCCGGTGGTCTCGTGGGAGGTCTGCCCGAGGAAGGCCGCCACCTCCCGCTTCCGCGTCTCCGTGCTCCCCGTGGTGCCGAACGACGGGAACGCGGCGGCGGCGGTGAGGAAGGCGTCGTACGTGTAGAACCCGCGGGCCTCTTGGCAGTCGTTGCGGTGGACGAGGAGCCGCTCGAAGAGGTCCCTGGAGAGGATGGACGACACGCCCTCGCCGCCGGGAGGAGTGGGGGTACCGCCGCAGCCGCTGCACTGGCTCTGGCAGCCGGCACCGCAGTAGGCGTCGCCGCTGCCGCAGTACCCGAATTTGCTGCAGCAGAGACAGTTTGCGCACGTCGCGCCACCAGCCTGGGAGCCGCACTGCTGCGCGTTCACGGCTGTGGCGAGCGCCGCCGCCACAACCATGGCCAGGATGGCCACCACCCTCGGGGCTCTCAGTACCGTGGGCATGTATGGCACTATGGCTTCATGATTGATCTTGAGTGGTGCTTGAAAGATTATGGCGCCAAGTGCCGCCGTTTATAGGCCTTCTGCGGAGAAAAGTCGTGGTGTGCCTTAAAATTAGATCAATCGTGTGTGGACAATCGGTGGAGAATGGGCCTAGAGAAACGTGCGTGCAACGCCATTGTACTCACTCTTTATTCATAATTTGAATTCTGCTGCGTGGCACGCCACAAATTTCTCTTATCTTCTTCATTACTACGCAGGACCATGTGACCAAGTCTGCTCTCATAAATAGGCGAAATGGGCCGATCAACCACGTTCGACTGATAAATAAATTAATACGCGATGAAGACGTCGTGGGATATGCTTGCAAAGAAACGGATAATACGAGATTAACTTTGTTACAACAAAAATATACTAGTATATAGTATAATATTGCGCAATTCTGTGTTGTGTAGAAGTAGGACTATTCCTGGATTTATTTCAGGATTTCCGGCGATGCGATTTCGGTGAAAGGAGATGCTCCCGTCGACGACGAGACGCCTACGGTGACTTCGTAAATCTCAAGATGATATGCCGGCTCGGTCTCTCTGAGGTGCTCATAGGGGTAGGGTGTGCGTGTGTGCGTTCATAGAGGTGAGTGTATGCGCGTGTATATGAGCGTTTACGTTTGTACTGATGCTAAAAAAAAACCCACTAACTACAATTCCGGCCACAGAGAGAGCAGAGGCTGTATGTGGGTGTATGTTGTTAGGCTACTCTACATTGTCACGTATGTTGACACGATACCTTATTTGTTGACTCAGTCTCTTACAGATGTCTAGTTGCATTTTGTTAGTTTGAAAAAAAATATACTAAGAAAGAGATTAAAAATGCCATTATGAGCTCCTATGCAAATGGTGCACTTGGCCCTGATGGACTCTCTTTCCTTTTCTACCAAACATTTTGGGATGTGATAAAAAAGTACTTTATGTGGATGGTTAGGTATTTTGAGAAGAGGGTACTTGACATTCACAAAGTTATTTTTGCTGTCCTTACTTTAATCTGTAAAGAACCTGGTGCAGATGAGATGAGGAAATTAGACCTGCTATCAGTCTTAGTAACCGTGTTATTAAGATTTTTACTAAAGCTATGATCATAAGGGAATCTCCTTTATGTGACAGACTAATTTCCCTAATCAAACTGCCTTCATTAAAGAAAAGATTTCTTTTGGAAAGTGTTATTATGGCTCATGAAGGGATTAGTGGGCTTATTCTTAAGTTGACAATGAAAAATCCTATGACAAAGTGAGCCGGGCTTTCGCTGTGGAAATGCTTAGAGCGACTCCAACGGGCCGATCCAAACGGATGGCGATTTTGTCCGCTTTTTGTCCGTTTGGGTCGGCCAGGCGGACACGGACGTCCGCTTCCGCGTTTGGGTCGGCGCGGGCGCCCAACTGTGGCCCGACCCATTTTGACTACTCTAGAAAAAAAAGAACGCATGCATATTTAATAGAAAACTACATTAATTAAAAATTAAAGCCGGTCACGAAGGCCGGCGAGAGTCACATTTCCATTTAAGAAAAATACAAAACAACCTAAATTACGAGGTGGCGCACTGCCCTAGGTGTCGCCGTCATCCTCGGGGTCCGTGAGGTCGATGAGAGTCGGCGCCGGGCCGGCCAGGGGAACGCCTTTTTCCAGAGGGCGTTCATGTCCGGTGCGGGCTCTGCCGGCGCGGGCAGTGCCGTCGCCTGGGCTGCCGCGGCCTGGCGCGCCTCCTCCTCGGCATCGCGCTCCTCCTCCTCGGTGTCGCGCTTGAGCATCTCGAGGTACTCGCTGTCGCGGCGCTCTTCAGCCAGTCGGATCTGGCGCCAGTGCTCGAGGTACGCGGCCTCCTGCGCCGGCGTCGCGCCCATCCAAACCGGTGGCGCGAAGACCCACTCGCGCAGTACTCCCGTCCAGGAGTAGCGCTCGATGGGGGACGGATCCAGCTCGGGCTCCGGCTCGCCTTTGACGCGGCGATGGGGAGGGGACGGCGGGGCCACCGGCGGCACCACGCAGTCGCCCGCTGTGGAGAGGGCAATGGCCCGCGCCAGTGCAGCCTCGTACTGAGCCTCATCTTCCTCCACCGCCTCCGCCCTGCGCCGCTCGTCCTCCTCGCTCTCTCGGTAGACGGCCGCAAGGGCCGCCTGGTATGTGTCCTCCGCCTCCTGGTCCTCCTCGCGGACGACGAGCGGCGGCGGCGGTACGCTGCGGTCGACCTCGCGCACGCCCCGTCGCCTCGCATCCTCGTGCTCGAAGGCGAACGACCTCGCCCAGTTGGGCGAGTCGGTTGCATAGGCACGGCCGCGGCGCTACTCCGGCGTCAGCAGCGCCCGCCGGCGCCGCACCTCCTTTGCGTGAGCCCAAGCCGACCGTAGCGCCCCCGGCACTGGGATCCTCTCCGAATCCAGATGCCAGTCGTGCGGCAGGGTGGCGTCGGGGTACGGTAGAGGCACGCGGTGCTGCCAGTGCCACTCTGCCTGGTGCACTGGCACGTTCACGCGCTACCTTTGCCGGCGAGGCGCCACCGCCGGCGGAGGCGGGACGAACTGCGCGGGGAAAGGGATGGCGGGGGCCTTGCCCTTGGCCATGCCGCTGCTGGCGCCGGAGAAGAGCCCCATCTCGCTGTGGTGGTGGTGGCTAGGGTTTGCCGGCGACGGGGGAGCAGAGCTTGCTAGATGTGGATGGCGAGTTTGGATGAGGACGGCCCTGCCGCACGGTCGACTTAAAAAAGGAAGACCACCAGTCGCTGACGATTGGGCCCATGGTCATGAATTAAGCTGACCGCGTGGGCAGCCGGTAGTTGGACGACCGCCAGGTGGGGACGCGGCGGACATTGAGAAGACGCGCGTGGCATCCGTTCCGCGTCCGTGCCGACACATTTGGGGCGCATTTGGGCCGCAAATGCGTCGGCGTGGCCGCGAAGCGGACGTGATTTGAGTTTGGGTCGACGCGTTGGGCCGGCACTTTTGTCCGCGCTGACCCAAACGGACGGAGGCAGACGAAATGGGTCGCCCCACTGGAGTTGCTCTTACCTCGAGAGGATTTTTTTTTAAATTGGTTCAATTTGTAGCCCTCCTTTTCAAAGTTCTTTCTCTGTTAGAATTAATGATACTAATGGATCACACTTTGTTGGTGGCAAAGGCCTGAAGCAAGGAGACCCTCTTCATCTCCTGTTCTTTAACCTCGTGGGTACAGTTTTTAATAAAATGTTATCAAAAGCTATCTGAAGTAACTCGATTTCTGGTCTCCTCCCACATGTGATCACATGGTGTGCGGTGAGTCTGCAATATGCAGATGACAACATACTATTCCTAGAGAAATCTGTGGATCAAGCTAGGAAACTAAAATTGAATTTGTCATGTTTTGAAAAACTATCTGGTCTTAAAATATTTTTTCATAAAATTGACCTGCAAACCATCCTTGTGGATGAAGATACTACTGACTATTTTGCACGAAATTTCTGTTGTAAGATGGGTTCTTTCTCTTTGAAGTATTTAGGGGTTCCCTTGCATTATGAAAGTTGAGGAGAGATGATTTGCAACCTATCATTGATAGAATTATTAAAAACATTTCTGGTTATCTTGGAAGGAATTTATCATATAGAGGGAAATTGATTATAATTACCACCTGCATTGCTAGCATTCTTGCATATTTGATGTCCACGATTAAGTTTCCTAAGTGTGCCATTAATGTTATCATCTTCCAAATGTCCAATTTATTTGGGGGTGTGGGCAATGAACATAAATATAACTTGGCTAAGTCAGGGCTCATTACTATGAGATAAGAGTTTGGTGGGATGGGGGTTCCCAACCTTAGAGATTTTAATTGGGCAATGTTGGTAGTTTGGAGCAAAAGGTTAAAATGATAGTAGAAATAGTGTCTGGAAAGTTATCCCAAGCTATAAATATGACACTAACAAACCTAACATCATTTGCTGTAAACAAGGTGCCGTGGATTTGTCATGGTAGATGCCCTAGCAATAGGACTTAGGTGTGGAGCCATGGCAACTTGGTTAGCTTGAAGGGGTTAAACGGGACAAAGGACACAGAGAGTTTTTTATCCTGGTTTGGCCCCTCTCAATGAGGTAAAAGCCTAATCCAGCTGGGGTTGTATTGCTCGAGTTTCAATAACCAGGGAGCAAATATGCTTGACCTAGTTCTTGCCTCTACCCGCCGCCGGGTCATCCCTTAATATACATGCTGATGCCCGGCGGCTTATGGAGTCCCGGCCGGCTCATACAACGTGTCCGGCTCGGTAACTAACTAAGCTTGCCTTACAATATAAGTTAAGCATACGACAGTTCACACCCATGGGCCTCAAATCGTCACCGGGTCTTGGGCCTTCAATAGCTTGATCCTATTGGGGATCGTTGCAGATATTAAAAAAATTCTACCCATCACCAAGATCAATCTATCGAATGACTAGCAATGAGAGAGGGGAGTGCATCTTCATACCCTCGAAGATCGCGATGCGGAAGCGTTGCAAGAACGCGCTTTGTGGAGTCGTACACGAAGCGATTCAGATCGCGGCCGAATCCAATCTAAGCGCCGAACAACGGCGCCTCCGCGTTCAACACACGTACAACCCGGTGATGTCTCCCATGCCTTGATCCAGCAAGGAGAGAGGGAGAGGTTGGGGAAGACTCCGTCCAGCAGCAACACGACGGCATGGTGGTGGTGGAGGAGCGTGGTACTCCGACAGGGCTTCGCCAAGCACCGCGGAGGAAGAGGAGGAGTTGGGAGAGGGAAGTGCTGTGCCAGGCAATGGGTGCGGCTTCCCTTCCACCTCCCCACTATATATAGGGGCAAGGGAGTGGGTGGCCGCCCCCCTTAGATCCAATCTAGGGGGGGCAGGGAGGGGGGCTTCCCCCCAAGCCAATGGGGGGGGGGGGCCTTTAGGGTTCCCCCAACCCTAGGCGCATGGGCCCTAGGGGGGAAGGCGCCCAGCCCACTTAGGGACTGGTTCCCCTCCACAGACAGCCCATAGGGCCCTCCGGAGCAGGTGGACTCTCCCGGTGGACCCCCGGAACCCCTTCGGTTGTTGGGGATCGTAGCAGAAAATCAAAATTTTTCCTACGCGTCACCAAGATCTATCTATGGAGTGCATCTACATACCCTTGTAGATCGCGATGCGGAAGCGTTGCAAGAACGCGGATGAAGGAGTCGTACTCGCTGCGATTCAGATCGCGGTTGATTCCGATCTAAGCGCCGAACAACGGCGCCTCCGCGTTCAACACACGTGCAGCCCGATGACGTCTCCCACGCCTTGATCCAGCAAGGAGAGAGGGAGAGGTTGGGGAAGACTCCATCCAACAGCAGCACGACGGCGTGGTGGTGGTGGAGGAGCGCGGGACTCCAGCAGGGCTTCGCCAAGCGCTGCGGGAGACGAGGAGGGAGAGAGGTAGGGCTGCGCCATGCGACAGAGGTCTAAAACATGTTATGGGCAGCCCCAAACCTCACATATATATAGGGGGAAGGGGGGGCTGCGCCCCCTTTAGGGTTTCCCACCCCTAGGGGTGCGGCCAGCCCTAGATCCCATCTAGGGGGGGCGGCCAAGGGGGAGAGAGGGGGAGGCGCACCACTATCTGGGCCTTAGGCCCATCTGAGCCTAGGGTTTCCCCCTTTTTTCTTCTCTCTTTGCCTTGGGCCTGGTTAGGGGGGCGCACCAGCCCACCTGGGGCTGGTCCCCTCCCACACTTGGCCCACGCAGCCTTCTGGGGCTGGTGGCCCCACCCGGTGGACCCCCGGGACCCTCCCGATGGTCCCGGTACGCTACCGATAGCGCCCGAAACTTTTCCGGTGACCAAAACGGGACTTCCCATATATGAATCTTTACCTCCGGACCATTCCGGAACTCCTCGTGACGTCCGGGATCTCATCCGGGACTCCGAACAACAATCGGTAACCGCGTACATACTTTCCCTATAACCCTAGCGTCATCGAACCTTAAGTGTGTAGACCCTACGGGCTCGGGAACCATGTAGACATGACCGAGACAACTCTTCGGCCAATAACCAACAGCGGGATCTGGATACCCATGTTGGCTCCCACATGTTCCACGATGATCTCATCGGATGAACCACGACGTCAAGGATTCAATCAATCCTGTATACGATTCCCTTTGTCTATCGGTATAGCACTTGCCCGAGATTCGATCGTCGGTATACCGATACCTTGCTCAATCTCGTTACCGGCAAGTCTCTTTACTCGTTCCGTAACACATCATCCCATGATCAACTCCTTGATCACATATTGTGCACATTATGATGATGTCCTACCGAGTGGGCCCAGAGATACCTCTCCGTCATACGGAGTGACAAATCCCAGTCTCGATTCGTGCCAAGCCAACAGACACTTTCAGAGATACCTGTAGTGCACCTTTATAGCCACCCAGTTACGTTGTGACGTTTGGTAGACCCAAAGCATTCCTACGGTATCCGGGAGTTGCACAATCTCATGGTCTAAGGAAAATATACTTGACATATAGAAAAGCTTTAGCATACGAACTACACGATCTGTGCTAGGCTTAGGATTGGGTCTTGTCCATCACATCATTCTCCTAATGATGTGATCCCGTTATCAACGACATCCAATGTCCATGGTTAGGAAACCGTAACCATCTATTGATCAACGAGCTAGTCGTCTAGAGGCTCACTAGGGACATGGTGTTTGTCTATGTATCCACACATGTATCTGAGTTTCCTATCAATACAATTCTAGCATGGATAATAAACGATTATCGTGAACAAGGAAATATAATAATAACCAATTTATTATTGCCTCTAGGGCATATTTCCAACAGTCTCCCACTTGCACTAGAGTCAATAATCTAGTTCACATCGCCATGTGATTAACACTCACAGGTCACATCGCCATGTGACTAACATCCAAAGAGTTCACTAGAGTCAGTAATCTAGTTCACATCAATATGCGATTAACACTCAATGAGTTCTGGGTTTGATCATGTTATGCTTGTGAGAGAGGTTGTAGTCAACGGGTCTGCAACATTCAGATCCCTATGTACTTCGCAAAACTTTATGTCATATCGTAGATGCTGCTACCACGTTCCACTTGGAGCTATTCCAAACTGTTGCTCCATTATACGTATCCGGTATCTCCACTTAGAGTTATCCGGATAGGTGTTAAGCTTGCATCAACGTAGCTGTTTACGTCGAACTCTTTATCACCTCCATAACCGAGAAACATTTCCTTATTCCTATAAGGATAATTTTGACCACTATCTAGTGATCCACTCTGGATCACCTTTGTACCCTCTTGCCAGACATGTGGCAAGGCACACATCAGGTGCGGTACTTATCATGGCATACCGTATAGAGCCTATGACAAAAGCATAGGGGACGACCTTCGTCCTTCCTCTTCCTTATGCCGTGGTCAAGTTTTGAGTCTTACTCAACTTCACACCTTATAACTCAGGTAAGAATTCCTTCTTTAACTGACCTATTTTGAACTACTTCAAAATCATGTCAAAGGTGTGTGTTCCTTTTGAAAGTATCATCAGGCGTCTTGATCTATCTCTATAGATCTTGATGCCCAATTATGTAAGCAGCTTTATCCAGGTATTTCTTTGAAAAAACTCCTTTCAAACAACCCTTTACGCTTTCCAGAAATTCAACATCATTTCGGATCAACAATATGTCATTCACATATACTTATCAGAAATGTTGTAGTGCTCCCACTCACTTTATTGCAAATACAAGTTTCTAACAAACTTTGTATACCCAAAAACTTTGATCACTTCATCAAAGTGTATATTCCGACTCCGAGATGCTTGCTCTAGTCCATAGAAGGATCGCTGGAGCTAGCATATCTTTTAGCATCCTTAGGATCGACAAAAACCTTTCTGATTGTATCATATACAACCTTTCCTTACAAAAACTGGTAAGGAAACTTGTTTTGTCATCCATCTGCCAGATTTCATAAATGCAACTAATGCTAACATGATTCCGACGGACTTAAGCATCGCTACGGGTGAGAAAATCTCATCGTAGTCAACTCCTTGAACTTGTGAAAAATTCTTTGTCACAAGTCGAGCTTCATAGACGGTGACATTACCGTTCACGTCCGTCTTCTTCTTAAAGATCCATTTATCTCAATGGCTTGCCAGTCAACGGGCAAGTCCACCAAAGTCCATACTTTGTTTCGATACATGGATCCTATCTCGGATTTCTCGGCTTCTAACCATTTGTCGGAATATGGGCCCACCATCGCTTCTCCATAGTTCGTAGGTTCATCGTTGTCCAACAACATGACCTCTAAGACAGGATCACCGTACCACTCAGGAGTAGTACATATCCTTGTCGACCTACGAGGTTCGATAGTAACTTGATCTGGAGCTTCATGATCACTATCATTAGTTTCCTCTTCAACTGTCGTAGGTTCCACAGAAACATGTTTCTGTGTTGCACTACTCTCCGGTTGAAGTGAGGGTTTGAAAACCTTATCAAGTTCTATCTTCCTCCCACTCAATTCTTTTGAGAGAAACTCCTTCTCGAGAAAGGACCCGTTCTTAGCGACAAACATTTTGTCTTTGGATCTGAGATAGAAGGTATACCCAACCGTTACCAGTGGGTATCCCATGAAGATGTATTTGTCCGCTTTGGGTTCGAGCTTTTCCCGGCTGAAGCCATAAGCCTCGCAGCCCCAAACATTGAGAAACGACAACTACGGTTTCTTGCCAAACCATACGACGTCGTCTCAACGGACTTAGATGGTGCCCTATCTAAAGTGAATGCAGTTGTTTCTAATGCATAACCTCAAAATAACAGCGGTAGATCGGTAAGATACATCATAGATCGCACCATATCTCATAAGGTTCGATTACGATGTCCAGACACACCATTACGCTGTGGTGTTCCAGGGGGCTTTCAACTGCGAAACAATTCCACAATGTCTTAAGTTATTGCCAAACTCATAATTCAGAAAATATCCCTTGATCAGATCGTAGGAACATGATCTTCTTGTTATGATGATTCTTAATCTTCACTCTGAAATTGTTTGAACCTTTCAAACGTTTCAGACTTTTGCTTCATTAAGTAAATATACCCATATCTACTCAAATCGTCAATGAAGATGAGAAAATAACGATATCCACTACACGCCTTAATTTTCATTGGATCACACACATCAGCATGTATGATTTCCAACAAATCACTTTCCCGTTTCATTGTACCTGAACACGGGATCTTAGTCATCCTGCCCAAGAGGCATGGCTTGCATGTGTCAAGCAATTCAAAATCAAGTGACTCCAAACATCCATCAGCATGGAGTTTCTTCATGCATTTTATGCCAAAATGACCTAAGCGGCAGTGCCACAAGAAAGTGGTACTATCATCATTAACTCTACATCTTTTGGCATTAATATTATCATCATGTGTAATACTATGATCGAGATTCAACAAATCATTGGGTGCATGACCATAAAGGTATTATTCATGTAAACAGAATAACCATTATTCTCTGACTTAAATGAATAACCGTATTGCAATGAACATGATCTAATCATATTCATGCTCAACATAGACACCCGATAACATTTATCTAGGTTCAACACTAATCTCGAAAATAGAGGGAGTGTGCGATGGTGATCTTATCAACCTTGGAAACACTTCCAACACACATCGTCACCTCACCCTTAGCTAGTCTCCGTTCAGTCCGTAGCTTTTGCTTCAAGTCACTAATAATAGCAACTGAACCGGTATCCAAAAACCCAGGTGCTACAAGGAGTACTACTAAGGTACACATCAATAACACGTATATCAAATATACTTTGTTGAAGTTGCCAGCTATCATATCTACCATGTATTTGGGGTGGTTTCGCTACCATGTGACCGTTCCCCTTACAATAGAAGCACTTAGTCTCGAGGTTTGGGTTCAACCATGGGTTCCTTCATCAGAGCGACAACAGGTTTGCCATTCATGAAGTTTCCCTTCTAGCCCTTACCCCTTTTGAAACCAGTGGTCTTGTTAAACCATCAACACTTGATGCTCCTTCTTGATTTCTACTTTTGCGGTACTAAGAACCGCTAACAGCACCGGGATCATCTCCATCCTTTGCATGTCATAGTTCATCACAAAGTTCTAGTAGCTTGGTGATAGTGTCTAGAGAATTCCGTCAACCACTATCTCATCTGGAAGATTAACTCCCACTTGGTTCAAGTGATTTTAGCACCCAGGCATTCTGAGCACACGCTCACTAGTTGAGCTATTCTCCTCCATCTTTTTGGCAAAGGAACTTGTCAGAGGTATCATACCTCTCAACACGGGCATGAGCCTGAAATCCCAATTTCAGCTCATAGAACATCTCATATGTTCCATGGCGTTCAAAACGTCATTGGAATCCCGATTCTAAGCCGTAAAGTATGGTGCACTAAACTATCAAGTAGTCATCAGGACGTGTCTCTCAGGTGTTCACAACATCCACAGACAACGTTGTAGGGGTTTGCACATCGAGCGGTGCATCAAAGACGTAAGCTTTCTGTGCAGCAGTGAGGACACTCCTCGGACTACGGACCCAGTCCGCATCCTTGCTTACAATATCTTTCAACTTAGTCTTTCTCTAGGATCGTATTAAACAGGGAGCTACAACGCAGTTATTGGTCTACAACATAATTTGCGAAGACAACTTAGACTATTGTTCATGACAATGAAGTTCATCTAATGAACTCCCACTCAGATAGACATCTCTCTAGTCATCTAAGTGATACATGATCCGAATCGACTAGGCCGTGTCCGATCATCACGTGAGACGGACTAGTCATCAACGGTGAACATCTTCATGTTGATCGTATCTTCTATACGACTCATGTTCGACCTTTCGGTCTTCCGTGTTCCGAGGCCATGTCTGTACATGCTAGGCTCGTCAAGTCAACCCTAAGTGTATTGCGTGTGTAAATCTGGCTTACACCCGTTGTATGCGAACGTTAGAACCTATCACACCCGATCATCACGTGGTGCTTCGGAACAACGAACCTTAGCAACGGTGCACAGTTAGGGGGGAACACAATTCTTGAGATTTTAGTGAGAGATCATCTTATTCACTACCGTCGTTCTAAGCAAATAAGATGTAAAACATGATAAACATCACATGCAATCAAATAGTGACATGATATGGCCAATATCATTTTGCTCCTTTTGATCTTCATCTTCGGGGCTCCATGATCATCATCGTCACCGGCATGACACCATGATCTCCATCATCATGATCTCCATCATCGTGTCTCCATGAAGTCGTCTCGCCAAACATTACTTCTACTACTATGGCTAACATTTAGCAATAAAGTAAAGTAATTACATGGCGTTATTCAGTAACACACAGGTCATACAATAAATAAGACAACTCCTATGGCTCCTGCCGGTTGTCATTCTCATCACATGCAAGTCGTGATTCCTATTACAAGAACATGATCAATCTCATACATCACATATATATCATTCATCACATCCTTTTGGCCATATCACATCACACGGCACATGCTGCAAGAACAAGTTAGACGTCCTCTAATTGTTGTTGCAAGTTTTTACGTGGCTGCTATAGGTTTCTAGCAAGAACGTTTCTTACCTACGCCAAAACCACAACGTGATATGCCAATTTCTATTTACCCTTCATAAGGACCCTTTTCATCGAATCCGATCCGACTAAAGTGGGAGAGACAGACACCCGCTAGCCACCTTATGCAACTAGTGCATGTCAGTCGGTGGAACCTGTCTCACGTAAGAGTACGTGTAAGGTCGGTCCGGGCCGCTTCATCCCACGATGCCGCCGAATCAAGATAAGACTAGTAACGGCAAGAGAATTGACATGATCTACGCCCACAACTACTTTGTGTTCTACTCGTGCAAGATACTACGCATAGACCTAGCTCATGATGCCACTGTAGGGGATCGTAGCAGAAAATCAAAAATTTTCCTACGCGTCACCAAGATCTATCTATGGAGTAATCTAGCAACGAGCATAAAGGTGAGTGCATCTACATACCCTTGTAGATCGCGATGCGGAAGCGTTGCAAGAACGCGGATGAAGGAGTCGTACTCGCTGCGATTCAGATCGCGGTTGATTCCGATCTAAGCGCCGAACAACGGCGCCTCCACGTTCAACACACGTGCAGCCCGATGACGTCTCCCACGCCTTGATCCAGCAAGGAGAGAGGGAGAGGTTGGGGAAGACTCCATCCAACAGCAGCACGACGGCGTGGTGGTGGTGGAGGAGCGCGGGACTCCAGCAGGGCTTCGCCAAGCGCTGCGGGAGACGAGGAGGGAGAGAGGTAGGGCTACGCCATGCGACAGAGGTCAAAAACATGTTATGGGCAGCCCCAAACCTCACATATATAAAGGGGGAAGGGGGGGGGGGGGGCTGCGCCCCCTTT
>LR738710.1:941506670-941555424 GCA_902687465.1 Secale cereale
CCCCCCCCCCCGGCGTCAGATCCCTTCGTCCCCAACCTCTCCCATCTTCAACCTCTCGCACGGACGCACGCACCGACAACTCCGCACGCGCCAACTGCTTCGCCTCGCCTCCTCCCGCCGGCCGCCCTCACCGCCGGTCGCCGCCCTCGCCTATGCCGCCTTCATGCGTTTCTCACCTTCGTGAATGCAGCAGCGTGCGCCCATGGTTGCACTCGTGGTTGCAGGCTTGTAGCTCCGGGGGAGATGGCCACAGCTCCAGGGGAGATGGCCGCATCTCCGGTGGCGCCGGCCGCAGCACCTGTCGTTGTGCTCACGCTGTACCTCGCCGTGTGCCCACCCGAGGCTCTTGCTGGTTCCAACAAAAAACGACACCGGTTGTAGCAAAAAAGACTATCGCTTCCAGCAAAAAAGCTTACCGCTGCAGCCCACCGTCGTCATTGTAGCAAAAATGTTAACCGGATGTAGCTTATGTGGTTGCCGATCGCAGCAAAAAAATGACGTGGTTGTACCAAACACAAAAAAAAGGAAAAAAAATTCCATCGTTTTCAGAAAAGCTTCGACTGTGGTTTGGAAAAGCTTCAATCGTGTATAAAAAAGCTTCATCCGTTAAAAAAAAAGCTTCAACCAGACCTGCGACCAGAGAAAAAGTTGCAAACATTGACAGAGAAAGCTTCAACCGGTCACCTCGGTCATCGCCGTCACACACCCCGGCCTCCGCGGGCTTGCATCAGCGTCGCCCTGGTAGCACCCCGTCGCCCCGGTTGCAGCATATCCCGTGGTCACCCTCCTCGGTCGTCGGCAAGATGGGATGGTCACCGCGCAGAGCCATGGCGGGCTTCGAGCGGGGAGTGAAGACGTGGTGCTGTGACCGAGGGGGGGGGGAGGGGGGGATGGGGATGAGGGGGCAGAAGAAGAGGATGGCGCGCGCCCCTGGCGAGATTAGGGGGAGCTGCGGGAGATGCGGGGAGACGCGATGAAGGAGACGCGAGGAAGAGGGAGCGACCGGCCCAATGTTCCGCCGGTGCCCCGGCCCCAAACGATTCCCTTTTTCTTAGGGTTTCGTTGATTTCTTAAACTTTTAAAATGAAAAATTTTATAAGAAAAACATTATAATGGCATCTGATAGTCGTGGGCCAGCCTGCCGAGACTTTCTTCCTTCCCTAACTCCTCGTACACACACTAGCGCCCTGCACAAAACACGTGCGCGAGGGTAGTGCCCACCATTGCAATCGATGAAGAACACGAGGGCACGCCTGTCAGGGATATTACTAGCAGGTATGAACCGGCTAGTGTAAACCGGCTTGTTATAATGTAGTTGTAATATTCCATAAAGGCTACGGCCCATTAGATCTTAGGGCCCATGTAAAGA
Source organism: Secale cereale (assembly GCA_902687465.1). Taxonomy (NCBI): domain Eukaryota; kingdom Viridiplantae; phylum Streptophyta; class Magnoliopsida; order Poales; family Poaceae; genus Secale; species Secale cereale. The sequence goes on from LR738710.1 coordinate 941,508,040, forward strand.
GTCATGGTTTGTAAACCGCCCGATGATGTAACTTGAGGAATAAGGAAGAAAGAACAGAGGCCGAGGCGGACACAAGTATGAGCCGGCCTCGGGACTCTGTAAACCGGACCGGGCGTCGCCTCTCTATATAAAGGGACGACCCGGCGACGGTTCAGGGACAAGCAAGAATCAACCCGTCGAGACTACAGGCAAGCGATCCGCTCCCTGTAAACCGACGCCCAAGCAATACCAAACCAACTAGACGTAGGCTTTTACCTTCATCGAAGGGGCCGAACTAGTATAAACCCTCTGTGTCCTTTGTGTGATATGAACCCCTTCAAGCTAACCCGTGCGATGGTTCCATCATCAAGTCCGTTAAACCGGACATCTGCCGTGCTAATTCCACGACAGTTGGCGCCCACCGTGGGGCCTCCGCACGATGGTTTCGAGTTCTTGAAGGGCAGCTTTGAAAGGCTCAAGGGTTATGCTGTCGGCCAGATGTCCAAGAGTCGCTGCGGCCGGATCTACATCGACGACGCAGGCTGGGGGCCGGAGGCCGATTCAATCGAATACGGGTACCGGGTTCCCTTCGGCGGCATCCACGTCTTCATTGGCAAGATCGGTGAACCGGGACCTGAGCCGGACATCTTCCCCAACATCATCGAGCCGGCTCAGCGTGCAAGATCGGCCCGGATTCAGCCCGCCATGAAGCGCGTGTTCCTTGGAGCAATTCATGGGGTCCAAACCGAGGGCGGATCGGAGTCCGATGGTGCAACAGTTGTCTACTCCGACGACGAATCTTCATCCGGAGAAACTGAGTCTTTGTATCAGTTGCAGGACGGCCGGTCTGAGGGTGAATCCGATGGAAACAGTATTCCGGACCCCTTCGACCCGCCAAACCGGGTGGCTGTCTTTATGGCCGGTTCACGGCCCACGGTGAACGGGATGACAGCAGAAGCTGGTGTAGGGGGGAGCGGCCCAGACCTCTCACGTGCTGACGTTCTATCCACCTTGATCGAGGAGTTCACAGCTAAAGTGGTGGCAACAATAGCTCCGGCAGACAAGGCGCAGCATGATGCAGAGCTTCTTCAGTTGAAAGGCCGGATTGATCAACTAAAGGAGAATTTAAAAGCAGAGAAAGCAATGATAGCAATAAGGCAAGCGGAGCTGGATGATCAGGCTTTTTATCTAAGGATGGAGCAGGCCTCTGTGCAGGGGGTAAGGGGCCGGAAGTACCAGTCTCGTTTACCGTCGGTTTATGAAGCAACGGATCTGTTCAGGACACCCGGGGCTGGAGCTAGCAACGATCCGGCTCTAAACCGGAGGGCACCTCCAGCCAGGGAAGAGCCGGTTCAGCAACCCACTGCGGAGAAAGATCGGCGGATCACGTCTGCACCTCACGTTCCTACCCCTCCAGGTCATTACTCAAATCCTTTGGATAACATCGTGGCTGCTGCTGCACGTTTGGCCGCTTTACCCGTGGAAGGGACATCCCGGGCAGCGTTGGAGGCACGCCGGGCAAAGGAGTTGCTTAATACGGCGTTAATACAGCAGCAAGCATATTCTCATAGCAGGGAAAGGCTACATTCAACACCGCGTCCCAGCCGGAGTTACACTAGGCATTGGCAGTGAGCGCAGGCGACATCGGCACAGACAGGATAATCCGGCAGGCGCGGAGGCTCAGGATGTAAACCGGGTTAGATCTGTAGCCCGGGAGGAGGTCTGTCAGACAACGCCGGTTCAAACTGCCACGGCAGAGACAGGAGTTACGACAAGTTCCTTTGGAGTCCAGTGTCTTATCCCCGCTTTACGGAGTGTAAAGTTGCCCAAAGACTTTAAAAGGCCCCGCAAGGTACCTAATTACACTGCGGATTTACCTCCTGAAGCTTGGGTGGAAAGTTATGAGATGGCGATGAAGATGCTGGACGTGGATGAAGCAGCTTGTGCAAAATATTTCACCATGATGCTGGAGGGCACAGCCCGGACCTGGTTAATGGGTTTACCCCCTAATTCCATCGGATCATGGGGAGAACTACGTCGTCAGTTCATCAAAAACTTCAAAGATACATGCAAGCAGCCGATGTCAGTGGTGGACTTAGCAGCTTGCGTGCAAGGAGAACAGGAGTCTACAAGTGATTGGGTGCGGAGAGTATCAGAGATCTTGCACTCTTCGAATAGTATCAATCCTAGTACGGCGATAGTGACTTTGGAAAACAATTGCCGGTTTGAATCTTTAAAGTTAAAGCTAGGACGGCTTAAAAGGGATTGCAATGATATGGGAACTCTTATGAGTGCTCTGGTAAAATATGGGGACTCTGATAATACCAAGTATCTAGAAGCTGAAGGAGACAAGGCAGGGAAGGTTAACAAACCTGGTAAACCGGCGCAAGTTAATCCGGCTACTGCAAGTTTCTTGGGCAAACGAAAGGCAGAAGGTGGCTCTGACTTCGTGGCCAATACTCAAGTTCAAGGGGGTTTTCAGCGTAGCATGGGCAACCCACCTCCACAAACCGGCGGAGGGGCTGTTAGCTGGGACCAAGAGTTAGATCAACCTTGTCCGAAGCATGGCTCGAAACAACGACCGGCAAAACACACTATAAGAGAGTGCAGACCCCTTATGGAAGCAATGGTGGGCCGCTTTAATCCTTATGACAGGCCTCCAAATGGCGGTTCAGGCCCAGGGTTTTATGGTCCGGGTCATCAGGGGAGCAGCTCAGGATCAGGATATAGGGGCAATAACAATGGTTATCAAAACCGGGCCGGTAATCAAAATAGTCAAGGAAGTTATAATAACCAGGGCAATCAGCCGCGTAACCAGGGTGGTTACAATAACCAAGTGTCAAGCAGACAACTGGTTTGTGTGCTTGAGACTTGTAACTTTAAATTGTCTTTGCTGTACTGCTTCAACTGCCATTAGCCCCCAAGTGTCAAGTAGACAACTTGGTTGTGTGCTTGAGACTTGACTAAACTTCACATCTTGTTGTTGAACTTTGTCTGCAGGCTGAGCTGAACCGGAATGCTCTTGAGCTTAACGAGCTTCGAAGCCGGCTTACTGAAATAGAGTCTGCCGCTTCAAAGGCTAAAAAAGAACTTCAAGTGAGCTTAAAGACCGCTGAAGACTTGAAGAAATATTTTGAGGAGGAACGTGCTACTTTTGAGGTCCAGAAGAAAGATCTTGAAAAACGGGTTCAGGATGCTGAAGGAGCATTTAATCCGGTGACGGAAGAACTGTCCGGATTAAGACGGCAAATTGAATTAATGACCTCTGCTGTTTTCGGTAAATATAATCTGAACTCCTGCCTTCATCTTTGTAACCTATGCCTTGTACCGGTTTAACGGAGAATGTAGGTCGCCGTGTCTCCCATCTTGGGGATGACGTGCGGAAAAAACTCAAGGCTTGCTACACCTTGGTCGAACAGCTATACTCCGGGGCGCAAAGGATCATCAGTGCTTCTTCGTTTGGTAAACCGGCCCCTACTACAATACAAGATACTTTAAACAAGTTATCTGTTTTGCCGGCTCGTCTGGAAGAGGTCAAGAAGTCTGCTGCGCGGGGTGGTGCTCTTCTGGCCCTTACGAGAGCTAAGGCTTGGGTCCCGGATCTTGATCCGGAGGAGGCTTTTACGGGATTCCCGGATACGAAGGAGGACGGCTCACCTTTCACCGAAACTGATCTCTATGCTTTGACGAAAGAGATGCGTCCCCTCGCCAGCAAGCTTGCCGCTGAATCGGATTTTTCTAGATATCATCCAGGATACAATCTGCAGAACGAGCGGGTGGAGCGACCGGTTTACGATACTGTCAACTTAATCCCGCCGGTTCATCCTCACACCTTTGCCCCTGACATTGATCCTTCTGAACTTATCAACGATGAAGTGTATTTCCGGGCTTTGGCGAAGATTGATTGGCGTGCGCCGGACTTCCAACCGCTTCATGAAGATGAAGATGTTCCGGAACAAGGCGATGGCCAGCCGTCCCAGCAAGGAGAAGCCTAATCTTGAACTTTATTGCTGTAATCATAACTGATATTCCGTTAAACGATGTTTCCGAACCGTTGGGCTCATCATGCCTTGTAATAAGTTTAGCCGAAACATAATGTGCTTCAATCCGAATATTTTGTCTTCATGAAATATCCTCCGGTTGACTTGTTTGTTTGATGTGGTTGCCTTCCTCTATACAGAAAAAATACCGAAAAAATATGTCCTAGTGGCTTACCACTGGACGGATTAATTTGTTCTCTTAAAACATCAAATAAGCATATCTTTTTATTAAAGATAACTTTTATACCTGAGATTTATGTGGCCAATACACTTTAAACCGACAGGACTTTAAAGTCACTTTATGAAGGTCTTCATGAATCCAAATAGAAACTCGAAATTCTCCGGTCCATTTTGATGATAAATCCGGTTCATCTTGTTTCAGAAAGTTGTAACTTTTGCCTGATACGCGAGCCGGGTTTTAATAAACGTCGGTTTATTCGGTCTGATATACATGATCCAGACTTTCAATTTTATAGATATGTGGTCAACTTGCATAGCTGTTCTACTCCGGTTTAAAAGGTTATAGAACACACAAACACCAAAACTATGCGATTTTTGCAAATAAGACCATGTAGTCGAGGCTTTTTCAAAGAGCTGCCAGGCTCAAAGCAAGGTTCAGCCAATCACTGGGACGCGGATTGGACGACACTCCCAGAGGGCCTAGCCAATCACTGAACGTGGAATTATCCAACTTTTCAGAGGGCCGAAAGAACCGTATATAAAAATTATTCCGATCACTGGGACGCGGATTGGCCGACACTCCCAGAGGGCCTAGCCAATCACTGAACGTGGAATTATCCAACTTTTCAGAGGGCCGAAAGAACTGTATATAAAAATTATTCCGATCACTGGGACGCGGATTGGCCGACACTCCCAGAGGGCCTCCAGGGTTCCTCCTGAACCGGTGGGTCAATCTAAACCAATCACTGAACGTGGACTTGTCCAACTTTTCAGAGGGTCGAAAGAACTATGAAACCAATCCGATCACTGGGAGTGGATGATACCAACTCCCAGAGGGCCTCCAGGGTTCCTCCTGAACCGGTGGGTCAATGTAAACCAATCACTGAACGTGGACTTGTCCAACTTTTCAGAGGGTTTATAGAACTTACCAAATTAATCCGATCACTGGGAGTAGATGATACCAACTCCCAGAGGGCCTCCAGTGTTCCGTCTGAACCTGTGGGTTTTTTTTTTTATGGAGTCTTCTCTTCTTGAACCGGATATGATCTCCTGTTCTTGAGAGTTCTATTGCTCCTTCACATATTCTGCAAAAAATTAGTTTCTAAACCGGCCAATATTGAAATATAATATTTGATAGTAAACTTGTATGGTTGTTTTTCACAGGATTTTTGTATATGGAAAACGGGCTGAGCCCCCGGTTTACCGAGGGTGCCGGTTTATTCATTATTCATAATATATACATAGGATACATTGGAGCACATAGCTCAAGTATAGTATGGCCGTAAATGGGCGATGTTCCATGGCCTCTTCGTCTCCTCTTCTGATGTCCGTGAGTCCTTGTGTTCTCGAATGTCCACCAGGTAATATGAACCGTTGTGTAGATTCTTGCTGACCAAAAAGGGCCCTTCCCAAGGTGGGGATAGCTTGTGCATATCTGTTTGGTCTTGGATGAGCCGGAGTACCAAGTCACCCTCCTGGAATGTCCTTGTTCTAATCCGGCGGCTATGATATCTGCGCAAATCTTGCTGATAAATCGCCGACCGCGCTGCAGCCGTATCACGCTCTTCATCCAACCGGTCTAAACCGTCCTGTCGTGATTCCTCGTTGATTGCTTCCACATAGGCCGTTATCCTTGGTGAGTCATGACGTATATCACTTGGAAGAACTGCTTCAGCGCCGTAAACCATGAAGAAAGGCGTGTAGCCTGTAGACCGGTTTGGTGTAGTATTAATACTCCAAAGAACAGATGGCAATTCTTCAACCCAGCAACCTGGGGTTCTCTGCAAAGGTGTCATAAGCCGGGGTTTGATACCTCGCAAAATCTCCTGATTTGCCCTTTCGGCCTGGCCATTGGTCTGAGGATGAGCCACAGAAGATACATCTAATCGAATATGTTCTCTTTGACAGAACTCCTTCATTTCACCCTTCGATAGATTAGTACCATTGTCTGTGATGATGTTGTGCGGAAAGCCAAACCGGAATATCACTTTTTTGATGAATTTGACCGCTGTTGCCGCATCACACTTGCTTATAGGCTCCGCTTCAACCCACTTTGTAAACTTGTCCACTGCCACTAGCAGATGAGTTTTTTGATCTTGGGATCGTTTGAAAGGCCCAACCATATCAAGCCCCCAAGTTGCGAAAGGCCAAGTTATTGGAATCATCCGGAGTTCCTGTGCCGGCACCAGAGCACGCCTTGAGAATTTCTGACAAGCATCACACTTCCGGACCAGATCTGCCGCATCTGCATGTGCGGTTAACCAATAGAAACCATGTCGGAATGCCTTTGCTACCAATGATTTTGAACCGGCATGATGACCGCAATCCCCTTCATGAATCTCCCTTAAAATCTCACAACCTTCCTCAGCTGAAACACATCGCTGAAATACTCCCGAAGTACTACGATGGTGAAGCTCTCCGTTTGCAATTGTCATGGACTTAGAGCGCCGGATTATCTGTCGCGCTTCCTCTTCGTCTTCCAGCAACTCTCCTCGACCCAGGTATGCTAAATAGGGTAGCGTCCAATCCGGAATAACATGGAGTGCTGCAACTAGCTGCGCCTCTGGGTCCGGAACAGCTAAGTCTTCCTCCGACAGTACCTGAACCGAAGGACTGTGCAATTCATCCAAAAATGTGTTTGGTGGTACCGGTTTACGCTGCGACCCTAGCCGGCTCAGAGCATCGGCCGCTTCGTTCCTCCGCCGGTCTATGTGATCCACCTGATATCCCTTAAAGTGTCCTGCCACTGCTTCAACTTCTCGTCGATAAGCCGCCATGAGGGGATCTCTTGAATCCCACTTGCCAGATACTTGCTGTGCCACTAGGTCTGAGTCACCTAGGCACTTAACCCGGCTCAAATTTATCTCCTTCGCTAACCGCAAACCGTGCAGTAATGCTTCATATTCTGCTGCATTGTTAGTACAAGGAAATAATAGGCGGAGGACATAGCAAAATTTATCACCTCTGGGGGAAGTTAAGACAACTCCAGCCCCGGAGCCCTCCAACTGTTTGGAACCGTCAAAGTGAATTGTCCAATAGGTAAGATCCGGCTTCTCTTCAGGAGTCTGCAACTCTGTCCAGTCATTAATGAAGTCTACTAATGCCTGAGATTTTATAGCGGTGCGTGGCACATATTTCAACTCATGTGGGCTGAGCTCGATGACCCATTTTGCTACCCTGCCTGTAGCTTCCCTGTTCTGGATTATATCCCCCAACGGGGCTGAACTAACCACAGTTATCGGATGCCCTTGGAAATAATGCTTCAGCTTCCGGTTTGCCATGAACACCCCATATACCAACTTCTGCTAGTGAGGATATCTCTGATTGGACTCAATGAGTACTTCGCTTACATAGTAAACCGGGCGCTGAACCGGGTGCTCCTTCCCTGCTTCCTTGCGTTCAACCACAACAGCAATGCTGACCGCTCGTGTATTCGCAGCAACGTATAACAGCAAAGGTTCCCTGTCAATGGGTGCAGCCAAAACTGGTGGGTTTGCCAATTGCCTTTTCAGATCCTCAAACGCTGCATTTGCCTCATCACTCCAGATAAACCGATCTGTTTTCCTCAGCATCTGGTAAAGTGGGATCGCCTTCTCTCCCAAGCGACTGATGAACCGGCTTAACGCTGTGATCCGGCCAGCTATGCGCTGAACATCGTTGATACAAACCGGTTTAGTCAAAGTCGTGATAGCTTTGATCTTCTCCGGGTTAGCTTCTATTCCTCTGTTTGAGACCAAAAATCCCAAAAGCTTACCAGCCGGAACACCGAAAGCACATTTTTCCGGATTAAGCATCATCCTGTAAGCCCGAAGATTATCAAAGGTTTCCTTGAGATCCTCTATCATTGTCCCTTCCTTCTTCGATTTGATCACAATGTCATCCACATAGGCATGAACGTTCCTCCCTATCTGCCCCTTCAAACAATTCTGAACGCAACGTTGATAAGTTGCCTGTGCACACTTAAGTCCAAAAGGCATAGACACATAGCAAAAAGCACCAAAAGGAGTTATAAAGGCTGTCTTCTCTTGGTCTTCCACTGCCATCTTGATCTGGTGATACCCTGAATATGCATCCAGAAAACTCAGCCGCTCACACCCCGCTGTGGCATCGATGATCTGATCGATGCGAGGTAGAGCAAAAGGATCAGTTGGGCACGCTTTATTGAGGTCTGTGTAATCCACACACATTCTCCACTTCCCATTTTTCTTTAGGACCAGCACCGGATTAGCCAACCACTCCGGATGAAAAACTTCCACTATGAACCCTGCGGCCAAAAGTCTGGCCACTTCTTCTCCTATAGCCTTGCGCCTCTCTTCGTTGAAGCGGCGCAGATACTGTTTAACCGGTTTAAACTTCGGATCAATATTTAACTTGTGCTCAGCGAGTTCCCTCGGTATACCTGGCATGTCAGAAGGTTTCCATGCAAAGATATCCCGGTTCTCACGGATGAACTCGATGAGCGCGCTTTCCTATTTTGGATCAAGGTTAGCGCTGATAGTGAATTGTTTAGACGAGTCTCCAGGCACAAAATCAACCTGCTTGGTCTCTTCAGCTGATTTAAACTTCAACGCCGGATCATGCTCGGTAGTTGGCTTCTTCAGTGGAGTCATATCGGCCGGATCCACATTATCTTTATAAAATTTCAACTCCTCTGTGCCACATACAGCTTCTGCATATGCTGCATCACCTTCCTCACATTCCACTGCTATCTTGCGGCTTCCATGAACCGTGATCGTGCCTTTATGACCCGGCATCTTAAGCTGCAGATAAACATAACACGGCCTAGCCATAAACTTAGCATAAACCGTCCTTCCAAACAAAGCATGATATGGACTTTTAATCTTGACGACTTCGAACGTAATCATCTCTGACCTGGAATCATATTCGTTTCCAAAGGTAACTTCTAAGTCAATCTTTCCAACTGGATAAGCTGACTTACCTGGGACCACTCCATGAAACACCGTGTTTGATTGCCTTAGCTTCTTATCTGTCAGACCCATACGACGGAAAGTCTCGTAATATAAGATATTGATACTGCTACCACCATCCATGAAAACTTTAGTAAATTTGTAACCCCCCACTTGAGGTGCTACCACCAAGGCTAGATGGCCCGGATTATCCACCCGCCTTGGGTGGTCTTCTCTACTCCATACAATAGGCTGCTCCGACCATCGAAGAAATTGCGGTGTCGCTGGTTCTACTGCATTAACAGCCCGCTTTAAAACCTTCTGGTCTCTCTTACATAGGCTTGTGGTGAAGACATGATACTGCCCACTATTTAACTCCTTCGGATTACTCTGATATCCGGATTGCGGCTGCTGCTGCTGACGCTGCTGCTGTTGATTTCCCTGATTGTTATAACTTCCTTGGCCCTGCTGCTGATTATTCTGATTATTGTAACCACCTTGATGATGTGATTGATTGCCCTGACCGTTATAATTTCCTTGATTATTTTGGCCGCCTGCCCGGGGTTGATAACCACCGTTATTGCCCCTATATCCTGATCCGGAGCTGTTCCCCTGGTGACCCGGACCATAAAATCCAGGCCCTGAACCGCCATGTGGGGGTCGATTAGGAGGATGAAAACGGTCTGCTACTGCCTTCATAAGGGGTATACACTCTCTCATGGTATGCTTCGCCACCTTCCCCTTTCCGCTATGCTTCGGACAAGGCCGATCCAACTCCTGCTCCCAGCCAAGAGCTCCTCCGCCGGTTTGTAAAGCTGGATCTTCCGGATTACGTTGAAAACCACCTTGAACTTGAGTGTTAGCCACGAAGTCTGAACCACCCTCTGCTTTCCGTTTGCCCAAAAAGCCTGAAGTAACCGGGTTGAGCGGTGCCGGTTTACCAAACTTGCTGGCCTTCCCAGCCTTATCTCCTTCGGCTTCCGGATACTTTGTGTTATCAGAGTCTCCGTATTTCACCAGGGCACTCATTAAAGTTCCCATGTCATTGCAGTCCCTTTTAAGCCGTCCGAGTTTCAATTTTAAAGATTCAAACCGGCAATTGTTCTCCAATGTCACTATTGCCGTGCTAGGATTGATACCATTCGAAGAGTGTAAAATCTCTGCTACTCTCCGTACCCAAGCTGTTGTAGACTCCTGCTCTCCTTGCACACAGGCCGCAAGGTCTATCACTGACATCGGCTGTTTGCATGTGTCCTTGAAGTTTTTGATAAACTGGCTGCGCAGTTCCCCCCATGATCCAATAGAGTTCGGGGGTAGAGCTTTCAGCCAGGTCCGGGCCGTGCCCTCGAGCATCATAGTAAAGTATTTGGCACAAGCTGATTCATCCACGTCCAGCATCTCCATGGCCATCTCATAACTTTCAACCCAAGCTTCTGGTGGTAACTCGGCTGTGTAGTTAGGTACCTTGCGGGGCCCTTTAAAATCTTTGGGCAGCTTGACACTCCGTAAAGCGGGGATAAGACACTGCACCCCAAAGGAACTCGTCGTAACCCCCGTCTCTGCGGTGGCTGTGTGAACCGGCGTTGTTTGACGAATCTCCTCCCTGGCTCCTGACCTAACCCGGTTTGTCTCCGGAGCTTGTTCCGCCGCACCTGCCGGATTACCCTGCCTGCGCTGATGTCTCCTGCGCTCACTGCTAGACACTTCTGGCTCATCCCAATGCCTACTATAACTCCGGCTGGGACGTGGTGTCGAATGTAACCTTTCCCTGCTGTGAGAATATGCTTGCTGCTGTATCAACGCCGTATTGAGTAGCTTCTGGACCCTGCGCGCCTCTATCGCCATGGGAGATGTTTCTTCCGCAGGTAAAGCGGCCAAATGCGCTGCTGCTGCAGCGATATTATCCAAAGGGTTTGAATAATGACCTGGAGGGACGGGGACATAAGGTGCCCACGTAATCCGGCGCTCCTGCTCTGCGGCGGGTTGCTGAACCGGCTCCTCCCGGGCCGGAGGCGTCCTCCGGTTTAAAGCCGGATGATTACTAGCCCCAGCCCCAGGTGTCCTGAACAGATTCGTTGATTCATAAACCGGCGGTATACGGGACCGGTACTTTCGTCCCCTTACTCCTTCCATAGAAGCTTGCTCCATCCTCAGATAAAAAGCTTGATCATCCAACTCTGCTTGCCTTGTCGCTATCATCTCTCTTTCTGCCTTTAGGTCCTCTTTTAACTGATCAATCCGGCCTTTCAACTGAAGGAGCTCTGCATCATGTTGCGCCTTGTCTGCTGGAGCTACTTCTTCCACCGCTTTAGCTGTGAACTCCTCGATCAAGGTGGATAGAACTTCAGTAAGGGAGGGGTTTGAACCACTTCCCCCTGCACCAGCTTCCGCTGTCGTTCCGTTCAACGGGGGCTGTGAACCGGCCATGAAGACCGCCACCCGGTTTGGCGGGTCAAAGGGGCCCGGAATACTGTTTCCATCGGACTCGCCCTTGGATCGGCCGTCCCGCAGCTGATACAGAGATTCAGTTTCCCCGGATGAAGACTCGTCATCTGAGTAGACGATTGTTGCACCATCAGATTCCGATCCGTTCTCGGCTCGACCTCCGTGGATTGCTCCAACGAACACGCGCTTGACGGCGGGCTGAATCCGGGCCGACCTTGCACGCTGAGCCGGCTCGACGATGTTGGGGAAGATGTCCGGCTCAGGCCCCGGTTCGCCGATTTTGCCGATGAAGACTTGGATGCTGCCGAAGGGGACCCGGTATCCGTATTCGATCGAATCGGCCTCCGGTCCCCAACCTGCGTCGTCGATGTAGATCCGGCCGCGGCGACTCTTGCTCATCCGGCCGACTGCGTAACCCTTGAGCCCTTCGAAGCCGCCTTTCAAGAACTCGAAACCATCGTGCGCAGGCCCCACGGTGGGCGCCAACTGTCGTGGAATTAACACGTCAGATGTCCGGTTTAACGGACTTGATGATGGAACCATCGCACGGGTTAACTTGAAAGGGTTCATAGCACACAAAGGACACAGAGGGTTTATACTAGTTCGGCCCCTTCAAAGAAGGTAAAAGCCTACGTCTAGTTGGTTTGTTATTGCTTGGGCGTCGGATTACAGGGAGCAGATTCGCTTGCCTGTGTCTCGACGGGTTGATTGTTCCTTGTCCCTGAACCGTCCGGGCCATCCCTTTATATATAGGTGACGCCTGGTCCGGTTTACAGAGTCCCGAGGCCGGCTTATACTTGTGTCTGCCTCGGTCTCTGTCTTTCTTTCTTATCTCTCAAGTTACATCGCTTGGCGGTTCACAAACCACACTTCTATACATGGGCCTTAAGATCTCATGGGCCGTAGCCTTTACTAAAAATATTACAACCAAGTACAATATAGCTAAGCCGGTTTACACTAGCCGGTTCATACCTGCTAGTCATATCCCTGACAAAGGCAGTCAGCAGCATGGCCAAGGTAATTACAATAACCAAGGCAATCAACAGCAGGGCCAAGGGAATTACAATAATCAGGGGAATCAGCAGCGTCAGCAACAGCAACCGCAATCCGGATATCAAAATAATCCGAAGGAATTGAGCAGTGGGCAATACCATGTATTCACCACAAGTCTGTGTAAACGGGATCAGAAGTTTTTGAAGCGGGCAGTTAACGCGGTTGAACCGGCAACACCGCAATTTCTGCGCTGGTCAGAACAGCCCATTATATGGAGTAGGGAGGATCACCCGATGCGGGTGGATAATCCGGGCCACTTGGACTTAGTGGTAGCACCCCAGGTGGGAGGTTATAAGTTCACTAAGGTTCTTATGGACGGTGGTAGCAGCATCAATATCTTGTACTATGAGACCTTCCGTCGTATGGGCCTAACGGATAAGAAGCTGAAACAATCAAACACGATGTTCCATGGAGTGGTGCCAGGTAAGTCGGCTTATCCAGTTGGAAAAATTGATTTGGAGGTTACCTTTGGAGATGAGCATAATTCCAGGTCAGAGATGATAACTTTCGAAGTTGTCAAGATCCGGAGTCCCTATCACGCTTTATTTGGGAGAACGGTTTATGCCAAGTTTATGCCTAGGCCATGTTATGTTTATCTGCAACTCAAAATGCCGGGTCACAAGGGCACGATCACGGTTCATGGAAGTCGCAAGATAGCAGTGGAGTGTGAAGAAGGAGATGCAGCCTATGCGGAGGCAGTATGTGCCACGGAAGAGTTGAAGTTCTATAAAGATAATGTTGATCCGGCAGATATGACTCCGCTGAAGAAACCAACTACCGAGTATGATCCGGCGTTGAAGTTTAAATCGGCGGAGGAGACCAAGCAAGTTGATTTTGTGCCAGGTGATTCGTCCAAGCAGTTCACTATTAGCGCTAACCTTGATCCAAATAGGAAAGCGCGCTCATTGAGTTCATCCGTGGGAACCGGAATATCTTTGCGTGGAAACCTTCTGACATGCCAGGTATACCGAGGGAACTCGCTGAGCACAGCCTTAACATTGATCCGAAATATAAACCTGTTAAACAATACTTACGCCGCTTCAACGAAGAGAGGCGCAAGGCAATAGGAGAAGAAGTGGCCAGGCTTTTGGCCGCAGGGTTCATAGTGGAAGTCTTTCACCCAGAATGGTTGGCTAATCCAGTGCTGGTGTTAAAGAAGAACGGGAAGTGGAGAATGTGTGTGGACTACACAGACCTCAACAAGGCCTGCCCAACTGATCCTTTTGCTCTCCCTCGCATTGATCAGATTATTGATGCCACAGCGGGATGTGAGCGGCTAAGTTTTTTAGATGCATACTCAGGATATCACCAGATCAAGATGGCAGTTAAAGACCAAGAGAAGACAGCTTTCATAACCCCTTTTGGTGCTTTTTGCTATGTATCTATGCCTTTTGGGCTCAAGAGTGCTCAAGCAACTTATCAGCGTTGCGTTCAGAATTGTCTTAAAGGACAGATAGGGAGGAATGTTCATGCCTATGTGGATGACATTGTGGTTAAGTCAAGGAAAGAGGAGACAATGATAGTTGATCTTAAGGAGACTTTTAACAATCTTCGGGCTTACAAGATGATGCTTAATCCGGAGAAGTGTGCCTTTGGTGTTCCGGCAGGTAAACTACTGGGATTCTTGGTCTCAAACAGAGGAATAGAAGCTAATCCGGAGAAGATCAAGGCCATTACATCTTTGACTAAGCCAGTTTGCATCAACGATGTTCAGCGTATCGCTGACCGGATCACAGCATTAAGACGGTTCATCAGCCGTTTGGGAGAGAAGGCGATTCCGCTCTATCAGATGTTGAAGAAAACAGACCGGTTTACATGGAGTGATGAGGCCAATGCGGCGTTTGAGGATTTAAAGCGGCAACTGGCAAAGCCACCGGTCCTGGCGGCCCCTGTTGATAAGGAGCCGTTGCTGTTATACGTCGCTGCTAATGCACGGGCAGTCAATGTTGCAATCGTGGTTGAGCGCAAGGAAGCAGGAAAAGAACACCCGGTTCAGCGCCCGGTTTATTATGTGAGTGAAGTACTTATTGAGTCCAAGTAAAGGTACCCACATTGGCAGAAGCTGGTATATGGTGTGTTCATGGCAAACCGGAAGCTAAAGCACTATTTTCAAGGTCATCCAATAACTGTGGTTAGTTCAGCACCGTTGGGGGATATAATCCAGAACAGGGAAGCTACAGGTAGAGTGGCGAAGTGGGCCATTGAACTCAGCCCACATGAATTAAAGTATGTGCCACGCACCGCTATAAAATCTCAGGCATTGGTGGATTTCATCAATGATTGGACAGAGTTACAAACCCCTGAGGAGAAGCCGGATCTTACGTACTGGACGATTCACTTTGACGGTTCAAGAGAGTTGGAAGGCTCGGGGGCTGGAGTTGTCTTAACTTCCCCCCGAGGTGATAAATTTTGTTACGTCCTCCGTTTATTGTTTCCTTGTACTAACAATGCGGCGTAATATGAAGCGTTACTTCATGGCTTGCGGATGGCAAAGGAGATGAATTTGAGCCGGGTCAAGTGCTTTGGTGACTCAGATCTGGTGGCACAGCAAGTTTCAGGCAAGTGGGATTCCCGAGATCCTCTCATGGCAGCTTACAGACGAGAAGTTGAAGCAGTTGCAGGATATTTCAAGGGGTATCAGGTGGATCATATAGACCGGCGACGGAACGAAGCGGCCGATGCTTTAAGCCGGCTAGGCTCCCAACGTAAACCGGTGCCGCCAAATACCTTTTTGGATGAGTTGCACAGTCCTTCGGTTCAAGTACCATCAGAGGAAGACATAGCTGTTCCTGATCCGGAGGCACAGTTAGTTGCAGCACTTCATATAATCCCGGATTGGACGCAGCCTTATTTGGCGTATTTGAGCCGAGGAGAGCTACCGGATGATGAGATTGAGGCACGACAGATAGTCCGGTGTTCTAAGTCCATGACAATTGCAAACGGAGAGCTTCATCATCGCAGTACTTCTGGAGTATTTCAGCGGTGTGTATCAGCTAAGGAAGGTTGTGAGATTCTTCACGAGATCCATGAAGGGGACTGTGGTCATCATGCCGGTTCAAAATCATTGGTGGCTAAAGCATTCCGGCATGGTTTCTATTGGTTAACCGCTCATGCTGATGCGGCAGAGCTGGTCCGGAAGTGTGATGCTTGTCAGAAATTTTCAAGACGTGCTCTAGTTCCGGCGCAGGAGCTCCGGATGATACCAATAACTTGGCCGTTTGCGACTTGGGGGCTTGATATGGTTGAACCCTTCAAGCGATCCCAAGATCAGAAAACTCATCTACTAGTAGCAGTGGATAAGTTTACAAAATGGATTGAAGCAGAGCCTATAAGCAAGTGTGATGCGGCAACGGCAGTCAAATTCATCAAAAAGGTAATTTTCCGGTTTGGCTTTCCGCACAGCATCATCACAGACAATGGCACCAATTTATCTCAGGGTGAGATGGAAGAATTCTGTCAACGAGAACATATTCGCTTGGATGTATCTTCTGTGGCCCATCCCCAATCCAATGGTCAGGCTGAAAGGGCAAATCAGGAGATTTTGCGAGGTATCAAGCCCCGGCTTATGACTCCTTTGCAGAGAACCCCAGGATGTTGGGTTGAGGAGTTACCATCTGTTCTTTGGAGTATCAACACTACACCAAACCGGTCCACAGGTTACACACCTTTCTTCATGGTCTATGGTGCTGAAGCGGTCCTTCCAAGTGATATCCGTCATGATTCACCAAGGGTAACGGCTTATGTTGAAGCGACCAACGAGAGAGCAAGGCAAGACAGCTTGGACCGGCTGGATGAAGAGCGTGATATAGCTGCGGCACGATCTGCAATTTATCAACAAGACTTACGCAGGTATCATAGCCACCGGATCAAAACAAGGACGTTCCAGGAGGGCGACTTGGTACTCCGGCTCATCCAAGATCAAACAGATATGCACAAATTATCACCACCTTGGGAAGGGCCCTTTGTGGTCAGCAAGAATCTGCACAATGGTTCATATTACCTGCTGGACGTTCGAGAACACAAGGACTCACGGACATCAGAGGAGGAGACGAAGAGGCCATGGAA
Organism: Secale cereale; assembly: GCA_902687465.1. Taxonomy (NCBI): domain Eukaryota; kingdom Viridiplantae; phylum Streptophyta; class Magnoliopsida; order Poales; family Poaceae; genus Secale; species Secale cereale. The sequence continues at coordinate 941,524,709 of LR738710.1, forward strand.
CATCGCCCATTTACAGCCATACTATACTTGAGCTATGAGCTCCACTGTATCCTATGTATATATTATGATCAATGAATAAACCGGCACCCTCGGTAAACCGGGGGCTCAGCCTTTTTTCCAATACAAATATCTTGTGAGGACAACCATGCATGTTTTATCATATGTTATATTTCAACATATTGACCGGTTTAAAATTGATTTTTTGCAGAATATACACAGAAGCAATAAAACTCTCTAAAGAGCATGAGGTCATATCCGGTTCAAGAGAGGACGCTTCAAGATCTACCCATGATCCCATGGAGCCAGGGAAAACTATATGGACAGTCGGGTTTACCCGCATCCATCGACCGGCCCTCTGGAAAGATGGATAATCCACATCCAGAGATTGGCTAGGCCCTCTGGACAGTCGGGTTTACCCGCATTCAGTGATTGGCTAAAATTCTTATGGACAGTCGGGTTTACCCGCATCCATCGACCGACCCTCTGGAAAGATGGATAATCCACATCCAGTGATTGGCTAGGCCCTCTGGACAGCCGGGTTTACCCGCATTCAGTGATTGGCTAAAATTCTTATGGACAGACGGGTTTACCCGCATCCATCGACCGGCCCTCTGGACAGTCGGGTTTACCCGCATTCAGTGATTGGCTAGGCCCTCTAGAAAGATGGATAATCCACATCCAGTGATTGGCTAAATTTTTTCTTATGGTTCATATGGAAAGATGGATAATCCACATCCACCGGCCCTCTGGAAAGATGGATAATTGATGGGCCTCGAACCCCTCGTTGGATTACCCCAAGTGGAAGGTGTAAGATGCAGTAAGTAGAAGTGTTTTCCCCTAGCAAAGATGCCAAGGATCGAATCCCCAGAGACTCCTAGGTTCAATAGGTAGGTGTCAACTGCTAACGGCGCAATTAGCAATCAACGTGGACCTGCACACAGATACAAATAACTTTGCTCCCAACGAGTAGAGAGGTTGTCAATCTCTCCGGCCTTGTAGTTCACAAAGGGTTAAAAGCAATATGATAGTAGTGATAGATAGTGTTTTGCAATAGTAAGTAAAATAGCGGAAAAGTAAATAGTGTATGTGATCAATGATAGTAATATGGACCGGAGTCACATGATGTTCACTAGTGATGTCTCTCTCCCAAAAGATGATAAAACAGCTATGTGAGGTAAACAAATTACAGCTGGGCAATTGACAGGACCACGAACGCAAACCAATGCTGACTACATTACAAGAAAGGTTGAGGTTCAAAGCATGGGCGGTACGCCAAAGTAAGTAGACCGAAATCCATCAATATCTACTACTAATCATCCACCTTGAGATATCTATCCAGAACATCTCACTGGTATTAAGTTGCGAGTCCCACCCATAGTGTAAACTCAATGCAACAGACAACTGCATTAAAAGAACTTTGCGGAAAGTAAACAATCCTTGCACCCGCGGGCACAAGCACCGTTGTTTTCCCCCTTGTGGCAACAGCATATCCCTAGACTCATGTTTCTGTCACTCAAGCTAGTTATCGAGGGGCATGAACCCACAATCGAGCATAACGTTCCCTCTTGGAGTCACTACCTACTACTCGGCCAAAGCAATAAATAACAACGGAGAACATGCAAGAATTACATATGAACTAAAATATAAAAGAGGTGAATCAAATATATTACTCAAGATCAATCTGAACATAATCTCATAATCCATCGGATCCCAGCAAACTCAACATAGCAACAGCATAATGATTACATAGGTGCCTCGATCATGTAGGGCAGCTCACGAGGACTAATTAGTGAAGCACAAGAATGGGAGGAGAACATCACATAGCTACTGGTCATGGACTCATGGTCCAAGGGAGACTACTCACGAGTCATCCGGGAGGCGTCCATGGTGGTGGAGAAGCTCCCGGTGGTGATCCTCCCCTCCGGCAGGGTGCCGGGAAGAGTTCTCCTGGTGCTCCCGATCTTGGAAGCGGCGGCGGCAGCGGAACAGAGATGGGATCGCGAAAAGAAGTCCTGTTTCAAGGGTTACGGGGGACCCTTTAAATATCTGCCAAAGTAGGGCACCGGGGGGCTCTCGGGGGGCCGAGGCGCCCCCCCGGCGCGGCCCAGGGGGGGGGCGCCCACAGGGCGCCTGGGGCCCCTGTGGCCCCCCCAGGCTCCCCTTCGGAAGCAGTGTTGTTCCCGGAACGCTGATTTTTTATATATTTTTTCTGTATTTTTCTGGGCAGTTCTCGAAACGTGAAAACCTGAAATACAAAAACAGCCGAAAACAGAAACTGGCACTGGGGTGCACTGGATTAGTAAGTTAGTCCAAATATGATCAAAAGTGTACGGAAGTGTATGAATATCATAGCAATATCACCCAAAAGTGGCATGGAGCAAGCAGAAATTATAGATACGTTTTGGACGTATCAACATCCCCAAGCTTAATTCCCGCTCGTCCTCGAGTAGGTAAATGATAACAAGAATAATTTCTGTGGTGACATGCTATTAACCATATTGGACTTTCTCATAGTCATATGACAAAAGCTTACTGAGACAATGATTCTAAAGTAATTAAGTTGTCTCAAGAGAAAATCACAAATGACTGAAAGTTTTACAACATGAAACTGAAACATCAAAAAGATTTGCAATGAACATGATGTGCAAATATGATCAAGTGATATCTAGATTGCCCCCTTTAGTGATGCAAAACATAAATGCAAGGGCACCTTCAAGGTTTAAGTGATGACTAGATACAATCATTTCAGAATAAACGATATCACAATCATGCAAAAGACAATGCTACTTTGGGACAATGCACATTACACTCAGAATGACAATCATGCTCTCAGTAGTTGATGCTTGAAGTGCTAGAGCTTTTTATTATGAAACATGGAAGCAATTGTGTCAACGGTAGTAGTACTTCATATGTGTCATGTATAAAACATCTTATAAGTTGCAAGCCTCATGCATCGAATACCAATAGTGCTCGCTCCTTGTCCTAATTAGCTCGGATCCCCATGGGTTATCATTGCATTGCATATGTTTTTACCAAGTGTCACAAAGGGGTACCTCTATGCCACCTGTACAAAGGTCCAAGGAGATAGATCGCATTTGATTTCTCGTTTTTGATAAATCTCAACTTGAGGACATCCATACCGGGACAACATAGAAAATAGATGATGGACTCCTCTTTAATGCATAAGCATATTCTCATGAGAGATTGAGGATTAAGGTCCAAGCTAAAACTTCCACCATGAGGCATGGCTTTGGTTGGCGGCCCAATGTTCTTCTCTAACAATATGCATATTAATTCAACCCACGGTAAATCACCCTTACTTCATGTGACGACCCCGGCCCGACCGTGCACTAATCATACACGCAAATGCACACGATCAAGCCTAAGGACTCACGTGAAGGAATCACAGCACAACTCTAAAACATAAATAAATACATACAAGTCATATATTACAAGCCAGGGCCTCGAGGGCTCGAATACATAACATGATGTCTCACACATAGTCAGCGGAAGCGTTAGGTATCTGGGTACAGATACAGAACACAAGTACAGATAGGCCTCATACGAGGCGGGGCAAAAGAAAAGCTACGATCGAAAAGGCGCAGGCCTCCTGCCTGGGACCTCCGATCCTACTCCTGGTCGTCGTCCGCCGGCTCCTCGTAGAAGTACTCGCCGGCCGGGTAGCAGTAGTAGCCAGCCTCGGGCTGGTAGTAGTAGTCGTCAACGGGGGCTGCGGGCACCATGGCTCCGTCGTCTGGTTTAACATGCGGGTAGGACAAAAGAGGAAGCAAAGCAACCGTGAGTACTCATCCAAAGTACTCAGCAAGACTTACATCAGATCTATACTAGCAATGCATTATTTTCAAAGGAGGCTTTATGTGGGTGGACTAGACTGCAGAAAGCCAGAGCAGAGGGGGAAAAGCCTAGTCCTGACGAAGACTAGCATCTTCAGCGTCTTGCAGCAATTAGAGGAGAGCAGAATAGTTCATCATAATGTATAGTGTTTATAGCAATATCATCTTCATATCTCAAGTCACCAGTTCTAGTTGTACCGAAGTGGATACAACTCCGAGTGTCCGTTACCGTAGGACAGGCTATCGATAGATTGTTTCTTCCCTGCAGGGGTGCACCAAGTTACCCACCACGCTCGCTTAACTCCGGCCGGACACACCATCAGGTCGTGCCCGCCCTCGGCCAAACAATACGACGCAACCCGACCGGATACCGCCAGAGAGGATCGAGCACGCCGGACTAATCCTATGCCCCCGGGGGTCATGGCCGTCGCCCCGGACACTCCGCACGTTGCGAGGCCGTTCGGTAGTAGACCTAGCAACCCCTTATACAAGCACGCAGTTGCATCCTAAGTCCAATCCGAACAGCCCGCTCAATCGCTGACGTCGTGACGACTCCGGCTGATGTATACGACGCAGAGCACCCACTCACACCCACGTGGTGGTTAGTGCTATCGGACCCGGAGGCCCCTCGGATCAAATATCCAAATCGCTTAGTGTATTGGGAGCGCGCGGTAACGAGCAGAGCCTACGATACTGTTGGCCCCGTCGTCCCGTCTCGAGGACTTGTGACAAGGACTGGGAAAGACCGGCCACGCCTCGTAGTTATCTCGCGGGTACCCTCACTGGTCACCCGACTCCACAGCTCACGCCTCAAAGGCACTCGCGGGTACCCCTCTGGGTCAACCCGCCTCCATCCAACATGTGCAGTAGTAACTTCAAAGTGTCATCAGACGCACGATACCTCTGGCCGCACGCCTTTGTTCCTGGCGACGTCCGGCCTCGGGGATCGATACGTCTTTAAACACGGTATAGTGAAACAGGGCATCCGTGTGGTTTCTATGCCGATGAGGAATCCGAGGAATCACCCTCGTTGGACTCCTAAACGACAAGTCCCGATAAGGTGATACCGGAGGAATCACCCTCGGCGGTAATCACCATAGCGGATGCACGACAAAAGCTAAGTCGGAAGTGGGAAGAGGAATCACCCTCGGTAACCCACAACGAGCTAGCTAAACTACAGGGACAACATCGAAAGTGAGTTCGGAGGTATCACCCTCGTCACCCGATGTTAACTCTGCGGAGTCGAGCATTTTAGGGGGGGTGTGCGGTGATGTGAAGAAGGTCGGGGGAAGGGGCTCGATCGCTAGATCGAGGCAAGGGTACTATGCGAGGCAACTACGAGAGTGTGGGACCATAGCAGTGCTACCCAACCTATACTAAGCAGTTTATGAATAAAGACAGGTATCAACAATTTAGCAAAGACAGGCTATGCAACAGTAATAGGAGCAGTAGCAGTAGCAGCAATTCTAATGCAAGAATAAGAGAGAATAGACAGAGGCGATATCGGAAATGCTCAAGGGGGGGTTGCTTGCCTGGTTGCTCGGCAAATGAAAAGGAACAACGGCGGTGAAGTAGTCGATCACCAGGGCATCGTCGACGGTCTCGGGGTCTACCGGGAAGAAAGGGGGAGAAGAAACAATATAAATACACGGTAACGCAAGTAATCATAAAGCATGACAAACTAACGCAGTGCTACCGGTAACGAAGAAGGGGAACCCATCCGGGAAAGTATTCCCGGTTCCGGATCTGTGTCGGACAGATGAACCGGAGGGGGACGGTTGCAGGTTTACGGTGTTAGAGGCAGGTGACAGCTAGTGTGCAGTGCAGGGTTGCCTAACGACATGTCTAAGTCATTTAGCTATTTTAGGAACTTGTTTGGATTTATTTTATTAAAGTTGAGCACTATTCATTTATTGAAAACAGGCCGAAAGTTCCATGTTCATCTAGCTAGAGGCATGTAGCAGGTATGAGGAGGGCATATTCGGATTCGTCTCGTTTTTCTGATCGTTTTTCATATATAATTTATTTTCATCGGAGTTATGGTTTAAAAGATATGATTTTTCTAAAGTTTTATTGATTTTCTGGAATTATTAATTTATCAGTAAACGAATTATTGCGTCAGTACAGAGTCAGCATGACGTCAGCGGTCAACAGGACGGCTGACCGGTCAAAACTGACATGGGGGACCCACCTGTCATCCCCTCAGGATTAACAGAGTTTTAACCTAACTAACAGAGCTATTTACAGGGGGTGGACCCCACATGTCATAGAGACATTTAGCTATCTAATTAACTAATTTAATTAGCAGGGTAATTAACAGTTAGATTAATTTTAAGAAAACATTTTTTTAAACGCAGGGCCCACATGTCATGGCCACGTGGGCAGTTGACCTGGTCAACTGACCCGTGGGGCCCTTCGGTCAGTGGCACGATTGGTGGGGCCACCTTGCCACGCCGGTCAGCCACCGGAGAGAGCTCCGGCGAGCTCTCCCACGGCGGCTCTTCGCCGGAGATGAGCGGAAACGCGGTACAGGGGGTCTCCGGGGCTGGGGTTAGGCGCATTCGAGAGAGTGAGCAACGCCGCATCCAACGCGGGTGGCCACGCGAGGTGCGATGGCCGGAGCCGAGCGTTACGACGGCGGTGGCGGCGGCGCATTCGGCCGGAGTTGCGGGGGGTGGCGCTACGGGGCACGGCGAGCTCAGCGGAGTGGCTCTACAGGGTCCTAGTGTTGCGTGGAGTACGGCGGCGAGCTCCGTTGAGCTCGACAACGTCGGGAACGACGGCGACGAGCACGTACGGCGGCGAGCTCGGGCATCTCGAGCGCGGCCACTACGGGGGTGAAAAAGAGCGGGAGAGAGAGGGGAGAGACGGGGTGGAGCTCACGTTGGTGGTAGCCGTTAAGTGGGCTCGGGGGAGGCTCGGTGTAGACCGCGGTGGAGGAGATCGTCGGCGGCGTCCGAGGAAAGGGGGCGAGGCGGATCCGAGGGTACTGCGGCTCTCCGCCTCAACGGCGAGCACCGGGCGCCGTGGCCGTCCACAGCGCGTCCGCTGGACACGGTGGCCGAGCCCCTCAACGCCGGTGGCCGCGGGCGCGACGAGGGGGCGCCGGCGGCTCCGTTCGGGCGAGCTCGTACCGGAGCGAGAGAGAGGACGAGGGGGAAAATGGAGGTGGCTAGGGGGAGTGGGGTGAAGGAGAGGCGTGGGGGAGGTCCTTATCCTCCTCCCCCAACTGCCCTGTCGCCGTGGCGACCGGTGGCCGGCCGGCGAGCGCGCAGCCACGGAGAGGCCGATAGGTGAGGGGGAGCAGGTGGGGATGGGGTGCTGGGCTGGGCCGACGAGGCCCAATTGCCAGGTAAGGCCTCGCCCCTTTTCTCTCATTCTTATTTTTATTTATTTATTTATCAGACAGGGAGAGAAAAGGAAATAGATGGTTACCCAACCAACTTAGAAAAATGTGTGACTTGGCCCACTAAACACCTGGCATTTTTAGGCACTGCCAAAAATTATTTTGGGAGAAGGAAGAATCCAAAAGGAAATTTTCACTACTAAAATAACATTTTAAAATGCTGATATAGCACTGAATTAGTTGCTACAGCCCTCTTTAGCAACTATAAAAAGTTGTTATCCTTAACAACTAATTGTTATGGATTTTTGCTAGATGATGAACATTTTTGCAGCAATTTTTGAACAACTTTATTTTGCACTCATATTTGAATTTGAATTAGAAGGGAAATTTTGAATTGGCCCCATTAATCTCTGTGATCAACAAGGCAAATGATGATGACCTAGCATGATTAAGAGGTGATCACTGTGGTGTGATGCTGGGGATGTTACAAATCTCCTCCACTACAAGAAATCTCGTCCCGAGATTTAAGTGGGGAAGAAAAGGAGTAACTTCGGAAGAACCGACCCTTACAAGGTCGAACACCTGACAGTTAACTCAGGGGATGAGGCAGAAGGAATCCCTCGAGTTAAAACTTAAGCAAACAACAAGAGCAAGGTGTGAAAGTTTAAGAGAAAGTTTCGAGCGGACGGACTTCCGATCGATGCCTGATCACAGTATGAAAAGGGTTCAGGGCATCGGGAATAGATCATCACTCGAAGGGCGGCTCGTGGTAACTCACCAATCCAAGAGCAAAGGATGCTTCGGAAATCAAGGATGCACAGAAGAGTCAGGTTCCGATCTTGTGGAACTGCGATACGGTTCGATAAAAAGTAGAGGGAACGGTGACAACTCACATGGTCAAGACAATAGGTCAGGACAGTGAGAAATCTGCCTGCTATGTCGGCAACGGCGTCGGTACCAAGGGCGAGGGACGAAGAGAACCATTTTCCTGCTCGCTAGGCGAGGCGGACCAAAAGGCAAAGTTCTCGTCCATCGGCGGTTACCGAAATGTTAGCAACAGTAGTAACAGGGTCTCACTGACAGAGTTGCAGACCGAGGTATATTCCATAAGCAGGGAATTATTCCTGCTCATGTCTTAATGATCTCAAGAAAGGTTAATCAAACAAATGGAAAGGAAAATGTGATTAATTGATTAATCACACCAATGGAAAGAAATATGTGTTTACACACAAGTTTTAGGGGTATATCATTTCGCAAGAAAGAGCGAAGCATGATATACATGATAGGACAGCAAGCTCAAAAGTATTTAGATAAAGGGGCGAGGATTGTATCAGGAGATTACCCATACAACGATGTTTGGATAATAGATCAAGAAATATTTGGCCATGTGCTTACAATGTTATTGTCGTTATTTGGGATACCACAGTCATGCTTCGAGATAGCATTAACATGGTGTTCCAAGCAAGGTTTGGAACTGAAGATCACAAAAGTTACAAAGGAACGTTTCCATGATTATCTCGGAACGTAAGGTATAACCAATCACAGTCAGGTCTGTGTTGGCAGGAAGTCAATGATGTCATCGATGATATCACAAATCATCGGGGGGTTAGGGATGGTGTTTCTCACCATGAATTTAATGGACATCTCCGAGGAAGTCAAAATATTGGCGGTGATCTCGGCACAATTGTTGAGGGGTTATAAAGAAGACGAAGTTGTTCCGTAAGATGATCAAGACAGACGGAATAAAGTTCAAGGTCAACGGAACCTCGGATAAGATACAAGCTCTAACTCAAGCTTGTTATTCGGGGTGAAATGGCCAGTCGATAAAGATCGATGTAAGGTTAACTCATCGTCGGGAATTGTGTTCCGGGTATAAGGACCAGGTAACACAGCTAAAATTTGAGCTTGATAAAGATATAGTCGATCAGGCTAGGAATGACTTGAAGGATTATTAAACTCGTAAGCAATGAATTTACTTAGAGTTATTGAATCGGAGTGCAGAATCGATTGACTTATCGGTGTTCTTGAGCGACAAACAACTCAGAACCCGAGAAGAATTGGAATTGGGGATCAATAGAAGTTGAGGAAAAGCTCATACGAAGTATTGTAGTTCCTGTGATATACTCGAGATATCAGGGGGTAATACTCGAAGGTAAGTTCGAGGTAGAGGTTGAGCAGACATATTGATTAGCAAAAGACAAGTGTCATAACTTGTCCGGAAATGGGGTCAAAGAAGAACAATCGTGGTCGGAACCGCGATTGTAAAAGATCAATTCAGAGATACAAGATGAACTTGTACCAAGGAAGTAATTCTTTTTACGAGCAGCTTCCATGATAAGTTCTACATCGGGTCCATGGGCATGAACACAAGGGTTCAAGGTCGACTCCCATTTATCCAATGCATAACCTTTCATTCACTTCTCGTCTTCGAAGAAATTGTAGGGTCGAAAATTTTATTCGACGGAACGCGAGTAGACATAACCCGCATAGCTTTTGTTTCACACAGACTAGGGAAAGCATATGTTCAACCCATCGGGGCAACTTAAGAACATATACCACAAACTTCAGGGGTAAGTAGCATAAGCTTGAGAAGTAGAGTATGGTTGACTAGACGGGGGATACAATTTTACCGAAGGTATTATGTATCAGGGGAAACTAACAAGGTTATGGAATATGGAGGGCAGTGTCGGATATTAATCCAACAAAAGACCAGATGGTCGGTAAAGAATCTGATGTGAGTATCGGCATTCAACCAGAAGAAGGAGAATGCAAAGGCATCGGTTTGTGGAAACATCGAAATAATTCGACGTTTGGGGTACAGGAGATTATAATTCCAAGACGAAGGACCAGAAGCAAAGGCTCTGATCAAAAGAAGGATAGGCTGAATAGAATTTGATGACCAATCAATCATGGATTGATTTACCGAGTACCAGCTCATGTTCGGAATAAGGTCTGAGCCGAAAAGATAATTTAGAAGGATCAACTGATGATTGCGTGTATTCACACTCATGTTGACTCAATAAGACCAAATTGACGGTGTCAAAGGGTAACGATGAATATTGCCAGACATATGGAATTATCCATAATTCAGGCCGGCAAGGTAACCAACAGCAGTAGGCTGCAGAGGTCCTTCGGGAGATCGATTAATAATGGGAAGTATGTTGCGAAACACCTGATCAACTAGGGATGAACGAGTCCCCGGTAAGTATGAGAATTTATTCATAGTTGTGATCAGGCGGAACAGGACTGCAAGGCAATAGGTTCCAGAGAATTCTCGAAATATCGAAAAGTATTTCGATATGTCAGATGGAGCAGGAGGGTAACTGGAAAGAATATATGAACGACGAGTGCAAGTAGTTAACCATCAGAATTTAACGGTGGTCAGGAACTGCAAAGCAGTGGGTACAAGGGTCTCGACAAACTTCGAGGAGTATCTTCGGAGTCTTCTGATGATGACACGCCACCTTCTGGAATGAGGGGGCTCTCCGGGAGGAATCGTTCACGAGAACCTAATGTCGGTGTTAGTAAAATCATTTAACCCGAATAGGAGAGAAATTCAGAGTCCCAGAGTAAAGACGAGGAATAAAAGATACTATACCACCCAATTGGCGACGTGGGGCCATAAGCCACACAGCCAAGTTAGTAAAACATTTTTGGACCTCTAGACTCGACTTCGGCCAAGGAGTTGGAAAGGGGGTTCCTACAGGCAGTCGGCTCTGATACCAACCTGTGACGACCCCGGCCCGACCGTGCACTAATCATACACGCAAATGCACACGATCAAGCCTAAGGACTCACGTGAAGGAATCACAGCACAACTCTAAAACATAAATAAATACATACAAGTCATATATTACAAGCCAGGGCCTCGAGGGCTCGAATACATAACATGATGTCTCACACATAGTCAGCGGAAGCGTTAGGTATCTGGGTACAGATACAGAACACAAGTACAGATAGGCCTCATACGAGGCGGGGCAAAAGAAAAGCTACGATCGAAAAGGCGCAGGCCTCCTGCCTGGGACCTCCGATCCTACTCCTGGTCGTCGTCCGCCGGCTCCTCGTAGAAGTACTCGCCGGCCGGGTAGCAGTAGTAGCCAGCCTCGGGCTGGTAGTAGTAGTCGTCAACGGGGGCTGCGGGCACCATGGCTCCGTCGTCTGGTTTAACATGCGGGTAGGACAAAAGAGGAAGCAAAGCAACCGTGAGTACTCATCCAAAGTACTCAGCAAGACTTACATCAGATCTATACTAGCAATGCATTATTTTCAAAGGAGGCTTTATGTGGGTGGACTAGACTGCAGAAAGCCAGAGCAGAGGGGGAAAAGCCTAGTCCTGACGAAGACTAGCATCTTCAGCGTCTTGCAGCAATTAGAGGAGAGCAGAATAGTTCATCATAATGTATAGTGTTTATAGCAATATCATCTTCATATCTCAAGTCACCAGTTCTAGTTGTACCGAAGTGGATACAACTCCGAGTGTCCGTTACCGTAGGACAGGCTATCGATAGATTGTTTCTTCCCTGCAGGGGTGCACCAAGTTACCCACCACGCTCGCTTAACTCCGGCCGGACACACCATCAGGTCGTGCCCGCCCTCGGCCAAACAATACGACGCAACCCGACCGGATACCGCCAGAGAGGATCGAGCACGCCGGACTAATCCTATGCCCCCGGGGGTCATGGCCGTCGCCCCGGACACTCCGCACGTTGCGAGGCCGTTCGGTAGCAGACCTAGCAACCCCTTATACAAGCACGCAGTTGCATCTTAAGTCCAATCCGAACAGCCCGCTCAATCGCTGACGTCGTGACGACTCCGGCTGATGTATACGACGCAGAGCACCCACTCACACCCACGTGGTGGTTAGTGCTATCGGACCCGGAGGCCCCTCGGATCAAATATCCAAATCGCTTAGTGTATTGGGAGCGCGCGGTAACGAGCAGAGCCTACGATACTGTTGGCCCCGTCGTCCCGTCTCGAGGACTTGTGACAAGGACTGGGAAAGACCGGCCACGCCTCGTAGTTATCTCGCGGGTACCCTCACTGGTCACCCGACTCCACAGCTCACGCCTCAAAGGCACTCGCGGGTACCCCTCTGGGTCAACCCGCCTCCATCCAACATGTGCAGTAGTAACTTCAAAGTGTCATCAGACGCACGATACCTCTGGCCGCACGCCTTTGTTCCTGGCGACGTCCGGCCTCGGGGATCGATACGTCTTTAAACACGGTATAGTGAAACAGGGCATCCGTGTGGTTTCTATGCCGATGAGGAATCCGAGGAATCACCCTCGTTGGACTCCTAAACGACAAGTCCCGATAAGGTGATACCGGAGGAATCACCCTCGGCGGTAATCACCATAGCGGATGCACGACAAAAGCTAAGTCGGAAGTGGGAAGAGGAATCACCCTCGGTAACCCACAACGAGCTAGCTAAACTACAGGGACAACATCGAAAGTGAGTTCGGAGGTATCACCCTCGTCACCCGATGTTAACTCTGCGGAGTCGAGCATTTTAGGGGGGGGTGTGCGGTGATGTGAAGAAGGTCGGGGGAAGGGGCTCGATCGCTAGATCGAGGCAAGGGTACTATGCGAGGCAACTACGAGAGTGTGGGACCATAGCAGTGCTACCCAACCTATACTAAGCAGTTTATGAATAAAGACAGGTATCAACAATTTAGCAAAGACAGGCTATGCAACAGTAATAGGAGCAGTAGCAGTAGCAGCAATTCTAATGCAAGAATAAGAGAGAATAGACATAGGCGATATCGGAAATGCTCAAGGGGGGGTTGCTTGCCTGGTTGCTCGGCAAATGAAAAGGAACAACGGCGGTGAAGTAGTCGATCACCAGGGCATCGTCGACGGTCTCGGGGTCTACCGGGAAGAAAGGGGGAGAAGAAACAATATAAATACACGGTAACGCAAGTAATCATAAAGCATGACAAACTAACGCAGTGCTACCGGTAACGAAGAAGGGGAACCCATCCGGGAAAGTATTCCCGGTTCCGGATCTGTGTCGGACAGATGAACCGGAGGGGGACGGTTGCAGGTTTACGGTGTTAGAGGCAGGTGACAGCTAGTGTGCAGTGCAGGGTTGCCTAACGACATGTCTAAGTCATTTAGCTATTTTAGGAACTTGTTTGGATTTATTTTATTAAAGTTGAGCACTATTCATTTATTGAAAACAGGCCGAAAGTTCCATGTTCATCTAGCTAGAGGCATGTAGCAGGTATGAGGAGGGCATATTCGGATTCGTCTCGTTTTTCTGATCGTTTTTCATATATAATTTATTTTCATCGGAGTTATGGTTTAAAAGATATGATTTTTCTAAAGTTTTATTGATTTCTGGAATTATTAATTTATCAGTAAACGAATTATTGCGTCAGTACAGAGTCAGCATGACGTCAGCGGTCAACAGGACGGCTGACCGGTCAAAACTGACATGGGGGACCCACCTGTCATCCCCTCAGGATTAACAGAGTTTTAACCTAACTAACAGAGCTATTTACAGGGGGTGGGCCCCACATGTCATAGAGACATTTAGCTATCTAATTAACTAATTTAATTAGCAGGGTAATTAACAGTTAGATTAATTTTAAGAAAACATTTTTTTAAACGCAGGGCCCACATGTCATGGCCACGTGGGCAGTTGACCTGGTCAACTGACCCGTGGGGCCCTTCGGTCAGTGGCACGATTGGTGGGGCCACCTTGCCACGCCGGTCAGCCACCGGAGAGAGCTCCGGCGAGCTCTCCCACGGCGGCTCTTCGCCGGAGATGAGCGGAAACGCGGTACAGGGGGTCTCCGGGGCTGGGGTTAGGCGCATTCGAGAGAGTGAGCAACGCCGCATCCAACGCGGGTGGCCACGCGAGCTGCGATGGCCGGAGCCGAGCGTTACGACGGCGGTGGCGGCGGCGCATTCGGCCGGAGTTGCGGGGGGTGGCGCTACGGGGCACGGCGAGCTCAGCGGAGTGGCTCTACAGGGTCCTAGTGTTGCGTGGAGTACGGCGGCGAGCTCCGTTGAGCTCGACAACGTCGGGAACGACGGCGACGAGCACGTACGGCGGCGAGCTCGGGCATCTCGAGCGCGGCCACTACGGGGGTGAAAAAGAGCGGGAGAGAGAGGGGAGAGACGGGGTGGAGCTCACGTTGGTGGTAGCCGTTAAGTGGGCTCGGGGGAGGCTCGGTGTAGACCGCGGTGGAGGAGATCGTCGGCGGCGTCCGAGGAAAGGGGGCGAGGCGGATCCGAGGGTACTGCGGCTCTCCGCCTCAACGGCGAGCACCGGGCGCCGTGGCCGTCCACAGCGCGTCCGCTGGACACGGTGGCCGAGCCCCTCAACGCCGGTGGCCGCGGGCGCGACGAGGGGGCGCCGGCGGCTCCGTTCGGGCGAGCTCGTACCGGAGCGAGAGAGAGGACGAGGGGGAAAATGGAGGTGGCTAGGGGGAGTGGGGTGAAGGAGAGGCGTGGGGGAGGTCCTTATCCTCCTCCCCCAACTGCCCTGTCGCCGTGGCGACCGGTGGCCGGCCGGCGAGCGCGCAGCCACGGAGAGGCCGACAGGTGAGGGGGAGCAGGTGGGGATGGGGTGCTGGGCTGGGCCGACGAGGCCCAATTGCCAGGTAAGGCCTCGCCCCTTTTCTCTCATTCTTATTTTTATTTATTTATTTATCAGACAGGGAGAGAAAGGGAAATAGATGGTTACCCAACCAACTTAGAAAAATGTGTGACTTGGCCCACTAAACACCTGGCATTTTTAGGCACTGCCAAAAATTATTTTGGGAGAAGGAAGAATCCAAAAGGAAATTTTCACTACTAAAATAACATTTTAAAATGCTGATATAGCACTGAATTAGTTGCTACAGCCCTCTTTAGCAACTATAAAAAGTTGTTATCCTTAACAACTAATTGTTATGGATTTTTGCTAGATGATGAACATTTTTGCAGCAATTTTTGAACAACTTTATTTTGCACTCATATTTGAATTTGAATTAGAAGGGAAATTTTGAATTGGCCCCATTAATCTCTGTGATCAACAAGGCAAATGATGATGACCTAGCATGATTAAGAGGTGATCACTGTGGTGTGATGCTGGGGATGTTACACTTCAGACAAGACGAACATGCATAGCAACTCACATGATATTCAACAAAAGCGTGACAGTTGATGGCGTCCCCAGAAACATGGTTACCGCTCAGCAAGCAACTCATAAGAAATAAGATACATAAGCAACATATTCTTTACCACAATAGTTTTTAGGCTACTTTCCCATGAGCTATGTATTGCATGATTAATTTGCTTAGTGCAGGTGGAGGTTAGCAAAAGACTGGGAGCGACCAACTAAGAGAGCAATGATGGTCATAATCATGCAGAGCGACAAAGCAATATTGAATCAGGCATGGTAGTTATATCGCTACTTAGAAATAAAAGATCATCAAGGCTTGACAGACTTTCTTTACGGTCTTGAATATGCGTGAGCATACGCCAAGTCAATCAAAATAAATTCTCGAAGGAAGATATTACTAAACCATACCACATCATAGGCAAACAAACCAAGTTGGTACTCCAATGACACATTGGGAACCCCCCAGCTATCTGAGATTAACCATAGGAAAACCTGAACTACTAAGCACCATCATGAAAGTAGCATATTTATCATAGACATATTAACCCATGCAACGGAAGCAAACTCTCTTAATAAGGTGAGCATGGTAATTAAAGAGAGTTCAAGCAACCAACTAAATAAAAGCTCTTTGAAAAGATAAGCATGAATACTAAGAGCAAAGCACGATAGTAGCTATTAAAAGATAAAGAACACACACAACATAGATAGATATGAAAATTATATGTAATGTTCTAGGTAGAAGTGGAGCGTGTTTCTCTCCCACATAAAGGAATGCTGGGTTCCGACTCGTTATGAAAAACTAAAAAGAAAACTAAAAGCAAGATGCTCCAAGCATAGCACATAACACATGAAGTGATAAAAATATAGCAGAACGAAAGACGAACTGATAATGTTGATGGAGAAGGGGATGCACGGGGGCATCCCCAAGCTTAGACGCTTGAGTCTCCTTGAATATTTCTTGGGGGTGCACGGGGGCATCCCCAAGCTTGAGCGCTTGACACTCCTGAATCTTTTTATCATCTTCCCTCGCACACTTGAAAACTCCCTTCATACATAACTCATTCATAATCTGATTAGCGAGGTTAGTACCCTTAATAAAATAATTATACCTTGCTGGAAATAAGGATATTCTTGAAGTTCTACTGTTTCTCAAGATTGCCAAAAGGTTTTTGCAAAGAAAAAGCAAGTTCTCAATTTGCAAAGTGAAGGTAAGGCAAAACAGGACAGAATCTGTGAAAAACAGAACAGCAGGCAGTAATTGACCTGTTCGGGATACTTCTGCAACTCAAATAAAAAAACTCAGAACTGACGCACGAAAGACAATTATATAGAGAACGCTGTCGAAAAAATTCAGACCAAAAAGATGATCTGCTGATTTTATACGAATTTTTCTATCCAAGGATAGAATCTGTTTCCTGGACAGCACCTCACAACTTTTGAACTTTCTAGCAATCAGAGGCTATACTTGGCACAAATATGAAAAGTAAAGATACAATGATGATGCTACAGCAGTAAACAACATCAAGACACAACAAAAGCAAAAAAAAATATTCATGTGGGCTGCCTCCCAAAAGCGCTTTCTTTTATGCCTTTAAGCTAGGCATAATGCAAAGATCAAGTTTTATCAAGAGTAAAAGAATAGCTTGCCCGTACAACGGACTCAAAAGGTAACTTGACCTTCTTACGAGGGAAGTGTTCCATCCCTTTCTTGAGAGGAAACTGAAATTTTATATTACCCTCTTTCATGTCAATGATAGCACCAACGGTGCGCAAAAAGGGACGTCCCAAAATAATTGGACATGAAGGATCACATTCAATATCCATAATAGTGAAATCAACGGGCACATAATTATCATTGACAACAATAAGAACATCGTCGATCCTCCCCAAAGGTTTCTTTATGGAAGAATCAACGAGACGAACACCAAAAGAACAAGAATCATAAGGTTTCAATTTAAGCATATCATATATCCTTTTGGGCATAACAGAGGTACTAGCACCAACATCACATAATGCATAACAAGAGAAGTCATTCAAATTAATTTTTATCATAGGGTCCCAACCATCCTCTAGCTTTCTAGGTATGGAGGCTTCTACTCTAAGTTTCTCCTCCCTAGCTTTGATGAGAGCATTAGTGATATGCTCTGTGAAGGCAAGGTTAAGCGTGCTAGTGCGGGGATCTCTAGACATTTTGTGAAGGAAATCAATAACTTCGGTAAGAGTGCAATTATCAAAATCAAGGTCACGAGCATCAAGTAAGGTAGTAGTGGTGTCCTTAAGGCTCACCTGTTTGGTAGTTGACATAGCATCACCATTAATAGGTCCATTGGGACCAGGAGTACATTGGGTGCTAAGAGTGTGAACATTCTCAATAACTTGGATAGTAGCAACAGTGTGGTGGGTAGGAAGGCTCTTAATTCTTTCCTCTTCCTCCCTTTCTCTAGCCCATCTTTCTTTAAGCTTAGCCATCATCCTAATATTTTCATTAATTTGTACTTGAGTAGCATTAATAGGGATGACTTCCTTCTCCTTAAGAGAAGAAGTTTCAATTTTTAGCAATTTTAACTCATTGGCTAAGTGGTCTACCTTGAAAGAAAGATCATCTAGTTTATGTAGTTTCTCTTCTACATTCTTGTTAAAGGCTTTTTGGGTAGTGATGAAATCTCTAAGCATGGTCTCTAGTTCAGTATTGAAGTTCTTGGTACTAGGATAAGCATTGTTGTTCCCATAAGAGTTAGAGGGGAACGGTCTAGAATTGTTACCAAAGTTACTCCTATAAGCATTGTTGTTGAAATCGTTTCTAGAGATAAAGTTCACATCTACTTGTTCTTGAGCAATCAAAGAATTTAAAGGGACATTATGAGGATCAACATTAGATTGCTTCGAAAGTAGAGACATGATCAAGTCAACTTTTTCATTAAGGGAGGAAATCTCCTCGACAGAGTTTACCTTCCTACCTGTTGGAGCGCGTTCGGTGTGCCATTGGGAATAGTTGGTCATCATCTCATCGAGAAGCTTTGTGGCAGCACCAAGTGTAGTTGACATAAAAGTTCCTCCCGCGGCCGAATCTAACAAGTTCCGCGAGGTAAAGTTCAAGCCTGCATAAAAAGTTTGGATAACCATCCAAGTAGTCAAACCGTGAGTAGGACAGTTTTTGATAAGAGATTTCATACATTCCCAAGCTTGGGCAACGTGTTCATTATCCAATTGTTTAAAATTCATGATGTTACTTCTAAGTTGGATAATTTTAGCAGGTGGATAGTATTTTCCAATAAAAGCATCTTTGCACTTGTCCCATGAATCTATGCTATTTCTAGGCAAAGACTGAAACCAAATTTTTGCTCCTCCTCTCAAAGAGAAAGGAAAAAGCTTAAGCTTAACAATATTACCATCTATTTCTTGGTACTTTTGCATATCACAAAGTTCTACAAAGTTGTTCAAGTGTAAAGCAGCATCATCTCCAGCACCGGAGAATTGATCTTTCATGACTAAGTTAAGCAAAGGAGGTTTAATTTCATATGAAGGTGCTGAAGTGGCAGGTGTAGTGATAGGTGTGCTGATAAAGTCATCGTTGTTGTGACTAGTGAAGTCACACAACTTGGTGTTCTCGGTGGAACCCATAGTAGCAAGCAAGCAAGATAACTATTTTTGTGATTTTTGATAAAAGGAACTAAAGCAAAAATAAAAGGTAAACTAACAAGACTAAAAAGCAAAGGTAAAAGATAGCATGCAACTCCCCTATCCTGAAGAGTGGAGTCCCCGGCAACGGCGTCAGAAAATACTCCTTGATGGGCCTCGAACCCCTCGTTGGATTACCCCAATTGGAAGGTGTAAGATGCAGTAAGTAGAAGTGTTTTCCCCTAGCAAAGATGCCAAGGATCGAATCCCCAGAGACTCCTAGGTTCAACAGGTAGGTGTCAACTGCTAACGGCGCAATTAGCAATCAACGTGGACCTGCACACAGATACAAATAACTTTGCTCCCAACGAGTACAGAGAGGTTGGCAATCTCTCCGGCCTTGTAGTTCACAAAGGGTTAAAAGCAATATGATAGTAGTGATAGATAGTGTTTTGCAATAGTAAGTAAAATAGAGGAAAGGTAAATAGTGTATGTGATCAATGATAGTAATATGGACCGGAGTCACATGATGTTCACTAGTGATGTCTCTCTCCCAAAAGACGATAAAACAACTATGTGAGGTAAACAAATTACAGCTGGGCAATTGACAGGACCACGAACGCAAACCAATGCTGACTACATTGCAAGAAAGGTTGAGGTTCAAAGCATGGGCGGTACGCCAAAGTAAGTAGACCGAAATCCATCAATATCTACTACTAATCATCCACCTTGAGATATCTATCCAGAACATCTCGCTGGTATTAAGTTGCGAGTCCCACCCATAGTGTAAACTCAATGCAACAGACAACTGCATTAAAAGAACTTTGCGTAAAGTAAACAATCCTTGCACCCGCGGGCACAAGCACCGTTGTTTTCCCCCTTGTGGCAACAGCACATCCCCTAGACTCATGTTTCTGTCACTCAAGCTAGTCATCGAGGGGCATGAACCCACAATCGAGCATAACGTTCCCTCTTGGAGTCACTACCTACTACTCGGCCAAAGCAATAAATAACAACGGCGAACATGCAAGAATTACTTATGAACTAAAATATAAAAGAGGTGAATCAAATATATTACTCAAGATCAATCTGAACATAATCTCATAATCCATCGGATCCCAGCAAACTCAACATAGCAACAGCATAATGATTACATAGGTGCCTCGATCATGTAGGGCAGCTCACGAGGACTAATTAGTGAAGCACAAGAACGGGAGGAGAACATCACATAGCTACTGGTCATGGACTCATGGTCCAAGGGAGACTACTCACGAGTCATCCGGGAGGCGTCCATGGTGGTGGAGAAGCTCCCGGTGGTGATCCTCCCCTCCGGCAGGGTGCCGGGAAGAGTTCTCCTGGTGCTCCCGATCTTGGAAGCGGCGGCGGCGGCGGAACAGAGATGGGATCGCGAAAAGAAGTCCTGTTTCAAGGGTTACGGGGGACCCTTTAAATATCTGCCAAAGTAGGGCACCGGGGGGCTCTCGGGGGGCCGAGGCGCCCCCCCGGCGCGGCCCGGGGGGGGGGCGCCCACAGGGCGCCTGGGGCCCCTGTGGCCCCCCCAGGCTCCCCTTCGGAAGAAGTGTCGTTCCCGGAACGCTGATTTTTTATATATTTTTTCTGTATTTTTCTGGGCAGTTCTCGAAACGTGAAAACCTGAAATACAAAAACAGCCGAAAACAGAAACTGGCGCTGGGGTGCACTGGATTAGTAAGTTAGTCCAAATATGATCAAAAGTGTATGGAAGTGTATGAATATCATAGCAATATCACCCAAAAGTGGCATGGAGCAAGCAGAAATTATAGATACGTTTTGGACGTATCAATAATCCACATCCAGTGATTGGCTGAACCTTGCTTTGAGCCTGGCAGCTCTTAAAAAGCCTTGACTACATGGTTTTGTTTGCAAATTCGCATCTTTGGTGTTTGTGTTTTATGGCTTTTTAAACCGGAGTGGAACAGCTACAGAAGTTGACCACATATCTATAAATTGAAAAGTCTGGATCATGAATACCAGCATGAATAAACCGGTGTTCATTACAACCCGGATCATCCATCAAGCAACAGGCTACAAACTTCTGGTCAAAGTTTCAGAACGATATAAACCGGTGTCTTCTATCAAGCCCGGGTTTGTTATTGGATCCATGAAGATCTTCATCAAGAAATTTTAAATTCTACCGGATTAAGAGTATGGAGCATGCTTGGTCTCAGGTATAAATTTATTTTTGAGATAAGTATATACTTGTTTGGTATACTGTAAGAGCAATTTAATCTGTCCAGTGGTAAACCGCTAGGACATGTTTTCAGTTTTACTTATGCAGAAACAGATGACACGCACGATAAGCGACATCAGACGAAATTTAAATTGGCAAACATCAAAAACAAGAAGTCAGAATATCCGAATCAAAGCAGATAAAGTTTCAGCTATCCTATTACAAGGCATAGCAAGCCTGACGGTTTAAATGATTGTTTGATAAAGCGGGGCTGCAACTACAACAATAAAGTTATGAGCTATGCTTCCTCCCGCTGCAACGGCTGGGCATCGACTTGATCCGGAGTTCCTTCTTCCTCTTGAAGCGGTTGGAAGTCCGGAACACACCAGTCAATCTTCGTCAAGGCCTGGAAGTACATCTCTTCGCTGATAAGTTCAGAAGGTTCGATATCTGGAGCGAAGGTATGAGGGCGAACTAGTGGGATTAAATTGACGGTGTCATAAACCGGCCGCTCCACCCGCTCGTTTTGCAAGTCATACCCCGGATGATACCTGGATAAATCGGATTCAGCTGCAAGCTTGCTGGCGAGGGGACGCATCTCCTTCGTCAAGGCGTGGAGGTCCTTCGCAGTAAAAGTGGAACCGTCTTCTTTAGTGTCAGGAAATCCAGTCAAAGCTTCTTCCGGATCAAGATCCGGGACCCGGGCTTTAGCCCTGGTAAGTGCCATGAGGGCACCGGCTCGAGCAGCAGATTCTTAACTTCTTCTAGACGCACTGGTAGAACAGACAACTTTTCCAACGTGCCTTGGATGGTCGTGGGGGCCGGTTTACCGAAAGATGTTGCACTGATGATCCTCTGAGCGCCGGAATACAGCTGCTCGACCAAAGTGTAACATGCTTTAAGTTTCTTCCGTAGATCATCCCCAAGATGGGTGACACGGCGCCCTGCATATGAATATCACAATTAAACCGGCACAGATGGAAGCTTGCAAGGACGAAGCAGGAATACAGATCAAAAGACTTACCAAAGACAGCAGAAGTCATCAATTCTATTTGCCGCTTTAAGCCGGTTAACTCTTCAGTTACCGGATTAAGAGCTTCCTCAGCGTCTTTTGCCCTTTTCTCTAGTTCTTTCTTCTGGACCTCAAAGGCAGCGCGCTCTTCTTCAAAGAATTTTTTCAACTCTTCCGCAGTCTTTAAGCTCACCTTTAGATCTTTCTTGGCTTTTGAGGCAGCAGACTCTGTTTCAGCAAGACGGCTCCGAAGTTCATTGATCTCCTCAGCATTCCGGTTTAAGTCAGCCTGCAAGTCAAAACAAGTGATAAGAAACAAAGACCAGAAAAGTCTCAAGCACACAAACAAGTTGTCTGCTTGACACTTGGGGGCTAATGTAAAGTTGAAGCAATAAACAACAGCAGTTCAAAGAAAAAAGTCCCAAGCACACAAGCAAGTTGTCTACTTGACACTTGGGGGCTAATGGAACATTGAAGTATCAGAAGAAATTTTTTCAAGTATCAAATACATAACCAAGTTATGTACTTGATACTTGGGGGCTAATGTAAGATCAATTGTTCAAGTTATAAGTTCCGGTTCACCTTCAACATGCAGCTAAACCGGAACTTGGGGGCTACTATGAGATAGAGGCATATCAAAAGCACAAAGTCAGAAGGAAATGATTACCTCATATTTTTCTTTCATCAGATTAACCAAACCCGCTTCGTAATCTCGGCTGCTGTGGAGCCGGTTCAAGTACCCGGAATAGAGCTCCTGGGCACTCATATCAGCAAGATTGGACAGCTCGGTACTCCATTTACCTTTCTCTTTATGCAGCTTCTCCGCTTTAGCCGTATGTTTGGCCAAAACAGTGGGCTCAGCCGGAGCAACGAAAGCAGTGCCAGTCACTTCAACTTCTGGAGAAGCAGGTGCTGTTGGTGGAGCTGTATTGTGAACCGGACTAGGAGATGCCGGATTAACTTGAGGAGAGTTGGCCCGGGCAGGACTTGGCGGATTGTGGACATCATCAGCAATAGGGTTCTCGGGCACTGAGATATGATCCGTAGGCGCAGGATTTTCAAGAGGAGTTGTAGGCTCACCTTCTGGAGGCACGGTTGTTGCCGGATCAACCGCCGGATCATCTGCAGAAATCTCAGCAGTAGGTTTGTTTGCCTTTTGTTTTTTGCTAGGCTTTGGCTTGCTGGAAAAAGTTTGCAAAATGAGTTAACATTGTGAAGCAAAATGGTAATCATAAACCGGAGATGTTAAAAAGACTTACCCTGGGACAGTTTTCAGTGGGGGAAGTTGCGTAGCAGTCGATTCACCAGAGGAGGATAATGGAGTCTCCTGATAATCAGGATCAGACGGTTTAAGAGGTTTTCGGATAAGCCCGGCCTTGGGATGAAGGAGAGTTGGGGAGAGTATAACCTCAGGGCGGCGCCTCCGAGCCGGAGTGAGAGAAATTCCGGATGACTCCACTGCCAAGCAGCTATGGCGAGTGGTCCGGCGAAGAGCTTCATGTTGTTGTTTCTTCAAAAGAAAATTAGGATCCAATTGAGCATAAGGATGAGAAAATTGATATTTCCGGACTGTCCGACGACTCTTTTGTGGAAGTGGTTCTGAATCGGAAGAAAGGATAGTTACCTCAACTTCGGCCGGTTTATCACCTTCAGCCAACTCCTGTGAAAAGTTATCATTAGATACAGATATGAGCACAAGCAAGTAAATTAAAGCTGGATTAATTCATACCTCGGAATCCGGATCATCATCCTCAGCGTGAGAACTAGAGTCAACAGCTGCTTTTCTTTTCTTATTAGCAAATGTCTTCCGGCGTGCTTGTTTGCCGGGTTTCTCCTGAGGTTTTCTCTTCCAGAAAGGATCCTCAGCCTATTCGAAGGAAGAAAAGATAATTGAAAGAACGGTTTACATAAACGGATTAAAAAATATATACAAGAAAGCAAGGCTTACTGCAGGCAGTCTGTTCTTCTTGTAATACGGAGCTAATCCGACCTTGCTGCAGTCTTCTAAGGAAACGTTGAGCATCTTCTTAGCCGATTCAATAACCTCCGATTCAGAAAGTTTATCCTTGGTAAACCGTTGAGGGTCGTCCGGTTTACCAGAATACTGGCACATCAACTGTGATCGCCTACTCAAGGGAAGTATACTCCAGGAGAGCCAACAACGCATGAAATCAGTTCCAATTAAACCATTGGCCATAAAAGCTCTCAGTCTGGAAAGTTGAGACGCGAACCGGGGCCGTTCGGCGGAGCTGAGTCGTTGTGGCAAAGGATGATCTTCCAGGAGACGGTGCTCGCGATAACCCGGCAGAGGGTTCTCCCCTTCAGGAGAAGTGTCAACACAGTAAAACCAAGATTTGTTCCACTCTTTGGGGTGCGTGTGGAGAGCGGCATGGGGAAAGACTGCGTCCCTCCTTTTCTGGATACTAACCCCGCCGAGTTCCTGATGTGGCCCGTTGGTGAATTCCGTACGCCGGTTCAGGTGAAAGAAATCTCGGAATAGATCAACAGACGGTTCTTCTTGCAGATATACCTCTGAAAAAACTTGGAAGTCGCAGATATTCGAAACAGAATTGGGCCCAATGTCCTGAGGGTGGAGTTGGAAGGCAGCAAGCACATCTCGGAAGAATTTTGAACCGGGGGGTGAGAAGCCGCGAGCTATATGGTCGAAGAAAACAATAACCTCCCCTTCTCTGGGAGTAGGAGGGCATTCGTTTCCTGGAGCCCGCCACTTCAAAACAGATTGAGGGCCTAAGGTACCAATATCAGCAATTCTAACCAAGTCATTTTCCGTGATGATGGAAGGAACCCAGTCACAAGACACAAATTGTTTGGCCATAATGGCAGAAGAGCGAGTGCTGAAAAGATAAAGTGCAAAAACGGATTATGCGAGTACAGCAGTATAAACCGGAAGATATCTATGAAGATTACGCAACGGTTTAGACAAGGGACTAATGATATGGTTAACCCGGCAGGAACAGAGAGTTATGTTACTGCCGGTTCATGACAGCAAAAGAGGAGCAACTAAACCGTCACGTTCAATTTTAAAAACCTACCGGAACAGGGCATGACAGTATAAACCAGAGTATACCTAATAGATCTACAAAGGAAAAGAAACAGGTTTTTGCAAACAGCTAGAGGCAGAACAGATCTGAGCATGCAAGAAAAAGGAAAATAAATACAAGGACGAACGAGAAGAACTGCAAGGATCTTATGCGGAGCAGATGAATCTACAGGATGAGTGTAGGTGACGAGATCTAAAGCATATACTAGCGGAACAAAGGTAAAGATCTAAGAGCTAGATATAAAGGTCAAAAACTTCTGTGAAACGGGCGTTTAAGATGTACAAAGCAAAGCTTTCGTTAAAGCTCTAATGGCGGAGGCACAGGGAAGAACCCTAGAGGACGCGGATCTACGATGTGGAGGAAAAACATACCTGGAACAATGGAGATCAGCGGCGGAGTTCTCTAGTCAAACTCAGGGTGATGCAGCGGCCAGTGAAGTCTCGGACTCGGCGGTCGACGGCGGCGGTTCGAGCTCGGGCGTCAATGGCGTCTTGAAGCTCGGGCGACGGACAGAGGAAGAGCATGCGAGAAGAAGATAAGCGAATGAGGACGGCGGTATTTATAAGGAAAGGTCAGATACGAAGCGACAGGTGCGGGATTCGAGGGAGCAAAGATCGGATAAAGATCCTTTTGACGCCTCGATCTTCAGGATAACCATTAAACAAAGCTACAGGACAGCTTGCAGCGTTAAATGCGGAGATGATGTCACGGTAAGATTCGGTGATTCTCGAGGATGACGTCAGAGCCGGTTTACGAAAATGAGAAGGCGCAGAAGAAAGTTATACAAGACAAGGGAGATTGATATGAACAAGTTCAAATCATTCTGGGGCCTAATGTCAGGGATATTACTAGCAGGTATGAACCGGCTAGTGTAAACCGGCTTGTTATAATGTAGTTGTAATATTCCATAAAGGCTACGGCCCGTTAGATCTTAGGGCCCATGTAAATAGTCATGGTTTGTAAACCGCCCGATGATGTAACTTGAGGAATAAGGAAGAAAGAACAGAGGCCGAGGCGGA
The DNA here is from genome assembly GCA_902687465.1 of Secale cereale. Classification (NCBI taxonomy): domain Eukaryota; kingdom Viridiplantae; phylum Streptophyta; class Magnoliopsida; order Poales; family Poaceae; genus Secale; species Secale cereale. Next base: position 941,550,942 of record LR738710.1, read on the forward strand.
CACAAGTATGAGCCGGCCTCGGGACTCTGTAAACCGGACTGGGCGTCGCCTCTCTATATAAAGGGACGACCCAGCGACGGTTCAGGGACAAGCAAGAATCAACCCGTCGAGACTACAGGCAAGCGATCCGCTACCTGTAAACCGACGCCCAAGCAATACCAAACCAACTAGACGTAGGCTTTTACCTTCATCGAAGGGGCCGAACTAGTATAAACCCTCTGTGTCCTTTGTGTGCTATGAACCCCTTCAAGCTAACCCGTGCGATGGTTCCATCATCAAGTCCGTTAAACCGGACATCTGCCATGCTAATTCCACGACAACGCCCGTGGATCGCCATGATCGAGTTGCCGCTGAATTTCACCGTGCCAGCGACGCGGCAATCGAGCTCTTTAAGAATGCCTCGGACATGTGGTTGGAGGCACCCATGTCGAAGTACCATTTGGAGTCGTACTCCTCATGAACACAGGGGTAGTCGTCGGCATGTGCATGTGTCCAAGGCGACCGAGTGCGGTATTGTGACAGTGTCACGGGGAGGAGCGCCCGTAGTCATGCTCCGCGCATGTAGCCATATCGGTGAACCTTGTTAACAAATCTCGGTGCCGTGCCTTGTGTGATGATTGACGGTATGGCTCGGATTTATTCTAACAGGATCGAACGGCTCGTCGTGGCGATGGGTCGTTTTAAAAGATCTGTCGGCGGGCGCGTAGCACACCCCACAATCTGAATTGTGCTTAGATATAAAAAAACAATTTGTAGTCAGCATAATTCACCGCATACAATTTGTACTCCCTCCGTTCCGAAATAATTGTCGCTGGGGGGTCTTTTCCGACCAGGCGAAAACTAGTGCAATTACAAAACTGCCCTCGATTTGAAATCGCGCTCAGGTCGTCGTCTTTCTCCGTCGCTCCTTCCCTCCGCCAGGACTCCGTCGCTCCTCCCCTTCGCCAGGCGGAGGAGGACTCCCTCGCTCTTACCCTTCGCCAGGCTCCTCCACCGTCTGCATCTCCGGCGTCCTTCCCCGCCGGCTGCGTGTGCCGCTCCAATCGAGAGTCAGATCCATCTTTGGTCGCCCATCCCCGCCGCGATCAGAAGCTCCCTCGCCGGCGGACGCCTTTCCCCATCGGTTGCCTGCTCCGTTCCCCAGGATCCTTCCCCGCTGGCCGCAGATCCCTCGTCGGCCGCCTCCCTCCTCTCCAATCAACAGCTCGAGGTCAGCCACCGCTGCTCGCTGCTCCTTTTTGCTCCTGGATTTCAATCAAAGAAAGGCTTAATGAGATTTCAGAGTACTGTGTGTAATTACTCTACTGTGTAATGAATTGGTGCATAAATTGCTTGTAAATCCGAGGTTAACATTCACTGATACTCCAAAGTACTCCAGGAGTAGCTGAAAGCCAGAAACATTCACTGATAGGAGTAGAAGGAGCAGAAAGCCAATTTTTTTTTGCATATTACTACCTCTGTCAAATTGTTCAGAGTCCAGGAGTAGATCATGATTGTTCAATTATGATATATCAAGATCATGATCTGCTAGTTTTGGAAATGTTCACTCAGGAAATCGGCTAATCAGGATATCGAAATATTTTGGTAATGGAATACTAGCAATATATCGATATCAAGATCATGTTCTGCTAGTTTTGGGAACGTTCACTCAGGAAATCAGTCAATCAGGATATCAAAATGTTTTGGTAATGGAAACTTTACTAGTGTACACCTGTACATTGTCGCTAGGTGTGGGTACAAGATTGCAGTATCTTGAGCATCCCCACCAACAGAATTACAGTTGAGAAAACTCATCCATGGCGCAATTTCAAAACAGAAAGACCAGTCACACAACAGAAAGTCTTGGTTTGAAAATGGTAGGTAGGTCACCTTACCAGCTTCTCTTTCTTTCCACTGCCAAAGGAAACTGGTGAATAATGTACTGATCTGTAGATAATGTAGATAATGTACTCCTGTCAAACAAAATAATGTACTGATCTTTGAGTACTGAACTGTTTCATATACTAATCTTGGAGTACTTAAAATTTTCATTTTAGTCTTAATCACTTAAATGTTGTGAAGGATGTACTCCAGCACTCACACATGCAGCAACCATCAAAAGTGAAACCCCAGGTTCAGTTTCATGTTCAGTTAAACCATCAAAAGTGAAAACCACCATCTACTATCAGTCTCAATCCATTTTAGATCCAGTAGGAGTAATTACTTTTCCTGGTTAGGGACTATATAAACATTCACTGAGAGTTGTAGTCAAAAAATAATACAGTAGAAGGAGCAGAAAGCCAGAAACAGTTTGCATATCCAAGATTTCTTTTGAGATGCATAGATAAAACTAGTGGTTACATTCATAAGAATGCAGACTTGAACAGACTAGTGGTTCCATTTTAGGGACTTACTGAAAATTACATGTGATACTTACTTCTTGATCTTCCATTTGATCACTTGGTCATGTCCATTCCTTGATCCATTTACCTATGATCCATTTACCTGTGATCCATCAAGTAGTAGTGTAGAGCAGTGGTTAATTCAGTTAAGTGCACTTTACTCAATTTTTAAGCCAAAAAAACATAGACAAAAACCACTTGTTGTTATTGTTGTTGTCAGTTAAGTGCACTTTACAAAAATTCAGTTAAGTGCTTTTGAAAGCACTTTGCTGAATTTTAATGCATATATGTGCATAAAAATACAATTAAGTGCTTTTGAAAGCACTTTGCTGAATTTTAATGCATATATGTGCATAAAAAATCAGTTAAGTGCTTTTGAAAGCACTTTGCTGCATTTTCATGCACATATATGCATAAAAATTAAGTTAAGTGCTTTTGAAAGCACTTTGCTGAATTTTAATGCATATGTGTGCATAAAAATTCAGTTAAGTGCTTTTGAAAGCACTTTGCTGCATACTCAGGTATTCCACTTCTAATTCATCTTACATATTCATATCTTCAGGAGAAAATGGATCTCCCAGATCTCAACTTCACTCCACCTGCAGAAGATGTGGATGAAATGGATGAAGATGCAGAAAATGAAATGGAAGGACATGTAGGAGAAGAAATGGAAGGAGATGCAGTAGAGGGAATGGAAGGAGATGAAATTGTTCAAAATCCAGGTACAGTTACAGTTGATCATTCCATCATTTCGTCACTTGATCATTCTATAACTTCATCACTTGATCATTTCATTTAATCATTTCTTTGTTGTATGTCTTGGTGCAGGTGTTGGGCAAGTTGCTAGGAAATATAAAACCCTCAATGACCAACAAAAATTTGCTGCTTATGTAGCATTGCATACACTGTGTATGAGTAGAGGAGGCACTTTTTTGGGAACTGATATGCAAGACATTGCAAATTTTTTTGGAGTGGGTGTTTGGAATATACAAAGAATTTGGAGGAGAGCAATGAAGCAGATTAGAGAAGGTCTAGAGGTGGATGTTTCTAATAAAAAAAAGGAAATTACGGAAGAAAGCCTAAGGACATTAACCTACAAAAAATCCTAACGATCCCATTAAACAGAAGGTCAACCATTAGATCACTTGCCTGGCAACTGGGATGTAGCCCTACCACACTTCACAGAAAGTTCATGTTAAACTTGATAAGGAGGCTCAGAGGAGAAGCGACAATAGGCCCAGAGGTACAATAGAGACAAAGTCAGTGAAGGTCGACAGAAAAGTTATGAGGGAGTTCCTGATAGAGAAGGTCTTGCCAGCAATACAAGCTGTTTGGCCCGAAGGTGATGCTGGACAGACCATATACATTCAGCAGGATAATGCTAAGCCCCATATCTTGCCAGATGACCCGGAATTTCTAGAAGCTGTCGCAAAAGCTGGACTTGATATCAGAATAATACAACAACCCGCCAACAGTCCTGACTTGAATGTGCTTGACCTTGGGTTTTTCAACTCGCTGCAATCCCTGACAGATTGTCTGAGTCCTAAAACACTACAAGACCTTATTAAGGGTGTTTTGGAGGAATTTGAAGGCTACGAGGTTTACAAGCTCAACAGAATTTACCTAACTCTGCAGACGTGCATGATCGAGATCTTGAAGCATGCAGGGGGGAATGGATACAAAATACCCCATGTAAACAAGTAAAGGCTTGAGGGTCTTGGGAAACTACCTCCAAGACTATCCTGCCCTGAAGAGGTTTACGCAAATGCCCTACACAACTTAGGGCTAATGGAGAGGGTTTAATAATGGAATATGAGGCTCTGATGCTAGTGATGATGCTTGTGATGCTAGTGATGCTTGCGATGAGGCTCTGATGCTAGTGACGATGCTTGTGATGCTAGTGATGCTTGCGATGAGGCTCTGATGCTCGTGAGGATGCTTGTGATGCTAGTGATGCTTGCGATGAGGCTCTGATGCTCGTGAGGATGCTTGTGATGCTAGTGATGCTTGTGATGAGGCTCTGATGCTCGTGAGGATGCTTGTGATGCTAGTGATGCTTGCGATGAGGCTCTGATGCTCGTGAGGATGCTTGTTATGCTAGT
>LR738710.1:941555434-941622124 GCA_902687465.1 Secale cereale
CCTGCCCTGAAGAGGTTTACGCAAATGCCCTACACAACTTAGGGCTAATGGAGAGGCTCTGATGCTAGTGATGAGGCTCTGATGCTCGTGATGATGCTTGTGATGCTAGTGATGCTTGTGATGAGGCTCTGATGCTCGTGAGGATGCTTGTGATGCTAGTGATGCTTGTGATGAGGCTCTGATGCTCGTGAGGATGCTTGTGATGCTAGTGATGCTTGTGATGAGGCTCTGATGCTCGTGACGATGCTTGTGATGCTAGTGATGCTTGCGATGAGGCTCTGATGCTCGTGAGGATGCTTGTGATGCTAGTGATGCTTGTGATGAGGCTCTGATGCTCGTGAGGATGCTTGTGATGCTAGTGATGCTTGTGATGAGGCTCTGATGCTCGTGAGGATGCTTGTGATGCTAGTGATGCTTGTGATGAGGCTCTGATGCTCGTGACGATACTTGTTATGCTAGTGATGCTTGCGATGAGGCTCTGATGCTTGTCATGTCTGTAATAATCCATATTTGAGTATGTTGGAGTATGTTATTTGTGTGGAGTATGTTGTATGTCCAATCCACTTGTATGTGTAACTCCTTTTAAATTTTTACTCCGTTTAATTTTGCACTTTTACTCCAAGTATTTTTACTCCATGTATTTTTACACCATACTCCACTTGTATCATCATTCTCTGATAGGAGAGTAGTAGGAGAGGAGAGGAGTGAATTAGAGAAGAGTATGTAGGATGGGATGCCCTCCTTGTCTTCAATCTTGGACTTCGCATTATTGTTGCTGTTGTTAAAGGAAAGGACTAGGAGAGGAATATGAGAGGAAAGTAGTGGACTAGGAGTAGAATAGAAGAGGAGTGGAGTGGAATAGGAGAGGAGAGGAAAATGTTTAATTTAATTTTAACACAAAATGTTTAATTTAATTTAACACAAAAGGACTAGGATTAACAGAAAAGGTTTAATTTGAGTTTAATTAACTAAAAATGTTTAATTTAGATTTAACTAAAAGAAAAGGTTTAATTTCCAATTAATGAAAATTATCTAAGAAGAGTAGAGGATAAGATAAGAGAAGAGAGGAGAGATAAGAAGAGAGAAAGAAGAGATAAGAAGAGAGAAGAGAGCAAAAAGATGCTCCTACAGAAGAGGAGTACTCCTACAGAAGATGCTCCTACATGCTCCTACAGAAGAGTACTCCTACAGAAAAAGTTTCAGTTAATTAACTGAAACTACTCTGAAACTACTCCTACAGAGAAGATACTGAGAATCTGAACTACTGCTAATCCTCTTATTGCAAGCCAGCAAATGTGCTCACTAAATGGAGTACTCCCTCTCAAAATTGAACATTGGTAAAACTGAACATTAGCATGTGTAACATTGTACTTCTAGCAAATGTGCTCACTAAATGGATTTTTATTTTCAAAACACATTGGTAAAACTGAACATTAGTAACAACCTGAACATTGCTACTAACACTGATTTTCATTGACAAAAGCAAAGAATGGTCATGTAGACATTCATAAGTTAGGCAATTCGACTCGACGATGTATAAAAAGTTTCAGTTAATTGAAAGATTCATCTACTCCAATAATATTGCTACACTTGCTACTGGAGTAGTTTTAATTAAACAATATTTATACACAACAAAAGATTCATTTAGTTTTAATTGAATAAAAAATTACTCCAGTAATACTGCTACACTTGCTAGTCCAATACAGAGGGGGTACCCTTGGGTCCTGGTAATTTTCTATGCTTAAAAACTGCAGTAATAAAATCAAAGGTGAGGGAGAGAACATACATCAATTGGCAATTGAAATACTCCAACACACTAGAGGGAGTAGTTTTCTGTCACTTAAACGAAGAGTAAAAGCAAGAGCATTTGTCCACCTGAAAATCAGACTCGTGTGTATCATTAAGCAATTCTACCCTGCATCGACTGTTCAATTCAAAAAGCCAAAAACAGCAGCATTAATAATCTGCATCCATACATCATGTTAGTTCATCAGTAACTGATCTAAGCCAACACGCTTTGAAAACAAATGCCCAGCCAAGAGCACTACATGTATAGTGCAGTCCACTGTCCACACCGCAGTTACAAAAATCAACAGAGACCCACAGGCCACTCTAGTGGCGCTGCCGTCACACAAACAGCCGTTTCAACTTCGAACGACATCGACTAAGCTGAGTATTTAAACGGCATCGACCAAGCTGAGCATAAACAAAATTACAAAGATTAACTGGAGTACTCTAGCTACTGAATCCATGTGTATGAAAGAACTACTGCAAGTACTCTAGCTACTGAATCCGACTACTGCAAGAACTAATCTGACTACTACAAGAACTAATCTGACTACTGCAGTTAATCTTCAGTTGATTTTTTCTTGCTTTGTCTGCACTTCCAAATTCAGCACAATCAGTAGGCAGTACTGCAAAATTTTAAAAGGATTTGAACTGGTCTGTACTTCACCTAAAATTCACCTAAGAGCTACTCAAGGATTACTTCACCTAAAGCAAGCAAGCACCAAACAATTTGCCTGCTAAATCTGTTTGTTGAACCGGTCTGTACTTCACCTAAAATTCACCTAAGAGCTACTCAAGGACTACTGCAGGTACTTGCACAAATATGTCTGCTGCTGCTTGCTCCAAGAACAAGAAGAGAAGAGAAGAGCAGCAATCTTGCACAAATATGTCTGCTACTGCTTGCACAAATGTCTACTGCTCCAAGCAAGCAAGCAGAGCTAGAGAAGATGACATGAGAAGGGGGAAAAAGAGACCTTTTTACTCCGGCGAGCTCCTAGCGGAGCTCCTCCACCTGAATCTTTGCCTTGAGCGCGTAGCCGTCGGCGGACACGAGCTTCCACCCTGGCGGCACCAAGTATGGGTCGGCATTGACCTCCCGGCGCAGGGCCACGAGCTCGTCCGGCTCGAGCCAGTACTCCATGGCGCCGTCGGCGGACACGGGGTCTCCGCGCTTCCACCCTGGCGGAACCCAGTACGGGTCGGAACCGACCTCGTGGCGCAGGGCCGCGAGCTTGTCCGACTCGAGCCATACTCCGTGGCGCCGTCGGCGTTGTGGCAGCGGCGGATGCGCTCGGACTCCTCCGTGACACCACCGGCATGCTTGAGGATGTGGTCCAGGCACACCACCGCGACGGCCTCCTCCCCATCTCCCGCATCCACCGCCTCCTTCGCCAGATCCAAAGCAGGCGCAGCAGGCGCATCAAAGTTTGACCTCGGATGTGGGGTGTGAGTGGACGACGGGTGTGAGTGGAGGCGGGAGAAAGATGGCGCCGACGGGGAGAGATGGTGGCCGGCGAGGTGGGCGAGGTGGTGACCGGCGAGGTAGGCGAGGTGGAGGTGGTGAGAGAGGGCGACGAGAGCGAGGGTGAGGGTGAGTGGAGTGAGCGTTGTGGGTGACGCGGCGGTAAAAAGGGAAACTGCGTTAATTTCGTAACGTGCGTGAACTTGCACTAGAATTCGCCAGCGACAATTATTTCGGAACGGAGGGAATAGTCAGCATACAAGCTTCACATCTTACATAGCCACCTTGGCAATCAACTTAGCTAGACCTGGAGATCAACCTTCTCCTTGACAAGCAACGACCAGGCTACAACCACCTCCACAGTGGCGTCGGCAACTGAAAAATTGCGCGTGCTTGTTTGGCACTGCTGAACAGGAAAGTCGATGTGGCCCTTTCGAGCAACCCAGCGACGAGACTTCCCATAGGCTTCTATGGCCACTCTCAGTGTTCCTTGTGATTCTACTGAGACCACTTTCCTCGATAGTTGAAGGTATTTCTTTAGTCCTCTATGCAATCCTTTACCACGGCGGTCAAGCAACACAAGTGGCCTGCAAGTGGTATCAATAACATCTGCCGCAGAAGCAGGAGCCCAAAAGCAAATAACCCGGCATCCATATTTGAAAGGCCAATCCCCTTTGATTACACGTATACCCACAATAGTAGCCTGGTGTGATCTATCGAGCTGCTCAAGTGTTACCTCAGTTGTACAGCGATGATTGGAGAGCAAGAAGGTAGGTCCATCACCACCATAAATCACCTTGGCCGAAGAGGAGGAACAATCATCTGTCCCACCGGAACGGCCTGTACAGATATGCAATTTTTGCGATTCTCCTCTCTCGATTACGTTGAGTTTAACTTCAAAGTCGACATGGCCCAAAGCAACAATCGCACGAGACGGACCAGTCAAGCATAGGGAATTGTCCTGCAAGCATCATATCATCATTATAAATAGCTAATCGAAATTGTACTACAAAGTCAGGAGGATGAATAAAACGAGCAGAAAACAAAATACAATACATACTTCTCCATTCAGTTCTTGGTAATCAAACTTTGGCCGAGAGAATAGAATGTTGCGGTTGCGGTCTGATGGGCCTCGAACCCCTCGTTGGATTACCCCAAGTGGAAGGTGTAAGATGCAGTAAGTAGAAGTGTTTTCCCTAGCAAAGATGCCAAGGATCGAATCCCCAGAGACTCCTAGGTTCAACAGGTAGGTGTCAACCGCTAACGGCGCAATTAGCAATCAACGTGGACTTGCACACAGATACAAATAACTTTGCTCCCAACGAGTACAGAGAGGTTGTCAATCTCTCCGGCCTTGTAGTTCACAAAGGGTTAAAAGCAATATGATGGTAGTGATAGATAGTGTTTTGCAATAGTAAGTGAAATAGCGAAAAGTAAAATAGTGTATGTGATCAATGATGGTAATATGGACCGGAGTCACATGATGTTCACTAGTGATGTCTCTCTCCCAAAAGACGATAAAACAGCTATGTGAGGTAACAAATTACAGCTGGGCAATTGACAGGACCACGAACGCAAACCAATGCTGACTACATTACAAGAAAGGTTGAGGTTCAAAGCATGGGCGGTACGTCAAAGTAAGTAGACCGAAATCCATCTGCATCTACTACTAATCATCCACCTTGAGATATCTATCCAGAACATCTCGCTGGTATTAAGTTGCGAGTCCCACCCATAGTGTAAACTCAATGCAACAGACAACTGCATTAAAAGAACTTTGCGTAAAGTAAACAATCCTTGCACCCGCGGGCACAAGCACCGTTGTTTTCCCCCTTGTGGCAACAGCACATCCCCTAGACTCATGTTTCTGTCACTCAAGCTAGTCATCGAGGGGCATGAACCCACAATCGAGCATAACGTTCCCTCTTGGAGTCACTACCTACTACTTGGCCAAAGCAATAAATAACAACGGAGAACATGCAAGAATTACTTATGAACTAAAATATAAAAGAGGTTAATCAAATATATTACTCAAGATCAATCTGAACATAATCTCATAATCCATCAGATCCCAGCAAACTCAACATAGCAACAACATAAGGATTACATAGGTGCCTCGATCATGTAGGGCAGCTCACGAGGACTAATTAGTGAAGCACAAGAACGGGAGGAGAACATCACATAGCTACTGGTCATGGACTCATGGTCCAAGGGAGACTACTCACGAGTCTTCCGGGAGGCGTCCATGGTGGTAGAGAAGCTCCCGGTGGTGATCCTCCCCTCCGGCAGGGTGCCGGGAAGAGTTCTCCTGGTGCTCCCGATCTTGGAAGCGGCGGCGGCGGCGGAACAGAGATGGGAACGCGAAAAGAAGTCTGTTTCAAGGGTTACGGGGGACCCTTTAAATATCTGCCAAAGTAGGGCACCGGGGGGCTCTCGGGGGGCCGAGGCGCCCCCCCGGCGCGGCCCAGGGGGGGCGCACCCACAGGGCGCCTGGAGCCCCTGTGGCCCCCCCAGGCTCCCCTTCGGAAGCAGTGTCGTTCCCGGAACGCTGATTTTTTATATATTTTTTCTGTATTTTTCTGGGCAGTTCTCGAAACGTGAAAACCTGAAATACAAAAACTGCCGAAAACAGAAACTGGCACTGGGGTGCACTGGATTAGTAAGTTAGTCCAAATATGATCAAAAGTGTATGGAAGTGTATGAATATCATAGCAATATCACCCAAAAGTGGCATGGAGCAAGCAGAAATTATAGAAACGTTTTGGACGTATCAACATCCCCAAGCTTAATTCCTACTCGTCCTCGAGTAGGTAAATGATAACAAGAATATTTTCTGTGGTGACATGCTATTAACCATATAAGACTTTCTCATAGCCATATGACAAAAGCTTACTGAGACAATGATTCTAAAGTAACTAAGTTGTCTCAAGAGAAAATCACAAATGACTGAACGTTTTACAATATGAAACTGAAACATCAAAAAGATTTGCAATGAACATGATGTGCAAATATGATCAAGTGATATCTAGCTTGCCCCTTTTAGTGATGCAAAACATAAATGCAAGGGCACCTTCAAGGTTTAAGTGATGACTAGATACAATCATTTCAGAATAAACGATATCACAATCATGCAAAAGACAATGCTACTTTGGGACAATGCACATTACACTCAGAATGACAATCATGCTCTCAGTAGTTGGTGCTTCAACATAAAGGTAAAAGAAAGGTTAAGTGCTAAAGCTTTTTATTTTGAAAACATGGAAGCAATTGTGTCAACGGTAGTAGTACTTCATATGTGTCATGTATAAAACATCTTATAAGTTGCAAGCCTCATGCATCGAATACCAATAGTGCTCGCTCCTTGTCCTAATTAGCTCGGATCCCCATGGGTTATCATTGCATTGCATATGTTTTTACCAAGTGTCACAAAGGGGTACCTCTATGCCACATGTACAAAGGTCCAAGGAAATAGATCGCATTCGATTTCTCGTTTTTGATAAATCTCAACTTGAGGACATCCATACCGGGACAACATAGAAAATAGATGATGGACTCCTCTTTAATGCATAAGCATATTCTCATGAGAGATTGAGGATTAAGGTCCAAGCTAAAACTTCCACCATGATGCATGGCTTTGGTTGGCGGCCCAATGTTCTTCTCTAACAATATGCATATTAATTCAACCCACGGTGAATCACCCTTACTTCAGACAAGACGAACATGCATAGCAACTCACATGATATTCAACAAAAGTGTGACAGTTGATGGCGTCCCCAGAAACATGGTTACCGCTCAGCAAGCAACTCATAAGAAATAAGATACATAAGCAACATATTCTTTACCACAATAGTTTTTAGGCTACTTTCCCACGAGCTATGTATTGCATGGTTAATTTGCTTAGTGCAGGTGGAGGTTAGCAAAAGACTGGGAGCGACCAACTAAGAGAGCAATGACGGTCATAATCATGCAGAGCGACAAAGCAATATTGAATCAGGCATGGTAGTTATATCGCTAATTAGAAACAAAAGATCATCAAGGCTTGACAGACTTTCTTTACAGTCTTGAATATGCGTGAGCATACGCCAAGTAAATCAAAATAAATTCTCGAAGGAAGATATTACTAAACCATACCACATCATAGGCAAACAAACCAAGTTGGTACTCCAATGACACATTGGGAAACCCCCAGCTATCTGAGATTAACCATAAGAAAACCTGAACTACTAAGCACCATCATGAAAGTAGCATATTTATCATAGACATATTAACCCATGCAACGGAAGCAAACTCTCTTAATAAGGTGAGCATGGTAATTAAAAAGAGTTCAAGCAACCAACTAAATAAAAGCTCTTGAAAAGATAAGCATGAATACTAAGAGCAAAGCACGATAGTAGCTATTAAAAGACAAAGAACACACACAGCATAGATAGACATGAAAATTCTATGTAATGTTCTAGGTAGAGGTGGAGCGTGTTTCTCTCCCACATAAAGGAATGCTGGGTTCCGACTCGTTATGAAAAACTAAAAAGAAAACTAAAAGCAAGACGCTCCAAGCATAGCACATAACACATGAAGTGATAAAAATATAGCGGAACGAAAGACGAACTGATAATATTGATGGAGAAGGGGATGCACGGGGGGCATCCCCAAGCTTAGACGCTTGAGTCTCCTTGAATATTTCTTGGGGGTGCACGGGGGCATCCCCAAGCTTGAGCGCTTGACACTCCTGAATCTTTTTATCATCTTCCCTCGCACACTTGAAAACTCCCTTCATACATAACTCATTCATAATCTGATTAGCGAGGTTAGTACCCTTAATAACATAATTATACCTTGCTGGAAATAAGGATATTCTTGAAGTTCTACTGTTTCTCAAGATTGCCAAAAGGTTTTTGCAAAGAAAAAGCAAGTTCTTAATTTGCAAAGTGAAGGTAAGGCAAAACAGGACAGAATCTGTGAAAAACAGAACAGCAGGCAGTAATTGACCTGTTCGGGATACTTCTGCAACTCAAATCAAAAAACTCAGAACTGACGCACGAAATACAATTATATAGAGAACGCTGTCGAAAAAATTCAGACCAAAAAGATGATTTGGTGATTTTATACGAATTTGTCTATCCAAGGACAGAATCTGTTTCCTGGACAGCACCTCACAACTTTTGAACTTTCTAGCAATCAGAGGCTATACTTGACACAAATATGAAAAGCAAAGATACAATGATGATGCTACAGCAGTAAACAACATCAAGACACATCAAAAGCAAAAAATTTATTCATTTGGGCTGCCTCCCAAAAGCGCTTTCTTTTATGCCTTTAAGCTAGGCATAATGCATAGAGGAATCAATATTCATCATAATAATCGGAGTTATAAATTGGTTCAAATGATTCCTCAACAAGTTCATTCTTGTTCCTTCTAGGAAAGGGGTACACACCTTTTGCCTTCCCGCGTAAGCGGATTTGTCCCTTACCTATATCAATGAAGCCTTTAACTGCTCGGAGGAAGTCCCTTCCAAGCACTATATTTCCTTGGTTTGGCTCCATGATGAAGAAATCAATCATTGCAATCCCCTTAAGGAATTTAACTGGCATGTCTTTTATTTTTCCCTGGATTTCAGAAATATCTCCATTAGTGTGTTCATGATAAGATGGTAGTATATCCATATTAAATTTTAAAGAATCATGAACAATTTTTGGCATAGTAGAAACCATAGATCCAATATCACAATAAGCAAGGAAGTCTTGATTAGAGATGCTAATCCTAACAAGAGGTTCCCAGTCATTATCTATTTCCAAAATATCTCTCTTATTGGGTTTGGGTTTCTCTACCTTCGTTAAGTCTAGAGCATCCATTCTTTTCTCAATAGTGGCAAGTCTATCTATGATAGTATCAAAGTTATGATCATAAACAAAGTAACTAGATAGACCATGTATAATCTCAAGAGCTCTAGCTTCATCACATTCTAAGAAATCTCCCTCAGTTATAATGTCAAGGGAGTGTTTACACCATTTAAAAAGACCATGGTAAAAATTTCTAAGCACAATTTTTATAGGTATCCAAGGCATAATTCTTCTATGTGCATCAGAAATTCTGTCCCATGCCTTCTTCATATTTTCTCCATCCCTTTGATGGAAATCTAGAACTTCTGATTCCCTCAAAGCACTAAATCTTAACATTTTTGGCTAAACAGAAAGGACTACTAAAAAGACAAGTAATTTTTTTGTGATTTTCGATAAAAGGAACTAAAGCAAAAATAATGATAGGTAAACTAACAAGACTAAAAAGCAAAGGTAAAAGATAGCATGCAACTCCCCTATCCTGAAGAGTGGAGTCCCCGGCAACGGCGCCAGAAAATACTCCTTGATGGGCCTCGAACCCCTCGTTGGATTACCCCAAGTGGAAGGTGTAAGATGCAGTAAGGAGAAGTGTTTTCCCCTAGCAAAGATGTCAAGGATCGAATCCCCAGAGACTCCTAGGTTCAACAGGTAGGTGTCAACCGCTAACGGCGCAATTAGCAATCAACGTGGACCTGCACACAGATACAAATAACTTTGCTCCCAACGAGTACAGAGAGGTTGTCAATCTCTCCGGCCTTGTAGTTCACAAAGGGTTAAAAGCAATATGATAGTAGTGATAGATAGTGTTTTGCAATAGTAAGTGAAATAGCGAAAAGTAAAATAGTGTATGTGATCAATGATGGTAATATGGACCGGAGTCACATGATGTTCACTAGTGATGTCTCTCTCCCAAAAGACGATAAAACAGCTATGTGAGGTAAAAAATTACAGCTGGGCAACTGACAGGACCACCAACGCAAACCAATGCTGACTACATTACAAGAAAGGTTGAGGTTCAAAGCATGGGCGGTACGCCAAAGTAAGTAGACCGAAATCCATCTGCATCTACTACTAATCATCCACCTTGAGATATCTATCCAGAACATCTCGCTGGTATTAAGTTGCGAGTCCCACCCATAGTGTAAACTAAATGCAACAGACAACTGCATTAAAAGAACTTTGCGTAAAGTAAACAATCCTTGCACCCGCGGGCACAAGCACCGTTGTTTTCCCCCTTGTGGCAACAGCACATCCCCTAGACTCATGTTTCTGTCACTCAAGCTAGTCATCGAGGGGCATGAACCCACAATCGAGCATAACGTTCCCTCTTGGAGTCACTACCTACTACTTGGCCAAAGCAATAAATAACAACGGAGAACATGCAAGAATTACTTATGAACTAAAATATAAAAGAGGTGAATCAAATATATTACTCAAGATCAATCTGAACATAATATCATAATCCATCGGATCCCAGCAAACTCAACATAGCAACAGCATAAGGATTACATAGGTGCCTCGATCATGTAGGGCAGCTCACGAGGACTAATTAGTGAAGCACAAGAACGAGAGGAGAACATCACATAGCTACTGGTCATGGACTCATGGTCCAAGGGAGACTACTCATGAGTCATCCGGGTGGCGTCCATGGTGGTGGAGAAGCTCCCGGTGGTGATCCTCCCCTCCGGCAGGGTGCCGGGAAGAGTTCTCCTGGTGCTCCCGATCTTGGAAGCGGCGGCGGCGGCGGAACATAGATGGGATCGCGAAAAGAAGTCTGTTTCAAGGGTTACGGGGGACCCATTAAATATCTGCCAAAGTACGGCACCGGGGGGCTCTCGGGGGGCCGAGGCGCCCCTCGGCGCGGCCCAGGGGGGGGCGCCCCCACAGGGCGCCTGGAGCCCCTGTGGCCCCCCCAGGCTCCCCTTCGGAAGCAGTGTCGTTCCCGGAATGCTGATTTTTTATATATTTTTTCTGTATTTTTCTGGGCAGTTCTCGAAACGTGAAAACCTGAAATACAAAAACAGCCGAAAACAGAAACTGGCACTGGGGTGCACTGGATTAGTAAGTTAGTCCAAATATGATCAAAAGTGTATGGAAGTGTATGAATATCATAGCAATATCACCCAAAAGTGGCATGGAGCAAGCAAAAATTATAGATACGTTTTGGACGTATCACGGTCCACAGTGTAATCAACCTATACTAAGCAGTTTAGGATAAGCAGGTAGGTAACAATAAGCAGGTTACAAAAGCAGGCTATGCATCAGAATAGGATCAATCAATTACAGTAGCAAAATCTAATGCAAGCACGAGAGAAAGGAATGGGCGATATCTGGATGATTAAAGGAGAGGGGGGGGGGCTTGCCTAGAAGCTCCGCAGAAAGGGAAGAAGGGTCGTCGTCGATGTAGTCGATCACAGGGGCAGCATCAGTCTCGGGGTCTACCAGAGAGAAGAGTGGGAAGAAACAATAAATATAAATATAAAGCAAACAAAGCATCATAAAGCATAACATGGAAATATGCGGTGTTAGGGGTGAACTAACGTCGTGCTAGACGGAGAGGAAAAACATCCGGAGGGGTTTTCCCGGCGTCTGACGTTTTCCGGATAAATGAAAAGAGAGGGGACGGTTCCATGTTCAGCATGCTAGGGGCATGTGACAGATGAATGGACCACGTATCCAGATTTGTTGGATTTTTCTGAGCAACTTTCATGTAGAAAACATCTTCATCCGAGTTACGGTTTAATTTCTATGATTTTTTAAAGATTAAACCATTTTTTGGATTTATTTATATTAACAGAAAATATGATGTCAGCATGACGTGTTGATGACCTCACCAGTCAACAACGCAACTGACCAGGTCAAACCTGACCAGTGGGGCCGCCGTGACCCTCATGTCAGCCTCTGTGGGTTAACAGTGGATTAATTTGACTAACAGTAGTAGTTAGGGGTGTGGGCCCCATTAGTACTAATTAATGATTAAAACTAATTGACCGGTTAATTAACATTTTATTTATTTATAAAACCTGTTTAATTAGCGCGGGGCCCACATGTCAGAGGCACTAGGGGTGGCCACGTTAGTGTTGACCCAAGTCAATAGGTCAAAGGGGGCCCCTGTGCCCACCAGCCAGTGGCCCAGGTGGTGCCACGTGGATGGGGGCGAGCAATGGCAACGGTGGTACGGCGCGAGTTCGGGCAATCCAGAGAGCGAGGTGAGGCCTACGTGCACGCGCGAGCAAGATGGGCTCGAGCAAATGACCAAAAGGTCACCGGAACGATGCCGGCGACGAGCTACACGGAGGCGCATCCGGTCGGAGCACGGGGTCGGCGCTACGAGGCTCGATGGAGCGCGAGGGAGGGGTGCAACGGGCCCGCACGGACGTTCTTAGCACGATCCCGAGCTCATCTGAGCTCAACGGGCAGCAATGGCACGGCCACGAGCACACCGGCAAAAGCAGAGGCACGGCAACGACGGCGAACTAGCTAGGGACGGATGCGACTGCGGGAAGAAGGAATGGAGGGAGAGAGGAGCTCACTGAGTGGCCAAGAAAAGCCCTCGACGGATTAGTAGCTGCGGGATTCGCCGGAGACGACGAGGATCGTCGGCGACAGAGGCGGAAGGGGGCGGAGAAGAACGCTCTCAGCGGGTCCTCCCAGCTCCTGCTGATGGTCGGAGACGAAGGAGCGGAGATCGGCGGAGCTCGTGGAGGCGTTGGTGAAGGTCGGGGTCGACGGTCGCCGTGGCGGTGCGAGAAGAACGGCGACGACAAGGTCGGCCGACGTGGGGGAGAGAGGCCCGAGGGAGAGCGGGGTGGATCTGGGAGGCGAGGAAGCAAGTGGGGAGGGACGCTAGGGTTCGTCCGGGTGGGCGGCGACCTAGTAGGCGCCGGGAGCCGTCAGATGGCCCCCCCGTGGCCATCGACGACCACGGACGGCGCGCGCGCGTCCACCCAGCCCCTGGTGAACAGAGGTAGCTGACGGCAGGGTTAGGTGGGCTGGGCTGCACTGTTGCGCGGCTGGGTCAAGTGCACAAGCCTTCCCTTTTTTATATATTTCTGTTTTTTCTTTTACAGAAAGGGTTTTGTAATATTTGGGAGTGCCAAAGTGATTTTTTGTAAAATATGGGAATTGTCCACATAAATACAATGCAATGTTTGACATAGCCACAAAAAGTTTGGAAGAAGTGTGAATTAGATGGAGTTTGCAAAAAACATGGAAAATCATTTAATTTGCTGAGTTGGCACCGTTGTAATTTGCAGTACAAATACCTTTGGCAGTACAAATAATAACATTCATACAGTTAATGGATGCAGTTACTACACTTATATGAATTATTCATTTCAGATATCTATTTGAAGTCTCTTAAGGGCTTATAATTTGGAATCCAAGAACAAATTGCAACACGTTTTGCGTAAATCTTTAGAAGTCACTCAATGATATGAAATAGTTGGAAATCATATGGTAATACTGACTAAATGAGTTCCTTCTTTAAAAGGACTACTCAAATAATGAGGATTGCATATGTGGTTAACAAAGGAATCCAAAATTTGAATCCTTTATATCACTTAGTGTATACCGATGAGCTTGACATAACTGTCTGTACAAGACCTAAACATACACAAAATCATCTCAAGACAAAAAAAAATTGGAATCAACCAAATTTAGCTCAAGTTTAGAACCTGAACATTCTCTCAAGAATACATATCAGTCTACATATATCCAAAAAACATATGAGAAGTTCAATGTGTATATATCTTTCCAACAAAAGGAGAGCATGTAACGTAAAAAAAAAAGTTATCTGCAGCTACAGGTACTGGTACTACCAGTTGAGCTACCGACGAAATCTGTTCAAATAGCAACACAAAACAATATGTCAACACAAAACAATAAGAATCAGGTAACAAAAAAGCCAAAACAATACTCGAATCGTTTTGAAAACACGGACATTTTTAGAATTTTATGAAACATAGGAATATTTTATGAATCTCCAGGTATGAAAAAATAAAATCTGAACCAATAATCCAAATCAGGAACTTCTTTAAAATTCTCAAATCATTTTATAATCTGGTTCACGAATAACTTTATATTCTTTCCAGAATCTGGTTCAAGAATAACTTTATATTCTTTCCAGATTCTGGTTCACGTTCTTATTTGTACGCTTATCTGTTGCAAATATATAACTTACGTATTTAAGGAAAAAAAAGAGGACACAACAGTAGCTTCTGTTTATCGACAACACAAGGTCTTCGGTTCGAGCCAACCCTATCGCTTATTTTTTTAACAGAAGAATAAAAAACCTAAAAGTAGGCCAGCCCAGTAGGGAGCAGGCTGTGCGTCTGCATTTTAGTAAAAAAATGAATAATTTCGACCATTATACATTTTTTAATATACATGAAAAAAAGAAAAAGAAAAGAGAAAAGAAAGAAAAACCAAGAGAAAAAGGAAAAAAAGAACATGGAAGAACCAGAAAGAAAAAATCTAAAAGATATACTCTCTCCGTTCACTTTTGTAAGTTGTTTCAAACAACTCAAAATAGACTGTTTTGCACATTGTCTGAAATATCTTCAAGGTTTTATATAAATGAACAGAGGGAGTAATAAAACAGAAGGTCAATAAAAGAAATTAACAGAAAAAAAGAGCAGCACGCTACCACGAAATGGGCTTTGCAAATAGGTTTCTCCACCAATCCCGGTCATCCATTGCTCAGGCTGGCAATGGGGATTACCCAGGCGGGTATTGGACTCACATCCCCGTCCCCACGAGAGTCACTCCAAGACCGTCCCCGTCCTCATACCCGCCCGTGGGGAACAAATGTTTCCCATCCCCATCCCAGGTTTTTCATCCCCATAGGGAAACCCATACATGCAATCAACAATCGTCTCCGGTAGCGTTTAAGTAGAAAAAACAAGGTTTCAACACAATAAACAATATATTGTGGCTTGGTTAGCGATTTCTGTGGGCTTTTTGGGCCCAAGGGATGGGATTAGTGGGAATTTAGGTGGGTATGATCAGGAATTACCTAGGTCTAGCAATTTTAGGGCCCAAAAGTAAGGCATTAACGGGTAAGGTGGGTAACGGGTATGGGCAATGCTATCCCATCCCCATCCCGGCCCATCTTATGCGATGGGTAATGTATTTGACCCACGAGCTTCCCCGTGGGCAAAAAACCCGGCACATCCCCGTCCCCTAATAGAGTAATTACCCTTGGGACGTCCCCTAATAGAGTAATTACCCATGGGGACGCGGGTAACGGTTAACCATTGCCAGCTTGACCATTGCATTCCTTGTTTGGCAAACGAATCCAAGGTTTGATTTAGACCAAAATTGCATAGTGTTCATTGTGCAAACGGCAGGGATTTGGACTTGAGGGAACACGCACAGATCACATTACCCATATCACAGAATTGCATCAGTGTGCAAACGGCAGGGATTTGGACTTGAGGGTTTGATTCGCTAGATGTTTGCCCTCACAGATTGTTGAACCGGTATATATACCACGATCATGATCAATGAAATCTAAAGATTCATTCTCATTCTGTTTATTATAACAGGTCAGAAAACATATTCATAAATGAATGTACTCGGTGAAATGTCCTCATATTCAACTTGGCACCCTGGACAGAATTTATAAATGGATGTATGCGCTCACAATAGGTTGATGGATTTGGAGCTAGTAGGACCTACATAATTTATGAAGCACCCAAAAAGGACATTAGCAAGGAAACACGCACAGATGACATTACCGTCAGTCCCATCATAATAAAACGAGTCATACTACAAGCCCCAAGCGTATTTTCGTTACCAACTCTTCAGTTCCGCAATGAATCTATTCCATCCGTCCGGAAATACTTGTCATCAAAATGCGTCCATTTCAATGATAAGTATTTCCGGACGGGGGGAGGAGATGAAATGAAACTGCACCAATACAGAAAAAACAACAAGCATCATGGTAAGCATCTTTTCCATTCATGTGTGATAGAACAAACACGAAGAACTTGATGACAAAAAATGTATCTGATTGCACGACGGTAGCAGCCGGACCATGATAGGCTTGTTCAGAAATGTATCACCATACACGACGGCAGGCACTAGCTACGGGACCAAAATCGTCCCTAGGGATACACAAAACAGATCTTCAATGCATAATCACCAAGCTACACGAAATATGGCACAGATCCCCAGGGCTCACAAACAGAGACACAAGCTCAAAAAACCTTGACTGTGACTCAGCTGCCATCCTTAAAACTTAAACCACAAAGCCTCCCAGTCAAGGACCACCTTCCTGCACCCATCAAAAACCACCAACATACAGTCTGTAAAAAAAACATGGCTCAGAAAGAGGCTTAGCAAAACTCATCACATTACCTCAGTATCGCTCTCCTGTGGACAATTTTCTCCGATGAAAACAACAATAGCCTTTAGAGCTGCCACCAAATTAATTTCCTTCGTTGCATCTTTGATTGCCAAAAAATTTTGGTCATTGTCCGCCATCCACTCACTCATTACACTTTTGGCAGCCATCGCTTCAGTCATCCTGAAGAGAATCAATTTTCACCACTTAGCTACTTGCAACAAGATTGTAACCATTCAATGAATTAGTTACCTTTGCTTGCGAACTTTGAACAACTTGCTCCACTTCTTGACATCTTCAAGATCCAAGGCAGGTTTGACAAGCAAGGAATAACACCACCGGTTTAAAAACACAATAGCCGAATCAAGAAATCCCAATAGTATAGCAGATCGACGCTGGAAACAAAACACCAGTTCATTTTTTCAATTACCAAAATAGATATCTGGTCTCGCTTCCTTCAGTTCTTTTGCAGCTTTCATCGTTTCAATTGTTGGGGATCGTAGCAGAAAATCAAAATTTTTCCTACGCATCACCAAGATCTATCTATGGAGTAATCTAGCAACGAGCATAAAGGAGAGTTGATCTACATACCCTTGTAGATCGCGATGCGGAAGCGTTACAAGAACGCGGATGAAGGAGTCGTACTCGCTGCGATTCAGATCGCGGTTGATTCCGATCTAAGCGCCGAACAACGGTGCCTCCGCGTTCAACACACGTGCAGCCCGATGACGTCTCCCACGCCTTGATCCAGCAAGGAGAGAGGGAGAGGTTGGGGAAGACTCCATCCAACAGCAGCACGACGGCGTGGTGGTGGTGGAGGAGCGCGGGACTCCAGCAGGGCTTCGCCAAGCGCTGCAAGAGATGAGGAGGGAGAGAGGTAGGGCTGCGCCAAGCGACAGAGGTCAGAACGTGTTGTGGGCAGCCCCAAAACTCTCATATATATAGGGGGAAGGGGGGGCTGCGCCCCCTTTAGGGTTTCCCACCCCTAGGGGTGCGGCCACCCTAGATCCCATCTAGGGGTGGCGGCCAGAGGGGGAGAGGGAGAGGGGGGCGCACCAGATTGGGCCCTAGGGCCCATCTGCCCTAGGGTTTGCCCCCCTCCCCTCTTGGAGGCGCCCTGGGCCTTGGTGGGGGGGCGCACCAGCCCACCTGGGGCTGGTCCCCTCCCACACTTGGCCCACGTATGCCTCCGGGGCTGGTGGCCCCACCCGGTGGACCCCCGGGACCCTCCCGGTGGTCCCGGTACGCTACCGATAGTGCCCGAAACTTTTCCGGTGACCAAAACGGGACTTCCCATATATGAATCTTTACCTCCGGACCATTCCGGAACTCCTCGTGACATCCGAGATCTCATCCGGGACTCCGAACAACATTCGGTAACCGCGTACATACTTTCCCTATAACCCTAGCGTCATCGAATCTTAAGTGTGTAGACCCTACGGGCTCGGGAACCATGTAGACATGACCGAGACAACTCTCCGGCCAATAACCAACAGCGGGATCTGTATACCCATGTTGGCTCCCACATGTTCCACGATGATCTCATCGAATGAACCACGATGTCAAGGATTCAATCAATCCCGTATACGATTCCCTTTGTCTATCGGTATAGCACTTGCCCGAGATTCGATCGTCGGTATACCGATACCTTGCTCAATCTCATTACCGGCAAGTCTCTTTACTCGTTCCGTAACACATCATCCCGTGATCAACTCCTTGATCACATATTGTGCACATTATGATGATGTCCTACCGAGTGGGCCCAGAGATACCTCTCCGTCATGCGGAGTGACAAATCCCAGTCTCGATTCGTGCCAACCCAACAGACACTTTCAGAGATACCTGTAGTGCACCTTTATAGCCACCCAGTTACGTTGTGACGTTTGGTACACCCAAAGTATTCCTACGGTATCCGGGAGTTGCACAATCTCATGGTCTAAGGAAAAGATACTTGACATATAGAAAAGCTTTAGCATACGAACTACACGATCTGTGCTAGGCTTAGGATTGGGTCTTGTCCATCACATCATTCTCCTAATGATGTGATCCCGTTATCAACGACATCCAATGTCCATGGTCAGGAAACCGTAACCATCTATTGATCAACGAGCTAGTCATCTAGAGGCTTACTAGGGACATGGTGTTTGTCTATGTATCCACACATGTATCTGAGTTTCCTATCAATACAATTCTAGCATGGATAATAAACAATTGTCATGAACAAGGAAATATAATAATAACCAATTTATTATTGCCTCTAGGGCATATTTCCAACAGTCTCCCACTTGCACTAGAGTCAATAATCTAGTTCACATCGCCATGTGATTAACACTCACAGGTCACATCACCATGTGACCAACATCCAAAGAGTTTACTAGAGTCAGTAATCTAGTTCACATCAATATGTGATTAACACTCAATGAGTTCTGGGTTTGATCATGTTATGCTTGTGAGAGAGGTTGTAGTCAACGGGTCTGCAACATTCAGATCCCTATGTACTTCGCAAAACTTTATGTCATATCGTAGATGCTGCTACCACGTTCCACTTGGAGCTATTCCAAACTGTTGCTCCATTATACGTATCCGGTATCTCCACTTAGAGTGATCCGGATAGGTGTTAAGCTTGCATCGACGTAGCTGTTTACGTCGAACTCTTTATCACCTCCATAACCGAGAAACATTTCCTTATTCCTCTAAGGATAATTTTGACCACTATCTAGTAATCCACTCCTGGATCACCTTTGTACCCTCTTGCCAGACATGTGGCAAGGCACACATCAGGTGCGGTACTTAGCATGGCATACCGTATAGAGCCTATGACAAAACCATAGGGGACGACCTTCGTCCTTCCTCTTTCTTCTGCCGTGGTCAAGCTTTGAGTCTTACTCAACTTCACACCTTACAACTCAGGTAAGAACTCCTTCTTTGACTGATCTATTTTGAACTCCTTCAAAATCATGCCAAGGTGTGTGTTCTTTTGAAAGTATCATCAGGCGTCTTGATCTATCTGTATAGATCTTGATGCCCAATCTGTAAGCAGCTTTATCTAGGTCTTCCTTTGAAAAACTCATTTCAAACAACCCTTTATGCTTTCCAGAAATTCTACATCATTTCGGATCAATCATATGTCATTCACATACACTTATCAGAAATGTTGTAGTGCTCCCACTCACTTTATTGCAAATACAAGTTTCTAACAAACTTTGTATACCCAAAAACTTTGATCACTCCATCAAAGCATATATTCCGACTCCGAGATGCTTGCTCTAGTCCATAGAAGGATCGCTGGAGCTAGCATATCTTTTAGCATCCTTAGGATCGACAAAACCTTTCTGATTGTATCATATACAACCTTTCCTTACGAAAACTGGTAAGGAAACTTGTTTTGTCATCCATCTGCCAGATTTCATAAATGCAGCTAATGCTAACATGATTCCGATGGACTTAAGCATCGCTACGGGTGAGAAAATCTCATCGTAGTCAACTCCTTGAACTTGTGGAAAACTCTTCGCCACAAGTCGAGCTTCATAGACGGTGACATTACCGTCCACGTCCGTCTTAGTCTTAAAGATCCATTTGTCTCAATGGCTTGCCGATCATAGAGCAAGTCCACCAAAGTCCATACTTTGTTTTGATACATGGATCCTATCTCGGATTTATCGGCTTCTAACCATTTGTCGGAATATGGGCCCACCATCGCTTCTCCATAGTTCGTAGGTTCATTGTTGTCCAACAACATGACATCTAAGACAGGATCACCGTACCACTCAGGAGTAGTACTTATCCTTGTCGACCTACGAGGTTTGATAGCAACTTGATCCGAAACTTCATGATCACTATCATTAGTTTCCTCTTCAACTGTCGTAGGTTCTACAGAAACATCTTTCTGTGTTGCACTACTCTCTGGTTGAAGTGAGGGTTCGACAACCTCATCAAGTTCTATCCTCCTCCCACTCAATTCTTTCGAGAGAAACTCCTTCTCGAGAAAGAACCCATTCTTAGGGACAAACATTTTTTGCCCTTGGATCTGAGATAGGAGGTATACCCAACTGTTACCTTTGGGTATCCTATGAAGATGTATTTGTCCGCTTTGGGTTCGAGCTTTTCCCGGCTGAAGCCGTAAGCATCGCAGCCCCAAACATTGAGAAACGACAACTTTGGTTTCTTGCCAAACCTTAGTTCATACGGCGTTGTCTCAACGGACTTAGATGGTGCCCTATATAAAGTGAATGCAGCTGTCTCTAATGCATAACCTCAAAATAATAGCGGTAGATTGGTAAGATACATCATAGATCGCACCATATCTCATAAGGTTCGATTACGATGTCTGGACACACCATTACGCTGTGGTGTTCCAGGTGGCTTCAACTGTGAAACATTTCCACAATGCCTTAAGTGATTGCCAAACTCATAATTTAGATAATATTCCCTTGATCAGATCGTAGGAACATGATCTTCTTGTTATGATGATTCTTAATCTTCACTCTGAAATTTTTGAACCTTTCAAACGTTTTAGACTTTTGCTTCATTAAATAAATATACCATATCTACTCAAATCGTCAGTGAAGATGAGAAAATAACGATATCCACTACGCGCCTTAATCCTCATTGGATCACATACATCAGCATGTATGATTTCCAACAAGTCACTTGCCCGTTTTATTTTACCTGAAAACGGGATCTTAGTCATCCTGCCCAAGAGGCATGGCTCGCATGTGTCAAGCGATTCAAAATCAAGTGACTCCAAACATCCATCAGCATGGAGTTTCTTCATGCATTTTATGCCAAAATGACCTAAGCGGCAGTGCCACAAGAAAGTGGTACTATCATCATTAACTCTACATCTTTTGGCTTTAATATTATCATCATGTGTATTACTATGATCGAGATTCAACGAACCATTGGGTGCAAGACCATAAAGGTATTATTCATGTAAACAGAATAACCATTATTCTCTAACTTAAATGAATAACTGTATTGCAATGAACATGATCTAATCATATTCATGCTCAATGTAGACACCTGATAACATTTATCTAGGTTCAACACTAATCTCGAAAATAGAGGGAGCGTGCGATGGTGATCTTATCAACCTTGGAAACACTTCCAACACACATCGTCACCTCGCCCTTAGCTAGTCTCCGTTCAGTCCGTAGCTTTTGCTTCAAGTCACTAATAATAGCAACTGAACCGGTATCCAATACCCATGTGCTACAAGGAGTACTAGTAAGGTACACATCAATAACACGTATATCAAATATACTTCGTTGAAGTTGCCAGCTTTTCTTATCTACCATGTATTTGGGGTAGTTCCGCTACCATGTGACCGTTCCCCTTACAATCGAAGCACTTAGTCTCGAGGTTTGGGTGCAACCTTGGGTTCCCTCATTAGAGCGACAACTGGTTTGCCATTCATGAAGTTTCCCTTCTAGCCCTTGCCCCTTTTGAAACCAGTGGTCTTGTTAAACCATCAACACTTGATGCTCCTTCTTGATTTCTACTTTCGCGGTCTTAAGAACCGCTAATAGCTCCGGGATCATCTCCATCCTTTGCATGTCATAGTTCATCACGAAGTTCTAGTAGCTTGGTGATAGTGTCTAGAGAATTTTGTCAACCATTATCTCACCTGGGAGATTAACTCCCACTTGGTTCAAGTGATTTTAGTACCCAGACATTCTGAGCACACGCTCACTAGTTGAGCTATTCTCCTCCATCTTTTTGGCAAAGGAACTTGTCAGAGGTATCATACCTCTCAACACGGGCATGAGCCTGAAATCCCAATTTCAGCTCTTAGAACATCTCATATGTTCCATGGCGTTCAAAACGTCATTGGAATCCCGATTCTAAGCCGTAAAGTATGGTGCACTAAACTATCAAGTAGTCATCAGGACGTGTCTCTCAGGTGTTCACAACATCCACAGACAACGTTGTAGGGGTTTGCACATCGAGCGGTGCATCAAAGACGTAAGCTTTCTGTGCAGCAGTGAGGACACTCCTCGGACTACGGACCCAGTCCGCATCCTTGCTTACAATATCTTTCAACTTAGTCTTTCTCTAGGATCGTATTAAACAGGGAGCTACAACGCAGTTATTGGTCTACAACATAATTTGCGAAGACAACTTAGACTAGTGTTCATGACAATGAAGTTCATCTAATGAACTCCCACTCAGATAGACATCTCTCTAGTCATCTAAGTGATACATGATCCGAATCGACTAGGCCGTGTCCGATAATCACGTGAGACGGACTAGTCATCAACGGTGAACATCTTCATGTTGATCGTATCTTCTATACGACTCATGTTCGACCTTTCGGTCTTCCGTGTTCCGAGGCCATGTCTGTACATGCTAGGCTCGTCAAGTCAACCCTAAGTGTATCGCGTGTGTAAATCTGGCTTACACCCGTTGTATGCGAACGTTAGAACTTATCACACCCGATCATCACGTGGTGCTTCGGAACAACGAACCTTAGCAACGGTGCACAGTTAGGGGGAACACAATTCTTGAAATTTTAGTGAGAGATCATCTTATTCACTACCGTCGTTCTAAGCAAATAAGATGTAAAACATGATAAACATCACATGCAATCAAATAGTGACATGATATGGCCAATATCATCTTGCTCCTTTGATCTTCATCTTCGGGGCTCCATGATAATCATCGTCACCGGCATGACACCATGATCTCCATCATCATGATCTCCATCATCATGTCTTCATGAAGTCGTCTCGCCAAACATTACTTCTACTACTATGGCTAACGTTTAGCAATAAAGTAAAGTAATTACATGGCGTTATTCAGTGACACGCAGGTCATACAATAAATAAGACAACTCCTATGGCTCCTGCCGGTTGTCATTCTCATCGACATGCAAGTCGTGATTCCTATTACAAGAACATGATCAATCTCATACATCACACATATATCATTCATCCCATCCTTTTGGCCATATCATCACACGACACATGCTGCAAGAACAAGTTAGACGTCATCTAATTGTTGTTGCAAGTTTTTACGTGGCTGCTATAGGTTTCTAGCAAGAACGTTTCTTACCTACGCCAAAACCACAACGTGATATGCCAATTTCTATTTACCCTTCATAAGGACCCTTTTCATCGAATCCGATCCGACTAAAGTGGGAGAGACAGACACCCGCTAGCCACCTTATGCAACTAGTGCATGTCAGTCGGTGGAACCTGTCTCACGTAAGAGTACGTGTAAGGTCGGTCCGGGCCGCTTCATCCCACGATGCCGCCGAATCAAGATAAGACTAGTAACGGCAAGTAAATTGACATGATCTACGCCCACAACTACTTTGTGTTCTACTCGTGCAAGATACTACGCATAGACCTAGCTCATGATGCCACTGTTGGGGATCGTAGCAGAAAATCAAAATTTTTCCTACGCATCACCAAGATCTATCTATGGAGTAATCTAGCAACGAGCATAAAGGAGAGTGGATCTACATACCCTTGTAGATCGCGATGCGGAAGCGTTACAAGAACGCGGATGAAGGAGTCGTACTCGCTGCGATTCAGATCGCGGTTGATTCCGATCTAAGCGCCGAACAACGGTGCCTCCGCGTTCAACACACGTGCAGCCCGATGATGTCTCCCACGCCTTGATCCAGCAAGGAGAGAGGGAGAGGTTGGGGAAGACTCCATCCAACAGCAGCACGACGGCGTGGTGGTGGTGGAGGAGCGCGGGACTCCAGCAGGGCTTCGCCAAGCGCTGCAAGAGATGAGGAGGGAGAGAGGTAGGGCTGCGCCAAGCGACAGAGGTCAGAACGTGTTGTGGGCAGCCCCAAAACTCTCATATATATAGGGGGAAGGGGGGGCTGCGCCCCCTTTAGGGTTTCCCACCCCTAGGGGTGCGGCCACCCTAGATCCCATCTAGGGGTGGCGGCCAGAGGGGGAGAGGGAGAGGGGGGCGCACCAGATTGGGCCCTAGGGCCCATCTACCCTAGGGTTTGCCCCCCTCCCCTCTTGGAGGCGCCCTGGGCCTTGGTGGGGAGGCGCACCAGCCCACCTGGGGCTGGTCCCCTCCCACACTTGGCCCACGTATGCCTCCGGGGCTGGTGGCCCCACCCGGTGGACCCCCGGGACCCTCCCGGTGGTCCCGGTACGCTACCGATAGTGCCCGAAACTTTTCCAGTGACCAAAACGGGACTTCCCATATATGAATCTTTACCTCCGGACCATTCCGGAACTCCTCGTGACGTCCGAGATCTCATCCGGGACTCCGAACAACATTCGGTAACCGCGTACATACTTTCCCTATAACCCTAGCGTCATCGAACCTTAAGTGTGTAGACCCTACGGGCTCGGGAACCATGTAGACATGACCGAGACAACTCTCCGGCCAATAACCAACAGCGGGATCTGGATACCCATGTTGGCTCCCACATGTTCCACGATGATCTCATCGGATGAACCACGATGTCAAGGATTCAATCAATCCGGTATACGATTCCCTTTGTCTATCGGTATAGCACTTGCCCGAGATTCGATCGTCGGTATACCGATACCTTGCTCAATCTCGTTACCGGCAAGTCTCTTTACTCGTTCTATAACACATCATCCCGTGATCAACTCCTTGATCACATATTGTGCACATTATGATGATGTCCTACCGAGTGGGCCCAGAGATACCTCTCCGTCATGCGGAGTGACAAATCCCAGTCTCGATTCGTGCCAACCCAACAGACACTTTCAGAGATACCTGTAGTGCACCTTTATAGCCACCCAGTTACGTTGTGACGTTTGGTACACCCAAAGTATTCCTACGATATCCGGGAGTTGCACAATCTCATGGTCTAAGGAAAAGATACTTGACATATAGAAAAGCTTTAGCATACGAACTACACGATCTGTGCTAGGCTTAGGATTGGGTCTTGTCCATCACATCATTCTCCTAATGATGTGATCCCGTTATCAACGACATCCAATGTCCATGGTCAGGAAACCGTAACCATCTATTGATCAACGAGCTAGTCATCTAGAGGCTTACTAGGGACATGGTGTTTGTCTATGTATCCACACATGTATCTGAGTTTCCTATCAATACAATTCTAGCATGGATAATAAACAATTGTCATGAACAAGGAAATATAATAATAACCAATTTATTATTGCCTCTAGGGCATATTTCCAACATCAATCACCAGGCTGAGCAAGAGAGCAGTTTTGCAGGTGTAATTCCAATGGCGAGCAATACCATCAAACACTAATCCAACTGGTTCAATATTTTCTTGTAATTCGCTAGTGATTGTGTCAAACATCTTTTCCTTGTAGGGGTCAGACCTCGGAAATTCACCAAATACAGCAAAATTGAAATGAAAGGCCAATACAGTATCAGGATCACGAGAACTGTTAAGGTAAGTAGTAACATCATCAGCAACATTATCATCAAGAGCAGCAGCAACGTTATCATCAAGAGCAGCAGCATGTTCATCACCAGCAGCATCTGCTTCAGCCTCTCGGACATATTCCTCATAAACTAAAGATAGCAAGTGAATTGCATGTTCCATAGTATCAATTCCAAATTTGACCTTCCACCTGAAAAGAACCCCAAACAGTTAAGATCGATGCGGAAACACAATTCAATAAATGTAAATACAAAAGAACAGTCCAATACTTACGGGTATTCATAATTTGCATTGTATTGTGTTCTCCTGAACTTGAAGATCCCAGCCAGATCTTTAACAAAGTTTACATGATCGCAGAAATAACAGAAAAACGCCATAGACAGCAGTTCAACACTGTCTGCCAACCTGAACGCCAAGACGTATCCAGTTGCATTCTGACGCAAAAAGTCTAGGAAGCGCCCAAAGAACCCTCTGATACGGATTATGTGATACGAGTGCTGTGCAAATAAGAAATAGATCAGTAATTACCAATTGACTTTATAAAGGCAAATACATTTAAGATATATAACAGAGAGAATCTTCGAACAAGAAATAAGGAGTACAACTTACCCTCATCCCTTCAAAACACACAGAAGTCACAGCAGTCCCTTTGAAAGTCAACTCGCCAGCCACCACACGTGCCCTTGAGCTCTTCAGCATATGTGCAGAAATAGACGAGATATATTGATCAAGCTGCCCGTACAAGTTTCTTAACTCCCTTTCTGTAGGTGTTGAAGTAAGCCAATCTTGAACAAAATCTGAGGCTTTATCAACCCATGAAGGAGCAACACGTCCATTCGGATTTGTATCCTCATCATAGTAACCATAGGGGAAGATAGGGATGTCCTTGAGAAAAAAGATTCACATTACCATTAGTACCATTCATGAAACAACACTATTGTAGAATTACAAAAACATAAGCTTAAGAGAACATACCTGCTGAGTTTTCTGTACAAAATCCGATTTGGCACTGGCCTTTTCCTTTGCTTTTTTTAACTGTTTCTCTGCCTGTTCTTGAAAACGCTGTCAAAGATGAACCAAAATTTTCAGAGCTCCATACCAACAACAAAACTAACAGCTGGCCTCAGGAATTCTTTACTAACCTGAACTTTAGTTTTGCCTCCAACCATTTTGCAATAGCACCCACGCAAGATTCAAACTACACAAACAAGTTACTTCATAAGCATAGGTCTTTGTTGTTGGAGGCAAATTAAAGAAGTACCTAAGCTATATGTTCTGAGAAAGACTTAAAAATTATCTCCAGTCAAAATTAGAACATTAAGCAATCTAACAGAAATGTGGCAGAGTAAACGCTCAAACAAAAAATCAGTGATAAAGCTTAAGAATAGAATTAAATCCTGAGGGGTGTATTTGTGTCAGCACTTCCACCAACCAAGTGAAACAATCATATATGACAACAAAACAGGAATCTAAAACCCAAACCAAACAGTGAACAATTTGAAGGATGCATATTAAACATTAGATGCTCTTAACTTTAAGGTTTATAACTGAATAGCGATATGAAATAGTAAACATGAGTCGATTCAGAGACACGCTTTGGAGTTAAATCTTTAAGGGGCGTGTTGTTGTGTTACCTGCAATTGGAGGGGAAGGTAGAACTAATGAGGGGCAAGCAACAAGGGAAGCTCAGACGACAAGTAGGTCACTGCCATGCACAGGGGAAATAAGCTTCAAGATCTAGTCTAGGTCGCTTCAAGACACTATAGTACTGACTAGAAATATAACATAGTAAACGAAAACAAAAACAATGTATCATTCCAATGTGTAAGTTAATGCCAAAGAAGCCAAGCCCCAGAAAAGGAATAAGCCCACCTTCAAAGGAGGACAGGCAGGGGTACAGAAAAATAGGCGCTGTGGTTGCAACAATAGCAAAGGATCAAACAGAAGCCCTGTAATTAATGACAGCTAATTAGTAGCATCAAACAAAACAAGAACAAGTAGGTAAAATATACAGGTTTCCCTAAAAAAAGGTAAAATATACAGGCAACCAATCAGAAAAAACCACCAACGGATACTTTTCTAAATGTCTGTTTCACATGGCATTTAGGTACAGCCCTAGAAAGTTAAAATACAAAAAAAAAATTGATTCAAGGAACATATTCATTTACAGTGCAGCTGCATTTGGACATTGTGTACAAAAACGAAGGCTGAAAGCAATGAGAAGAACAGCTACGCAATTGAAAATATTAAATAACTCATGGCGTTGCTCTTATTCCCTAGTCATCCTTGTAGGGCGTTCTGGAGGAATAGCTTCAAATTGAAGCAGCAAAAACAAACAGTGTTAAAGTTAGCTACATTGGTTAAGATACACAAACCTACAACCAGATCCACATCCATGAGAATGGAAAGTGACTCAGAAGAAACCAAGTCTCAAAAGAAACGGACAGGTGGTCCCCTTCAAAAGAGCATGGACAAATCAGGGGAAATGGTGAATATATTTTAAGAAATCTCGGCAACAGTTTATTAGTACTGCTATATATGTTCAAAACATCAAACATCAGACAGCAAAAAGCACAAACTGATTTAGAGCAGCTGCAATGGGGCTTTCATACCCAAACGAATGATTGGACGCAACAAGAAAAAGCTAGGTAAAGCACATATAAAACAAGAGCAGGGAGGGCAGTGAGTAATAAGCTTACTGTTTTTATTGGTCCATCCCTGCAGATGCTCCTCGGAGCAAACAAAAGAAGAGAGCAGTCTTGGAGGAAGGAGCAAAGATGGGGGCGTATTGCAGTGCTACCCTTCAGCCTGCACTTGGAGGGGAAAGTATGCTCAATCCAGGAAGATAAAGCAGTAGATTTCTGTGTGAAACTAGATGTACATCAGTGCATAAGAAACAAACCCCACTCGCTACAACAAATAACCGAAACAAAACAAGTAGATCTAACGAGGGGCAAGCAACAAGCGAAGCTCAGACGACAAGTAGGTCACTGCCATGTACCGAGAGCAAAACAAAAAAAAAATCAGGGGAAACAAGCTTCAAGATCTAGTCTAGGTCGCTTATTGGCAAGCCCAATGCAGGAGAGCAGAGGGATCGCCCGTGATTCAGAGCAAACGGGAAGGGATGCAGCTCACGTTAGCAGCTTGGGGATTCGATGGAGCTTGGAGGGGAGGAGACGGCGCCGAGGCCGTGCGGGAAATGACGGCGCGGCGCGGTGCGGGTTTCACCTCTCCTCTCCTCGAGGGGAGTGACGGCCGCTAGGGCAGGAATAAGTAGGGGAGCGCGTGGCATGGGGCGAACCGGCACAACGCTCTCATCAACCTGGTCCGGGCCAGGCCTTGCGAAGGCCTTGAGGGCCGTCGACGTTTCCGGTGGCCCACAAACACGATGTCCCTGAAGCCTGCACAGAAGCCTGATTGGCACTAACTCGAAAAGAAAAGAAAAAACAAGGAGCCTGAAGAAGAGAAAAAACAATTTCCTACCGGCGAGCATGCAAGCGACGGACATGGTGTGGTCGCCGTGCAACAAACTTGCCGTGTGCTTCAGGATCTTCTTTCTTGGAACACATGCCACCACGCCACGCCACGCCGGTGAACCACCCTCCAGCGAAGGAGGGATTCATGTCGCCGGCCACCAGCCTCCGGTGAACAACCCTCCGGCGAAGATGGGGGCGTATTTTCCATGCTATGGTGCGACGCGATGGAGGCGGCTGGATGAGCAGATGTGCAGGAGGAGGTGAGGGAAGTCTAATGTGATTAGATTAGGTTAAGGGGGTGGGCACTTATATAGGCCAGCCAGCGGTGGAGGTGTCTCAGATCCCATCTACGTTCACGCACGCGACAACTGAATAAATGCCGAGGGTCCCACCCTCCCGCGTCATGATGCAGCGCACTTGGAAACTGACGCGTCGGTCAATTACTAGCGAGACATGGAAAGTCGTGAATTGATGAATCAATTACCGAGGACGCGCCAGCCAACCAAAAATAAGCAACCTCCCCCAGATACAGACTCTCCCAGATACTTAATCAATTCACGACTTTCCATGTATCGGTAAAAGCAAAGTAATTGTTTTTTCTTTCTTCTTTTTTTATTATATTATATGAGAAAAACACTACCCACCAACGCCTGTCACATCACTTTGCTTTTTTTATTATTTATATTAAAAAATAAAAATCAACGCTGCTATATACGACGGTCACCGTGCATGCGTGACACGACGATATCCAGACGATGCACACCATGCAGCAGGACACAGGTCCACCGTTGGATACAGTGTCCGCGTATGCACTGTGTCGTCTACAGAGCAGTTTCGGCAGTCCGCTGGATCAAAATATCGTTCCAACATTGACTTCTTGTCATTCCTTTCTATATAAGATTGTAACAGAAAGAACTCTTGAGATGCCACATGCAATGACATATGAGATGAGGCCATGTCCATTACCTTTCTACTCCCTCCGTTCCTACATATAAGTCTTTAAAGAGATTTTACTATGAACCACGTACAGATATATATAGATGCATTTTAGAGTGTATATTCATTCATTTTGCTCCGTATGTGGTCTATAGTGAAATCTCTCCAAAGACTTATATTTAGGAACGGAGGGAGTATATAAGATTGTAACAGAAAACAAAAAATTATATTCTGCCCTCCTTTGGTGTTCTTTTTTACCACCCAACTACGGAGTACTATCCAAGGACCATCTATGACGTAAGGGATATTCTTTTGCATCAACAATGGGGAAATTGTACTACATGCCTGCCTTCCTTGCACGATTTATGGACGACAGAGTCCTTTCATCGATCGCATCTGATGCGTGGATTTGTACCTTTGTATCATGATGAGTCGTGCATACACTAGTTTCGTCAAAAGGAAAAAGGGTGAACCCAACTTGAGTCAATTGCAAGAAACTACCACATTTGCGGCTAGGTTTGCAGAAAACCACCAAGTCGTTAATCCGTTGCATAAAACACCGTAATTTCTCTAATCCTATTGCAAAAAGCACTGATCGGGTGATTTGGTCCATTTGATCGATTTCTGACAAGTGAGGCCGAATTTTAAGGAGCTGACTTGGCAAAGAATCGACATACACACCCCTGGACCCTAAAACAAAACGCAATCAACACCCAAAACAAATCCCCCTTACGCTGACCCAATCGGGATCAGCTGTTCCCACAGGCCCTCGCCGCCGTTCCCGCAAGCCACCGCCGGCCAACTGCATCGCCGCCGCGGCCTGGGCCAAGGTGCTCGCCGCCTACTTTCTTGTAGGTGCAGAAGCGGAGCAAGCAGCGGCCGCGGCACGCAGCAAGGGCGCAAGCAGCGGCGCGGCCATGCGTAGCTCGAACGCTGGTGGGAGCGCGCATCACTGCATCAAGAAACGGTGCGGCAGCGCGGCGGCGCAAGAAGCATGGCGGTGGCGCTCAGTGCGGTAGCCCAAGTAGCAGTGCGGCGGCGCGCATCACTGGAGCGAGCAGAGGCGAGCCGCAGCGGCAGGGCACGAACCGCAGGGACGAGGTGCGGCCCACCCGCCCGGCCAGCTCCGTTTCCGACTGCCGTAGCAGCCGCACGACTCCTCCCATGCCCTTTTCTCCCCGGCGACGAGCCCCATGCCTGCATGTTGCTGCTCTGCTTCGGCAGCCCAAATCGGGAGGAGGGGGCTGATTGTGTTTTCTTATTTGTTTCAGGGGTGTGTATGTTAATTTGTTGCCATGTTAGCTCCTTACAATGAGGCCCCACTTGTAAGAAAGTGATCAAACGGCCCAAATCACCCGATCAGTGCTTTTTGCAATGAGATTAGAGAAATTGCGGTGTTATTTGCAACGGATTAGCGACTTGGTGGTTTTCTGCAAACCTAGCCGCAAATGTGGTAGTTTCTTGCAATTGACTCACCCAACTTGCATGCATTCATAAACCATCTACCTCAAAAGACCACTACCAACAACTTCACTCAAAACTGTGCCTACAGGACAGCTCGGCAGTTCCTCAATTAACTTAAAATTTACCATACAAAAAACAAATGTACCGATCAAGTTATCTAATCAAACATTTGGCTGCTTCCACTGCTCACAACAGCAATAGACAAGTTCCAGTGTCTTCTGTATCATTCTACTCTTGCCATCTCTGGTTTCAGCTCCTCCTATGGAGGTTCTCTCTTTTTTTCGGTTGACTGGCATACTGGTAGCAGAAACAGTTATCCAAAACAAAAGACATGATTAAACCATACATACAAACACACAAGCTGACGGACGCGGATAATTTACAAGCAAGATTGACTATAATACAAAGATGGAAATCTGCACTGGAAGAACCAAAAAAATGGAACTCTTTACCTGCGCAAAAATAGATTGACTCAGGCTGCTCTTCTTACATAGGTGAAATTGCATATGAATTGAGAAACAGGCTTCTAAATTTACTTATATCTCCATGATATATTGTTGAACCCCTCATGCCTTATGTGGCTATCGGTTACAGTTTATTGTTCAGTCTATTATTGTTAAATTATTTAGAGGAATCAAATCTAGCAAAGTTCTAAGAAGACACAAATTAACAAAAAAAATGGAGGCAGTTATCCGGTCCATACAAACCTTCACGTGGAAGAAACCATCCATCCATATCGATAAAAAGGGCATGGGTGGCAGCATTGATGGCGACGGCCTCGTGTTTAGCCAATCAGAAAAATGACATGCATTCTCGAGCATATTCAGAAAGAGGATCGAATAAAAGTATGTGCGTACGTCAGAGATGATTACCTTGAGAAAGTTGTGGTATGGACACGGGATGATGGAGTGATCTGGATGTAGAGCAGCGGGGAGAATAGTTGTGGGCCGATCACCTTGTGGGAGCAGAACTCATGCTCGCATTGGGCCTCAACAAATCTGTGGAAGGCCGGCAGGAATGCAGCTTAACGTCGGGGTTGGGAGCTCAACCGGTGCTACTTCAGGATGACAGCCCAGCGCTGCCGGAAGGGGAACCAGAGCCTCGAGCTTCCGGCGCTGCTGGCCCTTGTTCAAACCTTGATAATTGAATTCTCATTAGTATTAACTTGTAAATCATTAGGAACAAATAATAGGTGGATGCCAATATGAATCAGAAACAGGAACCAAGCAGCTTAACTGCATGCAAATTAGAAGACTTTTAATCTATATGCATCGAATGAGTCTTGTGGTCTAGAAGCTTAGTGAATAAGCTCACAGAAGCAGCACATGATTGTGCTATGTATAGTGAGAAAAAAAAACTCATAGAAGAGCAAAAAGGAGGAAGAATACAGAACAATACAAATAACAAAGCTTCATTTTCAGGTGAAAGACCTGAGCATTATGCATGATATAAATACCAATTTATATGAATCACACCAAAGATTCTGTTGCACAATCAGTCACGACCTAGATATGATTTTGACAGCATGGATCAGACTTTAGGGACCATGGACCATGAATTCTGGAAATCACACCACACAAATATAAATTATCAAGAACTAGTGGGATATTACCAATCTAAACTATCACAACCCATGGATAACCACTTTTCTTTTGTGAATCTATGTGCACAGGAAAAATGCTCTTAGTGCTCAATTGGGTTTATCGCTACAAATAAAACTAAAACACCACTGACACAACAACAGCAAGGATACTATTAACGTATAGCATGCACAGGTACGTCACAACAACAGAGCACGTCCTATTAAATCCAGCAAACGGCACCTAAGTGCAACACAGCCTCTGGACATAACACCAATTCTAATTTTATTTTATTTTGATAAAACGCATGAGAGCGTGTGTTTCATTTCATTGTAAAGAGAGTTGTAGTTACATTCCTCTAGGAGGCAGATACAGTTTTCGAATTAATGGACATCCCATGTCTGGCGAGTAATGGCTCTGAGAAGAAAAATGTGAGATGAAGCAACAACAATTAGCATATAAAGAAAATATTTTACAAAAATTGGCAGTTAGTAGTATAATGCGCTAAGGAATATGAACGGTATGCAGCTCGCCGGTGGCCATTATGAATTATCCAAAAGAAAGTGGCATGCCTGTGACAATTATCCAAAAGAGAAGTGATTCTATCAATCATGACACATGAGTGACATAGATATAGCAAACTTCATCAGATGCAAATGGAAAGGTACAGGGAATCATAGACTATTTGACACTCACCAAGCTAAAAACTTTTTAGTATATCTATGTGCCACTGAATGAGAAAACACTTAAATATCTAAAGGTGGTCATATGAATCATGATACAAAGTATATCAAGCATGACCAGACATCCTATTGGCTAAATCAATCTTCTAGAAACATCCATTTAGGATAACATGAGCAACTCAAGCACATGTAGGCAGCAACATACAGTCGTTACAGAATTTTATACACATCCACCTCAAGCATGACTGCATTATGACTCTAAGCAATGAAATAAGGACCTACAATATATGCACTAATTATCAATCACTCAACTCGCATCATCGCTCTGGTTAGGAGTGACTATTGAAATCTCTATAAAGACTTATATTTAGGAACGGAGGGAGTACAGTATATGCAATAGTTTGCAGCAGGGTTCAGATCAGACCAGCCTTTCTTGTTGTTGTCTCAAACTGCAACCGACCAGCCATGATCAAGGTTAGTTTGAACAATGAACAGGAATATTTGAGGGGTAGGATGTTTAGACTTGAGAGGGTACATTACATTACCAGCCAAGCAGTTGCCTTTATTAATTATTGAATGGAACTGAGCCGTTGTTTTTGCCCATTTGTGTTGCTGCACTTTTCTCAAGCAGAGTACCACTCTTACACTGCACTTTTCTCAAGATATATACATGCATACTGAGGTTTCAGTAACTAAAGAGAAAGAACACTTGGCTAGCCTAAAGTTTGATTTAGGACTGGACTTCTGGCTCAGACTTTTGACGCCTCTAAGCATGTGCACTTGAATTTGTTGTAACTTATGAAAACGACGGAGTCACTGTGCACCTCTAAGCATGTGGTATATGTATCCATTTGTTTGTTTTGGTGCATCCTAAGTCTGGAATATGTTTTCCTGCCATGCATGAAAATGTGCATATTCATGATCTTTCCCCTTCTTTCTTCTCGGCTTTTCCCCCTTCTCTCTTGTGTAGTTTTTGCATGTTTGTGCCCTGCTGCATTTAAAATTCAAACATTTTGCACTAGCTCCGTCTCTGTCTGATCAACGGGCATGCCCGCTTTAGTTTGGTGTGGACACAGTCTAGTCTGCAACTCATTACCCAGCCCAGTGTCTTTTTTCCCCAAGCCACCGCAAAACACGCTGTCGCCTTTAACTGATCATGTTCGAGGAAAGTCTTCTCTGATGAAGCATAGGGTTTCTGTTACATACTAGCTTCTATAATACATTTTGCCCCCAAAATTTAACTGATTGGTTGACATAGAAAGAAGAATACAAAGCTGACATGGCTATTGTACAACACGCCAACAACTAATACAGGAAATATGTACTATTTTCTGAACCAAAGAGCACAGGATTACTTGACTATTTTCCTTTTCATATTTCCCTGCCTAAATGTTGACCCCCAAAACACAGTGTTAAAACGAAGAAACAGAGCAGGTAGAAATGATCTGCAAAGGGTGCTAAACTGAACTCAACCAGAACAGGAATCTTCGCCAGTTGATGCTGGTATTTACTAGCCATCAAGTTACTATTAACAACGCCAGTCGGCCAAGATAATACTGGAACCGTGGTAGCAGAGCATAGTCAGTCACACCCCAATGACACTTGACATACTAACAAAGCAGAACAGTCCAAGCAGATCACAACCCAGCGCCCTTTTGGACGACAACGACTCGGGACGGGAGAAGACTTGATCACCATCAGCTTCTTATCCAGATCGTGTATCTGCTTATTTATCCTTTGCCCGCGGTCAGTCAGCCTCGATACCAGTGTCTGCAACAGTTTGTTTTCACCAACATAGACAGGCAAAGCTCTTCACATATATTTGCCATCATGTGCGAGGTTGGAGGCTGCTGCACGCACAACCGACATAACTACTAGATCAGCCCTGGAAAATGACTAGCTAAAGAAAGTCTGCAAAACAAAAGGAAACTTAATCTTTAGTCTAGATTGGATTGGTCGTTCAAGAACAAGGGCTCACTTGTGAGTTGTGACACTGCAATGATAGCAAGGTCCTTCCTTCTTTACAATGGCTCGCTCTTCTCTCTTTTCATCGCGACCACAAACAAACAGGGGAAGAAGAAAGATGGGGGGATTCTTGAGAAGAAATAGAGGGGAAATTTAGCAAGCAAATCATTCTTTCTTGGTATGAATGAATGTTTCAGATCCAGGAGGGATTAATTCTAGGTCAAAAGCCAAGGCTTGCTTCTTCTTTGTGTTCCTTTGTTGTTGTGTTCTGCTTGTCTCTGTATCCGGGATTTTTGGAGAGGAAGAGAGGAAGAAGAGGGTAGAGGAGAGAGTAGAGGAGCAAGGGGAGATTCACAAAGGAAGATTCTTTAAAGTTCCACTTTTTAATCTTTACTCCTGTAAAATACTTGTTGGTGATTATTGTGTGTCTGCCATTATTCATTTCAGACCATTGGATCAACATCTAACGTATGCAAATTAAGGTTGTGGCATTTTTGCAAAACGCGCCCACCACTCCTCCGATATTTCTATATTTAATTTGTATAGAATTTTTTATTTTAAAAATTGGCAAAAGCTCTTATATACACCGGATGAAACCAAACGTCTAGGCGAGCATAGCAAATAAACAAACTATAACTAAGCATATAACTGAATCGGTGATATGTTTGTGTTCATCGGTGATCCATGATGTTTCGGTACCATGCATATTTTGAACTTATTATGGATCTAACTTGAAATACATTTTATAATGGTACAATTTATACTCTATAAGGTTATATAAATATGCACAGCTAATAATACACTAGAAACCACTTTTAAGATATTAGTTGGATATTGCTTTTTAGAAATTCTCTAACATGATATTTAATAAAACTAACTATAGATGAACTTATACACACACATACAAATATGCATGTGTGCATTATATAATTTGTGGATTTTTCATAAAAATAATTTATGTTACATCCCTTAATTTAAATTGAGTATAATGAAGTATCAGTGATATACATTATAATCAATAACAAAGAACATTGTTTAACTATACCAACTAAATTATTTGGTTAATTATCCAACTAAATAATATAATGTATACTCTTAATATTGTAATATGAAAAAGTAAGTATATAAGTTTATTATAAAAAATATTTAACTAATTTCACTCCGGAATTCAAATTTCTCTCAACCGTCCTTGCCTCGTGCTCTAGTTCGCCCCTATAAAGTCTAATGCGGATGTCCTGAACTCACATACAAATAGCCTCATTGGCTACATGCGAGGTGCTCCATGCCCTAATCTCTATCTAGAGGATGTCAAACTCATGGATTCGGCAGAGGTCGCACGTATCCCAGGGACAGATGATCCACCAACGCCAGCTCAAACTCATCCATAGGCCGCTGACGTCATACCGATCTTCGTGCTCAAGCCATCGCCATTGTTGCACGCTGCTAGGTCCTCGATGCCTCGTTGTCGTGTATCAGTACGTTCCAATTGTGGATTCGGTGGAGGTCGCTCCAATCCTATCATTAGCTCGTCCTGTCGCTACTTCAAGATTACCCTTTGATCTCCATCATTGTAATATGAATAAGTAGGGGAGCGCGTGGCATGGGGCGAACCGGCACAACGCTCTCATCAACCTGGTCCGGGCCAGGCCTTGCGGAGGCCTTGAGGGCCGTCGACGTTTCCGGCGGCCCACAAACACGATGTCCCTGAAGCCTGCACAGAAGCCTGATTGGCACTAACTCGAAAAGAAAAGAAAAAACAAGGAGCCTGAAGAAGAGAAAAAACAATTTCCTACCGGCGAGCATGCGAGCGACGGACATGGTGTGGTCACCGTGCAGCAAACTTGCCGTGTGCTTGAAGATCTTCTTTCTTGGAACGCCTGCCACCACGCCACGCCACGCCGGTGAACCACCCTCCGGCGAAGGAGGGATTCGTGTCGCCGGCTACCAGCCTCCGGTGAACCACCCTCCGGCGAAGATGGGGGCGTATTTTCCATGCTATGGTGTGACGCGATGGAGGCGGCTGGATGAGCAGATGTGGAGGAGGAGGTGAGGGAAGTTTAATGTGATTAGATTAGGTTAAGGGGGTGGGCACTTATATAGGCCAGCCAACGGTGGAGGTGTCTCAGATCCCATCTACGTTCACGCACGCGACAACTGAATAAATGCCGAGGGTGCCACCCTCCCGCGTCATGATGCAGCGCACTTAGAAACCGACGCGTCGGCAATTACTAGGGAGACATGGAAAGTCGTGAATTGATGAATCAATTACCGAGGACGCGCCAGCCAACCAAAAATAAAGCAACCTCCCCCAGATACAGACTCTCCCAGATACTACATCAATTCACGACTTTCCATGTATCGGTAAAAGCAAAGTAATTGTTTTTTCTTTCTTCTTTTTATATTATATTATATTATATTGATCGAGAGAGAAAAACACTACCCACCAACGCCTATCACATCACTTTGCTGAGAGGTCCTCCGGCACCGCCCCGCCACCACCACAGCCACAGCGCCGCCCTTCACCAGTCGTCGGCCAAGCGGAGCCGGACGCATGTGGCCTACGCTGCCCGCAAGCCCCGCCGGTGTCGTCCCGCACGCCACCACCTGGAGCTGGGGAACGCGCAGCCGCCGCGCCGAGCCACCGCACCAGGACGCCGCCGCACCACCGCCAGAGGAGCACGCCGCCGCCCCGAACGTCAACTGCTGCGCCGCCAGGCCCTGCGGCAGCCCAGAGCCTAATACCAAACTAATATCGCACCGAAGGCTAACATCTAAAGCCGGAGGCCCCAACCAAGCCATATACCGTGTTTGGGATACAAACTACCTGACGCACTCTCATGTGTCATCACCGCCGTCTTTCACCAATCCATCTTCAGAGCAAAAACTGACGCATCGATCTTGCTAGGCCTCTCTGCCATCGACGCCACCATGACGCCAGACAACGTCCTCCTCGTACTCTGGGATGTCGTGGGATTTGGTCGGTGTTAGTATTCGCTGAATCCGGTTGGGTCCGGTATTCGTCCGTCTGTGTTGGTATGTCTACAAGTTGGATTTATTCGATCTACGCTTCTTTTCATCAGCGATGGATGCTGTTATGGTGTATTGGTCCTGTG
This sequence comes from Secale cereale, assembly GCA_902687465.1. NCBI lineage: Eukaryota > Viridiplantae > Streptophyta > Magnoliopsida > Poales > Poaceae > Secale > Secale cereale. The sequence goes on from LR738710.1 coordinate 941,594,452, forward strand.
GGGAGTGGTGGAGCTAGCATTTGACAATAGGGTGGTCCACCTCAAAAAAATTGACAATAAATTTGACACATGAACGTTCTAACTAATTATCAATATCACGTAGAAATAGATCAAATATGGTCTTACGAACATAATAAAGCAATTAAGTCTCCGCCGTAGAATGAACAATTAGACTTGCTTAAGGGACGTGGAGTTTCTACACCTGAGCTCATATGCTCCTGATGTGAATAGTAAAATATATTAAATAGAAAAAATATTTTGAAAATTTCTTAATTTTTTGGGGCATACTTTAAGAAATGTTCTTTTATGCATGCAAAATTTCATCATGAAATGACATTGGTGGACGGTATGGCAAAAAAAAAATAGTTACTCCGGAAATGTTACTTTCAAATGCATTTTGGAGTTTTGATTTTGTTATTTAGCCACGACTTCCAGCAATGTGATTTCGTGATGAAAGTTTGCATGCACAACAAATATTTCTTAAAGTTTGCCACACAAGTTTTTCAGCATTTTTTGAAATGTTTTTCTATTTTATTTAGTTTACTGTTCACACCAGGAGTATACGATCAGGTGTAGAAAGGTACCTACATTGCTTGAGACAGTTTTGGTAGCTGATGAGTTACTGTTTTTTCTCATTGTATTTGGAAATCATTGAGTTGTGGTTGTATGAGAAATTTGCAAATTCATGTGTTTTAAGCCTACTTCTTGTCTAATTGGCAAAAGCAAACTGTGCTAGAATTAACGGTGCCAATAGGCATTTCAGATCTGTTATCGATGCCTCACAACCATCATAAAATATCTAAAGCTCACATATATTAAATCTATTGCAGGAAATAATCTCAGTATAGATTAATAAGAGCACATGACAGAACCACATAATTAGACGCTGTTTATAAAACCGCCCAACCATGAACATCATTCGCAATAGCATCCAGTTTGTTCACCGTTGTCCATAGTGTCTCCTATTTTCCAAATTTCGAACCAACCATTATCAATTTTGGAATTTCCGCATTACTAAATACTAGTATTATTAAAAAAATCAGCCAAGTGAGCCGGCATGTCACACGTCTCCCATGAGTGCAACTTTATTATTATTACCATTATTATTTTTATAGCTATTTATTTTACGTTGGTCGGTTTTATTACCTCAGAGATATATAATGGTCAGTTTTATTTTAGTTTAAAACATGTTCACAAATTTGAAAAACATATCATATAGAAAACAATTCATGAATAACAAAAAGGTTTACAAATTCAAAAAAATGGTCATGAATTCGAAATTGTTTGCCAAAACGGATTGTTTGCGAATTCGATAAAATGTTTGCCAATACAAAATAAATTCGTTGAATTGAAAAAATATATTCATGCGGAGTTCGCAAATGTTTTGGAATATCAAAGAATTCCGCAACAAAATATGTTGGTGAATTAAGAAAATGTCCTCGAACAAAAACTTCATGAATTCAGAAAATGATCTTGCTGAGTTAGTTTTTTTTTTCATGGATTGAAAGATGTTTAGAATTTCAAAAAATATTCACAAATTGGAAACAATGTTAGAAAATATGAAAATTGTTCGTGCAGTCAAAATAATAGTTGAAAATTGTGATCAAGTTTTGAAATTCAGAACATTTAGACAAGTAATTTTGAATTTTCTACCATTTGTGGATAAGTGAAACATTTGAAAATTTCGGAATTTATTTAAAAACTCAAACAAAATTTGACATTTTGAAACATATTGTATTGAAAAAAGGTACAAAAAACCACCGAAGCAAATGATTTTGTCCATCACATAATTCTCCTAATGATGTGATCCCGTTGATCAAATGAGAACACATGTCTATGGTTAGGAAACACAACCATCTTTGATCAACGAGCTAGTCTAGTAGAGGCATACTAGGGACACTTTGTTTTGTCTATGTATTCACACATGTATCAAGTTTCCGGTTAATACAATTCTAGCATGAATAATAAACATTTATCATGATATAAGGAAATACAAAATAACAACTTTATTATTGCCTCCAGGGCATATTTCCTTCAATTAGTTGGTGCTCACCACGTCGGCCTGTCATTCATGGGCCGGAGCAAGGACCTATCGACGTCTAAAGAATGGGCCACACCAGTTGTGGCTTTCGGCGTACTCAAGACGGAAACCTCTTAAGAGTTGGCGTACACTTCAAGGCGTATTCAATAGTCGACATGTTTATCCCTAGCTGTAACGACCATGTGTAAAACCTAGATACCCAAGGTACCTATATCAGACAAGAGGTTTAGTCTGTAGAGGCACAGTTTTTAGACTAGATCCATTCATATGATCTCGAGGTAGATCATCTTTTACTCTGTACCCCATGACAATCAATATAACAAGAGAAAGATCTAGCGGTTTTGTAACATCCCCAGCATCCCACCACAGTGATCACCTCTTAATCATGCTAGGTCATCATCATTTGCCTTGTTGATCACAGAGATTAATGGGGCCAATTCAAAATTTCCCTTCTAATTCAAATTCAAATATGAGTGCAAAATGAAGTTGTTCAAAAATTGCTGCAAAAATGTTCATCATTTAGCAAAAATGCCATAACAAATAATGGTTAAGGAAAACAACATCACCATGATGCTAAAATGGTCAGCAACAAATTGATCAGTGTCATTTCAGCAATTTTCAGTGCTATTTTAATTCTGGAAAATGCAAACCAAACCAACTTGCTTCCCAAAATAGTTGAGACACTATCAAAAATTGTGTTGGATTTATTGGGCCTAGCCCCATATTGTTCCTACACAATTGGGTTGCACAATTAAATGCTTTTCCCTCTCACTGCTGTTAAAAGAAAAGAGAAAACAGAAAAAGAAAGAGGGCTTACCTGACGCCTGGCCGCGCTCCAGCCGGCCCGGCCCATCCATCCCTCTCTCTCTCTTCCCACCTGCTCCGGCTCGGTGTCGCGCTCGCCGTGGCCGAGCTCGCTCCGGCCACTGTCGCCCACCTGCCGCTACAGGCGGTCGGCGAGGGGATAAGGAGGAACCCCTCGCCCCTCTGGCCTCACTCCTCCCCTCCTCGCCTCTCCCTCGCTCTCCCCCCCATCGAAACAGAGCGCCACCGCCGCCGCGTGCCCGTCGTTTCCGCGGCCACAGCCATCGCCTCGGCATCTCCCCGTGCCTATTAGCTCCGTCGTCGAACGCTGCATCAACCAGTGCCACTGGGCGGAGCTGGGAGCCTCTGCACCGAGCCCTCGCCATTGTCTTCAACCTCGGGCCGCCGCCGATCCCTTTTTCTCTCCGGCGAGCCCTGCTACTCCTAACCTGCCAACGGTCTTTCGTGACCACTCGGTGAGTTTTCCTCCTTCCTCCCTGTTGCTTTGCGCTGCCTGTCTTTGCTTATAGCTAGCTGCCGCCGCATCCGTGCTCGGCCCGCCGCCGACGAGCTTGTGGCCGTCGCCGTGGTCGCTGTCATCATCGTTTGAGGCCACTGCCGAGCTCCTGGTGCTCCCAGGAGCACGTAGCCCACGCGCACGCGCTTCCTAATGCCCCACAGCCCCATTTCCGTCGTTCACCCGTAGCACCTCGTCGCCGGCGAGCTCGTGGCACCCGCTCCCGTCCGTTCCCGCCACTCCAACCACCACCGTTCGACATACGGCGCCGATCCGCGTCAAACGCACCCAGCCCCGCTCTTTCCGACCCCCCCTAGCACCGTTTTCCACCGGCGCCCGTAAGCCACCGCCGCCGGCGACGGTGCAGCGCCCCACTCCGGCCACGCCAGCCCGCGCCACCGCCGTGGTTGGACGCGGTGCGGCCCGCGCGTTCGAACGCGCCCAGCCGCGGCCCGAACGGGCCCCTGTACGCTTTTTCCGACGTGCTCCGGCGAAGCACCGCCGCTGGAGAGGTCGCCGGCGCATCTCCGGCCGACGTGCTGAACTGGCGCCGCGTGGGGTACACCCCTAAGCCACTGACAGTGGGCCCTAGGGCCCCACTTTGACTCGTTGACCGCAGTCAACCGCTGACTGGACCGGGTCCAGCCACTGACGTGTGGGCCCGCTGTTAATTAGTTAAACTAAAACGTTTTAATAATTAAAATGTAATTAGTTAATTAGATGAGTCGCTGACACCTGGGGCCCACTCCCCTAATTAGTTAAATAGATTAGTCAATCCCCTGTTAATGCCACTGTCACTGACGTGTGGGTCCCACTGGGCCCACATGTCAGGTTTGACTGGTCAGTCTACCATTTGACCCGCTGATGTCAACATGACATCATGCTGATGTCATATTTTTCTTTTCTGTTAATTTAAATAAAATTCAGAAAATCATTTAAACTTTAGAAAATCATATCTTTTAATCCGTAACTCCGATGAAAATAATTTATATATGAAAATCGATCAGAAAAACGAGACGAATCCGAATATGCCCTCCTCATACCTATCACATGCCTCTAGCATGAAGAACATGGAAGTTTCCCCTCCGTTTCATCTGTTCGATAAACGTCCGGAGCCTGGGAAAATATTCCCGGATATCCTCCCGCTCCGTCTGTAGCACCTAACATCACATTAGGCAACCCTTCACTGCATCCTAACTGTCACGTGCCTCTAACACCGCAACCCTGGAACCTTCCCCTCTCCGGTCATCTGTCCGGTACAGGTCCGGAACCGGGAATACTTTCCCGGATGGGTTCCCCTTCTCCGTTATCGGTAGCACCGCGTTAGTTTGTCACGCTTTATGATTGCTTTCATTACTGTGTATTTATATTGTTTCCTCTCCCCCTTTCTTCCCGGTAGACCCCGAGACCGCTGACGGTGCCCTGGTGATCGACTACTTCACCGCCGTTGTTCCTTTTCATTTGCCGAGCAACCAGGCAAGCAACCCCCCTTGAGCATTTCCGATATCGCCTATGTCTATTCTCTCTTATTCTTGCATTAGAATTGCTGCTACTGCTACTGCTCCTATTACTGTTGCATAGCCTGTCTTTGCTAAATTGTTGATACCTGCTTTAATTCATACACTGCTTAGTATAGGTTGGGGAGCACTGCTGTGGTCCCGCACTCTCGTAGTTGCCTCGCATAGTACCCTTGTCTCGATCAAGCGATCGAGCCCTCTTCCCCTGACCTTCTTCACAGCACCGCACACCTCCCCTAATATGCTCGACTCCGCAGAGTTAACATCGGGTGACGAGGGTGATACCTCCGAACTCACTTCTGATGTTGTCCCTGTATAGCTAGCTCGTTGTGGGTTACCGAGGGTGATTCCTCTTCCCACTTCCGACTTAGCTTCTGTCGTGCATCCGCTATGGTGAATACCGCCGAGGGTGATTCCTCCGGTACCACCTTATCGGGACTTGTCGTTTAGGAGTCCAACGAGGGTGATTCCTCGGATTCCTCATCGGCATAAAACCACACGGATGCCCTGGTTCACTGTACCGTGTTTAAAGACGTATCGATCCCCGAGGCCGGACGTCGCCAGGAACAAAGGCGTGCGGCCAGAGGTATCGTGCGTCTGATGACACTTTGAAGTTATTACTACACATGTTGGATGGAGGCGGGTTGACCCAGAGGGGTACCCGCGAGTGCCTGTGAGGCGTGAGCTGTGGAGTCGGGTGACCAGAGAGGGTACCCGCGAGATAACTACGAGGCGTGGCCGGTCTTTTCCAGTCCTTGTCACAAGTCCTCGAGACGGGACGACGGGGCCAATAGTATCGTAGGCTCTGCTCGTTGCCGCGCGCTCCCAAATCACTAAGCGATTTGGATATTTGATCCGAGGGGCCTCCGGGTCCGATAGCACTAACCACCACGTGGGTGTGAGTGGGTGCTCTGCGTCGTATACATCAGCCGGAGTCGTCACGACGTCAGCGATTGAGCGGCCCGTTCGGATTGGACTTAGGATGCAACCGCGCTTGTATAAGGGGTTGCTAGGTCTGCTACCGAACGTCCTCGCAACGTACGGAGCGTCCGGGGCGATGGCCCCGACCCCCGGGGGCATAGGTTTAGTCCGACGTGCTCGATCCTCTCTGGCGGTATCCGGTCGGGTTGCGGCGTATGGTTTAGCCGAGGGCGGGCACGACCTGATGGTGTGTCCGGCCGGAGTTAAGCGAGCGTGGTGGGTAACTTGGTGCACCCCTGCAGGGAAGAAACAATCTATCGATAGCCTGTCCTACGGTAACGGACACTCGGAGTTGTATCCACTTCGGTACAACTAGAACTGGTGACTTGAGATACGAGATATGAGATGATGTTGCTGCAAACACTATACTTTATTATGATGAAACTATTATGTTTCCCTTCTAATTGCTGCAAGACGCTGAAGATGCTAGCCTTCGTTAGGACTAGGCTTTTCCCCCTCTCTACTCTGGCTTTCTGCAGTCTAGTCCACCCTCATAAAGCCTCCTTTGAAAATAATGCATTGCTAGTATAGATCTGATGTAAGTCTTGCTGAGTACTTTGGATGAGTACTCACGGTTGCTTTGCTTCCTCTTTTGTCCTACCCACTTGTTAAATCAGACGACGGAGCCATGGTGCCTGCAGCCCCCGTCGACGACTACTACTACCAGCCCGAGGCTGGCTACTACTACTACCCGGCCGGCGAGTACTACTACGAGGAGCCGGCGGACGACGACCAGGAGTAGGATCGGAGGTCCCAGGCAGGAGGCCTGCGCCTTTTCGATCGTAGCTTTTATTTTGCCCCGCCTTTGTAAAAGGCCTATCTTCTGCTGTGTTGTATCTGTACCCAGATACCTAACGCTTCCGCTGACTATGTGTGAGACATCATGTTATGTATTCGAGCCCTCGAGGCCCTGGCTTGTAATATATGACTTGTATGTATTTATTTATGTTTTAGAGTTGTGCTGTGAATTCCTTCACGTGAGTCCTTAGGCTTGATCGTGTGCATTGCATGTATGATTAGTGCACGGTCGGGCCGGGGTCGTCACAGGTTGGTATCAGAGCCGACTGCCTGTAGGAACCCCCTTTCCAACTCCTTGGCCGAAGTTGAGTCTAGAGGTCCAAAAATGTTTTACTAACTTGGCTGTGTGGCTTATGGCCCCACGTCGCCAATTGGGTGGTGTAGCTTCTTTTATTCCTCGTCTATACTCTGGGACTCTGAATCTCTCGTCTATTCGGGTTAAACGATTTTACTAACTCCGACATTAGGTTCTCGTAACCGCTTTCTCCCGGAGAGCCCTTGATCAGAAGATGGCGTGTCATCATCAGAAGACTCCGAAGATACTCCTCGAAGTTAACCGAGACCCTGTGCCCACTGCTTTGCAGTCCCTGACCACCGTTAAACCCCAAAGGATAACTACCTACACCTGTCGTTCCTATATTCGTCTCAGTACCCTCGGGTTCTATCCGACATATCGTAACACTATCCGACATTTCGAGAATTTTCGAAACCTATTGCCTTGCAGTCATGTTCCGCCTGATCACACCTATGAATAAATCCTCATACTTACCGGGGATTCGTTCATCCCTAGTTGATCAGGTGTTTCGCAACATACTTCCTATTGTTAATCGATCTCCCGAAGGACCTCTGCAGCCTACTGCTGTTGGTTACCCTTGCCGGCCTGGATTATGGATAATTCCATATGTCTGGTAATATTCATTGCTGTCCTTTGACACCGTCTTATTGGTCTTCTTTATTCAGCATGAGTGTGAATACACGCAATTATCAGTTGATCCTTCTAAATTATCTTTTCGGCTCAGACCTTATTCCGAACATGAGCTGGTTCTCGGTAAATCACTCTTTGAGTGGTTGGCCAACTAATTCTATTTAATCTACTCATCTTTTGATCAGAGCCTCTGCCTCTGATTCCCCGATTTTGGAACCATAAACGCTTCGCATGTAAGCTTTGGATTATTCAGACGTTTCCATAAACCGAAGCATTTGCATACCTTTTTCTTCTGGTGGAGTACCGATACTCACATCAGATCCTTTACCGACCGTTTGATCTTTTGTTGGATTTTATCCGACACCATCTTCCATTTATCAATAACCTTGTGTGTTTTTCCCCGGATTCGTGACACCTGGGGTAAATTGTAATCCTCGCTCTTCACCACCATGCTCTGCTTCTGAATTTGAGTTCAATACTCCTGCAAGATGGTGGTATATATTCTTAAGTTGTCCCGATGGGTTGAACATATGCCTTCTCTAGTCTGTGTGAATCAAAAGCTATGCGGGTTATATCTACTCGCATTCCGTCGAATAAATTTTCGACTCTACAATTTCTTCGAAGACGAGAAGTGAATGAAAGGTTATACATTGGATAAGTGGGAGTCGACCTTGAACCTTTGTGTTCATGCCCATGGACCCGATGTAGAACTTATCATGGAAGCTACTCGTAAAATGAATTACTCCCTTGGTATAAGTTCATCTTGTATCAGGGATTTGATCTTTTGCAATCGCGGTTCCGACCACGATTGTTTTTCTTTGACCCCATTTCCGGGCAAGCTAAGGCATTTGTCCTTGCTAATCAATATGCCTGATCAACCTCTACCTTGAACTTACCTTCGAGTATTACCCCCTGATATCTCGAGTATATCTCAAGAACTACAGTACTTCGAATGAGTTCTTCCTCAACTTCTATTGACCCCCAATTCCAATTTTTCTCGGGTTCTGAGTTGTTGTCGCTCAAGAACACCGATAAGTCAATCGATTCTGCACTCCGATTCCATAACTCTAAGTAAATTCATTGCTTACGAGTTTAATAATCCTTCAAGTCATTCCTAGCCCGATCGGCTATATCATTATCAAGCTCAAATTTTAGCTGTGTTACCTGGCCCTTATACCCGGAACACAATTCCCGACGATGAGTTAACCTTACATCGATCTTTATCGATTGGCCATTTCACCTCGAATAACAAGCTTGATCTAGAGCTTGCATCATATCCGAGGTTCCGTTGACCTTGAACTTTATTCCATCTGTCTTGATCATCTTACGGATCAAATTCGTCTTCTTTATAACCCCTCAATAATTGTGCCGAGATCACCGCCAATATTTTGACTTCCTCGGAGATGTCCATTAAAATCATGGAGAGAGATACCATCCCTACCCCCCGATGAATTGTGATATCATCGATGACATCATTGACTTCCTGCCAACACAGACCTGGCTGTGATTGGTTATACCTTACGTTCCGAGATAATCATGGAAACGTTCCTTTGAATCTTTTGTGATCTTCAGTTCCAATCCTTGCTTGGAACACTATGTTAATGCTATCTCGAAGCATGACTGTGGTATCCCCAGTAACGACAATAACATTGTAAGCACATGGCCAAATATTTCTTGATCTATTATCCAAACACCATGGTATGGGTAATATCATGATTCTTCCCTCGCCCTTTACCTAAATGCTTTTGAGCTTGCTGTCCTATCATGTATATCATGCTCCGCTCTTTCTTGCGAAATGATATACCCCTAAAACTTGTGTGTAAACACATATCTCTTTCCATTGGCGTGATTAATCAATTAATCACATTTTCCTTTCCATTGGTTTGTTTAACCTTTCCTAAGATCATTATGACATAAGCAGGAATAACTCCCTGCTTGTGAAAACATCTTGGTCTACCACTCTGTCAGTGAGACCCTGTTACTAATGTTGATGACATTCCGGTAACCACCGATGGACGAGAACTTTGCCTATTGGTCCGCCTCGTTTAACGAGCAGGAAAATGGTTCTCTTCGTCCCTCGCCCTTGGTATCGACAATGTTACCCACATAACTGACAGGCTACCCTCTGACATATCTTACGTTCGTATCCGGTAAGATGTCCCCGTTCTCTCTACTTGCTCGACACTCACCACAGTTCCGCAAGATCGGAACCTGAACCTCCCGTTCATCCTTGATTCCGAAGTACCCTATGCATTTGGCTTCGTATGTATTTCTACGAGCCATCTTCTCTGACACGAACTATTCCCGATGCCCTGAACCCTTTTCATACTATGATCAGGCATCGATCGGAAGTCCATCCGCTCGAAACTTTCTCTTGAACTTTCACACCTTGCTCTTGAGGTTTGCTTAAGTGTTAACTCGAGGGATTCCTTCTGCCTCATCTCCTGAGATAACTGTCAGGTGTTCGACCTTGTAAGGGTCGGATTCTTCCGAAGTTACTCCTTTTCTTCCCCACTTTAATCTCGGGACGAGATTTCTTGTAGTGGAGGAGATTTGTAACATCCCCAGCATCCCACCACAGTGATCACCTCTTAATCATGCTAGGTCATCATCATTTGCCTTGTTGATCACAGAGATTAATGGGGCCAATTCAAAATTTCCCTTCTAATTCAAATTCAAATATGAGTGCAAAATGAAGTTGTTCAAAAATTGCTGCAAAAATGTTCATCATTTAGCAAAAATGCCATAACAAATAATGGTTAAGGAAAACAACATCACCATGATGCTAAAATGGTCAGCAACAAATTGATCAGTGTCATTTCAGCAATTTTCAGTGCTATTTTAATTCTGGAAAATGCAAACCAAACCAACTTGCTTCCCAAAATAGTTGAGACACTATCAAAAATTGTGTTGGATTTATTGGGCCTAGCCCCATATTGTTCCTACACAATTGGGTTGCACAATTAAATGCTTTTCCCTCTCACTGCTGTTAAAAGAAAAGAGAAAACAGAAAAAGAAAGAGGGCTTACCTGACGCCTGGCCGCGCTCCAGCCGGCCCGGCCCATCCATCCCTCTCTCTCTCTTCCCACCTGCTCCGGCTCGGTGTCGCGCTCGCCGTGGCCGAGCTCGCTCCGGCCACTGTCGCCCACCTGCCGCTACAGGCGGTCGGCGAGGGGATAAGGAGGAACCCCTCGCCCCTCTGGCCTCACTCCTCCCCTCCTCGCCTCTCCCTCGCTCTCCCCCCCATCGAAACAGAGCGCCACCGCCGCCGCGTGCCCGTCGTTTCCGCGGCCACAGCCATCGCCTCGGCATCTCCCCGTGCCTATTAGCTCCGTCGTCGAACGCTGCATCAACCAGTGCCACTGGGCGGAGCTGGGAGCCTCTGCACCGAGCCCTCGCCATTGTCTTCAACCTCGGGCCGCCGCCGATCCCTTTTTCTCTCCGGCGAGCCCTGCTACTCCTAACCTGCCAACGGTCTTTCGTGACCACTCGGTGAGTTTTCCTCCTTCCTCCCTGTTGCTTTGCGCTGCCTGTCTTTGCTTATAGCTAGCTGCCGCCGCATCCGTGCTCGGCCCGCCGCCGACGAGCTTGTGGCCGTCGTCGTGGTCGCTGTCATCATCGTTTGAGGCCACTGCCGAGCTCCTGGTGCTCCCAGGAGCACGTAGCCCACGCGCACGCGCTTCCTAATGCCCCACAGCCCCATTTCCGTCGTTCACCCGTAGCACCTCGTCGCCGGCGAGCTCGTGGCACCCGCTCCCGTCCGTTCCCGCCACTCCAACCACCACCGTTCGACATACGGCGCCGATCCGCGTCAAACGCACCCAGCCCCGCTCTTTCCGACCCCCCCTAGCACCGTTTTCCACCGGCGCCCGTAAGCCACCGCCGCCGGCGACGGTGCAGCGCCCCACTCCGGCCACGCCAGCCCGCGCCACCGCCGTGGTTGGACGCGGTGCGGCCCGCGCGTTCGAACGCGCCCAGCCGCGGCCCGAACGGGCCCCTGTACGCTTTTTCCGACGTGCTCCGGCGAAGCACCGCCGCTGGAGAGGTCGCCGGCGCATCTCCGGCCGACGTGCTGAACTGGCGCCGCGTGGGGTACACCCCTAAGCCACTGACAGTGGGCCCTAGGGCCCCACTTTGACTCGTTGACCGCAGTCAACCGCTGACTGGACCGGGTCCAGCCACTGACGTGTGGGCCCGCTGTTAATTAGTTAAACTAAAACGTTTTAATAATTAAAATGTAATTAGTTAATTAGATGAGTCGCTGACACCTGGGGCCCACTCCCCTAATTAGTTAAATAGATTAGTCAATCCCCTGTTAATGCCACTGTCACTGACGTGTGGGTCCCACTGGGCCCACATGTCAGGTTTGACTGGTCAGTCTACCATTTGACCCGCTGATGTCAACATGACATCATGCTGATGTCATATTTTTCTTTTCTGTTAATTTAAATAAAATTCAGAAAATCATTTAAACTTTAGAAAATCATATCTTTTAATCCGTAACTCCGATGAAAATAATTTATATATGAAAATCGATCAGAAAAACGAGACGAATCCGAATATGCCCTCCTCATACCTATCACATGCCTCTAGCATGAAGAACATGGAAGTTTCCCCTCCGTTTCATCTGTTCGATAAACGTCCGGAGCCTGGGAAAATATTCCCGGATATCCTCCCGCTCCGTCTGTAGCACCTAACATCACATTAGGCAACCCTTCACTGCATCCTAACTGTCACGTGCCTCTAACACCGCAACCCTGGAACCTTCCCCTCTCCGGTCATCTGTCCGGTACAGGTCCGGAACCGGGAATACTTTCCCGGATGGGTTCCCCTTCTCCGTTATCGGTAGCACCGCGTTAGTTTGTCACGCTTTATGATTGCTTTCATTACTGTGTATTTATATTGTTTCCTCTCCCCCTTTCTTCCCGGTAGACCCCGAGACCGCTGACGGTGCCCTGGTGATCGACTACTTCACCGCCGTTGTTCCTTTTCATTTGCCGAGCAACCAGGCAAGCAACCCCCCTTGAGCATTTCCGATATCGCCTATGTCTATTCTCTCTTATTCTTGCATTAGAATTGCTGCTACTGCTACTGCTCCTATTACTGTTGCATAGCCTGTCTTTGCTAAATTGTTGATACCTGCTTTAATTCATACACTGCTTAGTATAGGTTGGGGAGCACTGCTGTGGTCCCGCACTCTCGTAGTTGCCTCGCATAGTACCCTTGTCTCGATCAAGCGATCGAGCCCTCTTCCCCTGACCTTCTTCACAGCACCGCACACCTCCCCTAATATGCTCGACTCCGCAGAGTTAACATCGGGTGACGAGGGTGATACCTCCGAACTCACTTCTGATGTTGTCCCTGTATAGCTAGCTCGTTGTGGGTTACCGAGGGTGATTCCTCTTCCCACTTCCGACTTAGCTTCTGTCGTGCATCCGCTATGGTGAATACCGCCGAGGGTGATTCCTCCGGTACCACCTTATCGGGACTTGTCGTTTAGGAGTCCAACGAGGGTGATTCCTCGGATTCCTCATCGGCATAAAACCACACGGATGCCCTGGTTCACTGTACCGTGTTTAAAGACGTATCGATCCCCGAGGCCGGACGTCGCCAGGAACAAAGGCGTGCGGCCAGAGGTATCGTGCGTCTGATGACACTTTGAAGTTATTACTACACATGTTGGATGGAGGCGGGTTGACCCAGAGGGGTACCCGCGAGTGCCTGTGAGGCGTGAGCTGTGGAGTCGGGTGACCAGAGAGGGTACCCGCGAGATAACTACGAGGCGTGGCCGGTCTTTTCCAGTCCTTGTCACAAGTCCTCGAGACGGGACGACGGGGCCAACAGTATCGTAGGCTCTGCTCGTTGCCGCGCGCTCCCAAATCACTAAGCGATTTGGATATTTGATCCGAGGGGCCTCCGGGTCCGATAGCACTAACCACCACGTGGGTGTGAGTGGGTGCTCTGCGTCGTATACATCAGCCGGAGTCGTCACGACGTCAGCGATTGAGCGGCCCGTTCGGATTGGACTTAGGATGCAACCGCGCTTGTATAAGGGGTTGCTAGGTCTGCTACCGAACGTCCTCGCAACGTACGGAGCGTCCGGGGCGATGGCCCCGACCCCCGGGGGCATAGGTTTAGTCCGACGTGCTCGATCCTCTCTGGCGGTATCCGGTCGGGTTGCGGCGTATGGTTTAGCCGAGGGCGGGCACGACCTGATGGTGTGTCCGGCCGGAGTTAAGCGAGCGTGGTGGGTAACTTGGTGCACCCCTGCAGGGAAGAAACAATCTATCGATAGCCTGTCCTACGGTAACGGACACTCGGAGTTGTATCCACTTCGGTACAACTAGAACTGGTGACTTGAGATACGAGATATGAGATGATGTTGCTGCAAACACTATACTTTATTATGATGAAACTATTATGTTTCCCTTCTAATTGCTGCAAGACGCTGAAGATGCTAGCCTTCGTTAGGACTAGGCTTTTCCCCCTCTCTACTCTGGCTTTCTGCAGTCTAGTCCACCCTCATAAAGCCTCCTTTGAAAATAATGCATTGCTAGTATAGATCTGATGTAAGTCTTGCTGAGTACTTTGGATGAGTACTCACGGTTGCTTTGCTTCCTCTTTTGTCCTACCCACTTGTTAAATCAGACGACGGAGCCATGGTGCCTGCAGCCCCCGTCGACGACTACTACTACTAGCCCGAGGCTGGCTACTACTACTACCCGGCCGGCGAGTACTACTACGAGGAGCCGGCGGACGACGACCAGGAGTAGGATCGGAGGTCCCAGGCAGGAGGCCTGCGCCTTTTCGATCGTAGCTTTTATTTTGCCCCGCCTTTGTAAAAGGCCTATCTTCTGCTGTGTTGTATCTGTACCCAGATACCTAACGCTTCCGCTGACTATGTGTGAGACATCATGTTATGTATTCGAGCCCTCGAGGCCCTGGCTTGTAATATATGACTTGTATGTATTTATTTATGTTTTAGAGTTGTGCTGTGAATTCCTTCACGTGAGTCCTTAGGCTTGATCGTGTGCATTGCATGTATGATTAGTGCACGGTCGGGACGGCGTCGTCACAGGTTTTCCTCTTAGAGAGGGCCCGAACCTGGGTAAACATCTTGTCTTTCTCTACCTCTTGTCACTATCGGACCAAGACCACCAGCTCGGGACCCCCTACCCAAGATCCGCCGGTTTTAGCATCGACAACCGGAGGCACACAGAGAACGCAAATCGCTCCACACGCCTCCAATCAGGTAACGATGCTCGCAGGTGTTGCCGTTGACGGTTCTTGGCAAGGCCGGACCCAAGCTTTCAATAGTAAATTCGCGCCCATCCCCGACTGGACTACCAAATCTACCTCCTCCGTCATCCAGCATGCCCATGGGTGACATCTTCCGCCGGGAAACCACACGACCGGAGCAGCAACACCACCAGGAATCGCCTTCCCGCCTGGATGCTGGATGAAACACATGTCAAGGATACCCACATGGATCTCCACCGCAACCGCATCCCGGAGTCGCGGCGGACGAAGGCCATGCAACCGCCATAATTGCCGGCCTGATCTTTGCCCCGTGGAGCTTCGGCGCCGCCGAGGAGAGGGGCAACGGTGGCTCAAAATCCTAGATCGAACGACATCGGGATGGAGGAGATCGGGATGTAGGGGGTCGAATATAGGGGCGGCGGCGACTAGGGGGTCAAGGAAGCCCACTCAAACTAACTGAAATGAAATCCCGCATCTTCGTTTGGGCTAATCTTGTTGGGCTGCCCCATGTGTGTGCATAGAGCTCTTGCAACTCTTGGTGTAGTGACTTTATGGGCTCCTTCTATGTTGTGTTGTATCTCAAGCAAAGCGGCTCAGTGAAAAAAAGGATCATCCACACTGGGACTGAGACATGGCCCAGACTCCTACGGGAGGCAGCAGTGAGGAATTTTCTGCAATGGGCGAAAGCCTGACGGGGCAATGCCGCGTTGAGGTGGAAGGCCTACGGGTCTTCAACTTCTTTTCTCGGAGAAGGAACAATGATGGTATGCGAGGAATAAGCACCGACTAACTCTGTGCTAGCAGCCGCGGTAATACAGAGAATGCAAACGTTATCCGGAATGATTGGGCGCAAAGCGTCTGTAGGTGGCTTTTCAAGTCCGCGGACAAATCCCGGGACTCAACCCTAGACCTAGAAGTGTCTTCACTAACGTCATTTAAAAAAAATCATCATTTGTTGTATTGCTTTCACTATATGTGGTAAAACTAGATTTAAATTAGTAATAATCAGTACACAAGCATTAATTATAATGGGATTTTAAAAAGTTTGCGGGGTACATCTGAACCCAATCTCTATATACTGCCTTTGCCCCTGAATTCTAGAGAACACCCCCTTAAATTAGTAATAATCATAGCCACGACAAGATCAATATCATCTCCCCTTCGGCTCTGACTTCTGCTTTGGTGTTGTGAGGTGGAGGGAAGGCATCTCGTCTCTCATCCATTGCGTAGTAGGTTTTAGAATTGCCGTGACATCGCTCTGACAATAATGCTGGTGTCATGTCAAAATAAAACCATCCGGCTCAAATTTCTCAGTGACGCTTGGTGTCTCCAAATAGGGACCTGCAAATTCATTAGAAGATGAGGAACTTGTGTTGACCCATATTTATTATAAAATAAAATTTCCTACCCCTCAATCCGGTTTGGGAAAAATTTCTTCCTAGGTCGAGAATAAACTGAAAGCATGGATGCGTAGATCTATATATCTATATATCCAACACTTAACATGCTCAAGATCCAAGTATTGTGCCTGCAATCAATTTTTGGTCAGGTGTGTCCCGTATGAACAACAACAAACACAAAAGGACATGTTTTTAATAAGGATGGCAACATTTTTGACCTCTACATCGAGTCGAGAGATACTCACACAACAATGTGGAATTTATTCATCCATTTATACTCACACAACAATGGGAATTTATTCATCCATTTATCTACTCATACAGTACTTCTCAAGCTTATTGATCGGTGATCATATTCATACATCCATGCATGGAGGACTCACTCATGGTCTTGGTATGTTGTCACTCTGACGCAAGCCCCACCGAGAGCCCACTGTTGAAGGGCCTCTGGTTGTAGCAGTCGAGGTTGTTACCGTAGCCAACGCCGAGGACATCACAGTAGCGCTTGTAGAACCCGATCCGGTTAGCAACACGGTCATCCTGCCCCCTACCGCACTCGAGCCCGCCATTGATGATGTTGGTGATGACGCCGTACCCAGGCACCCGACCAGCAGCGTTGTCCGCGCCCGATGGGCTCCACTGGCCGGTGATCACGGCATGGGACGACGGCTTGTTCGCCTGAGCCGTCATCCAAAACCACAAAGCCGTCTTAAACGACACCGTCGCGTCGGTGGCCACTAGATCCGGGTTGTTGAGCAGGTCCACCCCGATGGCACGCCCCGCGGGGCCATAGTTGTAGTTCCATGAGAGCTGGATGGGGCCGCGACCGTAGTATTTCTTGCCCGACGCACATGGCCACTCCGGCTTTGGGTCGCAGTAGCTTCCCGGAGAGCCCTGCTCCTGCTTGAAGCAGTAGCCCCAGGCGTACGGTCCGTCCGGCGCCGCGGGCCACCCTCCGGTGGTCTCGTGGGAGGTCTGCCCGAGGAAGGCCGCCACCTCCCGCTTCCGCGTCTCCGTGCTCCCCGTGGTGCCGAACGACGGGAACGCGGCGGCGGCGGTGAGGAAGGCTTCGTACGTGTAGAACCCGCGGGCCTCTTGGCAGTCGTTGCGGTGGAGGAGGAGCCGCTCGAAGAGGTCCCTGGACAGGATGGACGACACGCCCTCGCCGCCAGGAGGAGTGGGGGTACCGCCGCAGCCGCTGCACTGGCTCTGGCAGCCGGCGCCGCAGTAGGCGTCGCCGCTGCCGCAGTATCCGAATTTGCTGCAGCAGAGACAGTTTGCACATGTGGCGCCGCCGGCCTGCGAGCCGCACTGCTGGGCGTTCACGGCTGTGGCGAGTGCCACAGCCACAACCATGGCCAGGATGGCCACCGCCCTCGGGGCTCTGAGTACCGTGGGCATGTATGGCTTCATGATCGATCTTGGGTGATGCCTGAGGGTGGTGTGCCAAGTGTCCCCATTTATAGGCCTTTTGCAGAGAAAAGTCGTGGTGTGCCTTAAAATTAGATCAATCGTGTGTGTGGACAATCGGTGGAGAATGGGTCTGGAGAAAGGTGCGTGCAACGCCATTGTACTCACTCATTGATCATCATTTGAATTCTGCTGCGTGGCACGCCACAAATTTCCACGCAGGACCATGTGACCACGTCTGCTCTCATAAATAGGCGAAATGGGCCGATCAACCACGTTCGACTGATAAATAAATTAATAGGCGATCAGGACGTAGTGGGATATGCTTGCAAAGAAACGGATAATACGAGATTAACTTTGTTGTGTAGAAGCAGCACTGTTCCTGCATAAGTCTTACACTATAGTAACTCTCACCAACAAAACAGCATTGCAAAATCTTGTAGTTTTAGCCTGAAAAAAAAATCTGAAATATGTCTTCCTAGATATCGAATGGGATGGGAGTGATCTATCAACGATTCTCATGAGAGGCCACGCAGCGGGGTAGGATTGGGTAGAGGGATTAAAAATGTTGTTAGGCCACAGAGAGAGCAGAGGCTGTATGTGGGTGTATGTTGTTAGGCTACTCTACATTGTCACATATGTTGACACAATACCTTATTTGTTGACTCAGTCTCTTACAGATGTCTAGTTGCATTTTGTTAGTTTGAAAAAAAAATACTACGAAAGAGATTAAAAATGCCATTATGAGCTCCTATGCAAATGGTGCACTTGGCCCTGATGGACTCTCTTTCCTTTTCTACCTAACATTTTGGGATGTGATAAAAAAAGTACTTTATGTGGATGGTTAGGTATTTTGAGAAGGGGGTACTTGACATTCACAGAGTTATTTTTGCTATCCTTACTTTAATCTCTAAAGAACCTGGTGCAGATGAGATGAGGAAATTTAGACCTATCAGTCTTAGAGGGTGTTTGTTTCCAGGGACTTATTGGTCTAGGGACTTAAATAAGTTCCTATAAGTCCCATCTAAACCAAACAGGAGGGACTTATAGGGACTTAAAGTGGGCATTTGGGACTTATCAAATAAGACTCTCAAGGAGGGACTTATAGGGACTTAAAGTGGGCATTTGGGACTTATCAAATAAGACTCTCAAGGAGGGACTTATAGGGACTTATAGTTGTAATATGGTCTACTAGTACATGTTAAGTCACAGGAACCAAACAGGTAGGGACTTTTTAGGGACTTATGACTTATAAGTTGGGACTAAAATAAGTCCTAGGACTTATAAACCAAACAGGGCCTTAGTAACTGTGCTATTAAGATTTTTACTAAAGCTATGACCATAAGGGAATCTCCTTTATGTGACAGATTAATTTCCCCTAATCAAACAACCTTCATTAAAGAAAAGATTTATTTTGGAAAGTGTTATTATGGCTCATGAAGGGATTAGTGGGCTTATTCTTAAGTTGACAATGAAAAATCCTATGACAAAGTGAGCCGGGCTTTCGCTGTGGAAATGCTCAGAGCGACTCCAACGGGCCGATCCAAACGGATGGCGATTTTGTCCGCTTTTTGTCCGTTTGGGTCGGCCAGGCGGACACGGACGTCCGCTTCCGCGTTTGGGTCGGCGCGGGCGCCCAACCGTGGCCCGACCCATTTTGACGACTCTAGAAAAAAAGAACGCATGCATATTTAATAGAAAACTACATTAATTAAAAATTAAAGCCGGCCACGAAGGCCGGCGAGAGTCACATTTCCATTTAAGAAAAATACAAAACAGCCTAAACTACGAGGTGGCGCACTGCCCTAGGCGTCGCCGTCGTCCTCAGGGTCCGTGAGGTCGATGAGAGTCGGCGCCGGGCCGGCCAGGGGAACGCCTTTTTCCAGAGGGCATTCATGTCCGGTGTGGGCTCTGCCGGCGCGGGCAGTGCCGCCATGGGCTGTGCCGTCGCCTGGGCTGCCGCGGCCTGGCGCGCCTCCTCCTCGGCCTCGCGCTCCTCCTCCTCGGCGTCGCGCTCGAGCATCTCGAGGTACTCGTCGTCGCGGTGCTCTTCAGCCAGTCGGATCTGGCGCCATTGCTCGAGGTACGCGGCCTCCTGCGCCGGTGTCGCGCCCATCCAAACCGGTGGCGCGGAGACCCACTCGCGCAATACTCCCGTCCAGGAGTAGCGCTCGATGGTGGACGGATCCAGCTCGGGCTCCGGCTCGCCTTTGACGCGGCGATGGGGAGGGGACGGCGAGGCCACCGGCGGCACCACGCAGTCGCCCGCTGTGGAGAGGGCAATGGCCCGCGCTAGTGCAGCCTCGTACTGAGCCTCATCTTCCTCCACCGCCTCCGCCCTGCGCCGCTCGTCCTCCTCGCTCTCTCGGTAGACGGCCGCAAGGGCCGCCTGGTATGTGTCCTCCGCCTCCTGGTCCTCCTCGCGGATGACGAGCGGCGGCGGCGGTACGCTGCGGTTGACCTCGCGCATGCCCCGTCGCCTCGCATCCTCGTGCTCGAAGGCGAACGACCTCGCCCAGTTGGGCGAGTCGGTTGCATAGGCGCGGTCGCGGCGCTACTCCGGCGTCAGCAGCGCCCGCCGGCGCCGCACCTCCTTTGCGTGAGCCCGAGCCGACCGCAGCACCCCCGGCACTGGGATCCTCTCCGGATCCAGATGCCAGTCGTGCGGCAGGGTGGCGTCGGGGAACGGTAGAGGCACGCGGTGCTGCCAGTGCCACTCTGCCTGGTGCACTGGCACGTTCATGCGCTACCTCTGCCGGCGAGGCGCCACCGCCGGCGGAGGCGGGACGAACTGCGCGGGGAAAGGGATGGCGGGGGCCTTGCCCTTGGCCTAGCCGCTGCTGGCTCCGGAGAAGAGCCCCATCTCGCTGTGGTGGTGGTGGCTAGGGTTTGCCGGCGACGGGGGAGCAGAGCTTGCTAGATGTGGATGGCGAGTTTGGATGAGGACGGCCCTGCCGCACGGTCGACTTAAAAAAGGAAGACCACCAGTCGCTGACGAGTGGGCCCACGGTCATGAATTAAGCTGACCGCGTGGGCAGCCGGTAGTTGGACGGCCGCCAGGTGGGGACGCGGCGGACATTGAGAAGACGCGCGTGACGTCCGTTCCGCGTCCGTGCCGACGCATTTGGGGCGCATTTGGGACGCAAATGCGTCGGCGCGGACGCGAAGCGGACGTGATTTGAGTTTGGGTCGACGCGTTGGGCCGGCATTTTTGTCCGCGCTGACCCAAATGGACGGAGGCAGACGAAATGGGTCGCCCCACTGGAGTTGCTCTTACGTCGAGAGGATTTTTTTAATTGGTTCAATTTGTAGCCCTCCTTTTCAAAGTTCTTTCTTTAATGATACTAATGGATCACACTTTGTTGGTGGCAAAGGCCTGAAGCAAGGAGACCCTCTTCATCTCCTGTTCTTTAACCTCGTGGGTACAGTTTTTAATAAAATGTTATCAAAAGCTATCTGAAGTAACTCGATTTCTGGTCTCCTCCCACATGTAATCACATGGTGTGCGGTGAGTCTGCAATATGCAGATGACAACATACTATTCCTAGAGAAATCTGTGGATCAAGCTAGGAAACTAAAATTGAATTTGTCATGTTTTGAAAAACTATCTGGTCTTAAAATATTTTTTCATAAAACTGACCTGCAAACCATCCTTGTGGATGAAGATACTGCTGTCTGCTGACTATTTTGCACGAAATTTCTGTTGTAAGATGGGTTCTTTCTCTTTGAAGTATTTAGGGGTTCCCTTGCATTATGAAAGTTGAGGAGAGATGATTTGCAACCTATCATTGATAGAATTATTAAAAACATTTCTGGTTATCATGGAAGGAATTTATCATATAGAGGGAAATTGATTATAATTACCACCTGCATTGCTAGCATTCTTGCATATTTGATGTCCACGATTAAGTTTCCTAAGTGTGCCATTAATGTTATCATCTTCCAAATGTCCAATTTATTTGGGGGTGTGGGCAATGAACATAATTATAACTTGGCTAAGTCAGGGCTCATTACTATGAGATAAGAGTTTGGTGGGATGGGGGTTCCCAACCTTAGAGATTTTAATTGGGCAATGTTGGTAGTTTGGAGCAAAAGGTTAAAATGATAGTAGAAATAGTGTCTGGAAAGTTATCCCAAGCTATAAATATGACACTAACAAACCTAACATCTTTTGCTATAAACAAGGTGTCGTGGATTTGTCACGGTAGATGCCCTAGCAATAGGACTTAGGTGTGGAGCCATCGCAACTTGGTTAGCTTGAAGGGGTTAAACGGGACAAAGGACACAGAGAGTTTTTTTATCCTGGTTCGGCCCCTCTCAATGAGGTAAAAGCCTAATCCAGCTGGGGTTGTATTGCTCGAGTTTCAATAACCAGGGAGCAAATATGCTTGACCTAGTTCTCGAGCGACTGTTTCTTGCCTTAACCCGCCGCCGGGTCATCCCTTTATATACAGGCTGATGCCCGACGGCTTATGGAGTCCCGGCCGGCTCATACAACATGTACGGCTCGGTAACTAACTAAGCTTGCCTTACAATATAAGTTAAGCACACGACAGTTCACACCCATGGGCCTCAAATCGTCACCGGGTCTTGGGCCTTCAATAGCTTGATCCTGTTGGGGATCGTTGCAGATATTAAAAAAATTCTACCCATCACCAAGATCAATCTATCGAATGACTAGCAATGAGAGAGGGGAGTGCATCTTCATACCCTTGAAGATCGCGATGTGGAAGCGTTGCAAGAACGTGCTTTGTGGAGTCGTACACGAAGCGATTCAGATCGCGGCCGAATCCAATCTAAGCGCTGAACAACGGCGCCTCCGCGTTCAACACATGTACAACCCGATGACGTCTCCCATGCCTTGATCCAGCAAGTAGAGAGGGAGAGGTTGGTGAAGACTCCGTCCAGCAGCAACACGACAGCATGGTGGTGGAGGAGGAGTGTGGTACTCCGGCAGAAACTGGTACACACACGTGACACGTCCAACCAGTCAGCAGCAAGCATTCACCAATGTCGATCGATGCCATTTATACTGTTGTCACCGAGCTGTGCACATTGCGTCCAAGATTGATAGATACTCCCACCGTCACATAATGTAAGACGTTTCACTAGTGTCAAAAAACGTCTTACATTATGGAACGGATGGAGTAGATACTAGGCCCTCAATAAATAAAAGGGGAAAAAAGATGGATAGATAGATACGTGCTAGAGAGAGATGCAAAACAATTTCTACATGTCAATTCACAAAACATACTATCACCAGAATAAAATAAAATAAAATAAAAGACTTGCACACCCACCCTTGCAAAAAAAAAAAAACCCAACATATGCGATTTGAATAGTAATAATCCGATCAGATAATGATAAACCGATAACTTAAACCACAGTGGTTCACATCATAAGTTGTAGTCAACACCAAGATGAGTAGATAGTTTAACATAAGCTAAGCTACATTAGAACAGTCGATACACGAGAACTGGTTTTAACACATCTAACATAGCCACCTTACAATATGGCTGGGCAATCAACCGAGGTAGAGGTCTGCCTTCTCACTGACGAGCAAGGACCAAGCTACAGAAACCTCCAACGTGGCATCCCCAACTGAACACTCGCCCGTGCTTATTTGGCAGTCTTCAATCGCAAAGTCAACGTGGCCCTTTTGAGTAATACAACGATGAGACTCCCCATATGCTTCTATGGTCACCCTCAACGTTCCTTCTGATTTCACTGAAGCCACCTTCCTCGTGAGATGAAGATGATTATCTGATCCTCTAGGCATTCCTTCACCACAGTGGTCAAGCAACACAACTGGCCTGTAAGTGCTAGGAATATCCTCCGTTGCAGCCAAGGGAGACCAAGAGCAACGAACTCGGCAACCACATTTAAAAGGCCACTGCCCTTTTGTCACGCGTACACCCAAGATGGTAGCCTGGAATGATTTATCAATCAGATCAATGCTGAACTCTGCTCCACAACAGTCGTTGGAGAGCGAGATAGGGAGATCATCATTAGCACGATGTGTAAGACTGATCAACACTCTATCTTTGTCCACCCCCTCAACTGTATGAAGGTCAACTTCAAAGTCAACAGGGTCAATAGCGACAATGGCACGAGATGGACCAATCAAGCATAAACAACAATCCTGCAAGCATCATATCATCGTTATACTAAATTGCAATGGCTTCCTACAAATATATTTAATCGCAATGGACTACAAATGCAGGAACAAGAAACAAAGGAAAATGACAAGAAAACCGAATAGAGTACATACTTCTTGGGTGAGTTCTTGGTACTCAAACCTTGACCGAGAGAAGAGAATGTTGCGGTTGCGATCCACGGTGTCTCGAGCAGCGACCTCGCCGTACACTCTGAGTGGCCACTTCAAGTCTTTCAGGATCTTTATTTTGATGGAGTAGACCTGCAAGGCTCTCGCGGCGACAGCAGCAGGGGATGGGATGACACCGGGTGTGTAGTGTGTAAACTGCATAGGGCTCAATGTAGCTGCAGCACCAAGACAAGTGTTTACTGTCAGAATTCTAACATGAATAAGTAAATAAAGTAAGCAAAGTAAACATTTCTTCCATTCCCTTGCTTACACAAGGAGAAAGGAAGTTAGGCAAGAAGCATGCATGTTTACTTGTACAGAATTAGTTGACTTATTACTGTTTGCTTAATCGTTGTCGCCACTCTATAAATACGTGGTCTCAACTAAATGATAAAAGATTGTGAGCATGGTCAGGTAAATCAGTTGATTATCTTCTTGAGTTTACTGTGAGCATGGGCGCATAAAAAGGTTTGTTTGTCCAGATTAGGGTCATGTGACTTGGAAGCTAAAAAAGACAACTAGTTGGCAGACTCTGAACATGGAAAATGGGGTATAGTTCTTTGGCTCACCTAGACCAGCAGTATTGGTTTATGTGGAAAACGTCCCCCAAAACTTGCTAATATATGTTGCTCCATGGTAGCAGAAGGAAGTTGTTCAGATTTCAGGATTGAGCGTGTGTATTAATTAGTGATCTGCTAAAATAAATTTCCAGAGACATATATAGTAGTACTAGATAATAAAGAAAAAGTCTAGTAAGACAAGCAACATGTATGTATGTGTGTATGAATGTTGACTTACTTGTATCCCCGAAGCCACCGCACCTTCCGGTCTTGCTGCCCCATGAATTTTCCCAGAATAAGCGTTCATAGGCGAAGTCAGTCTGCTCGGCTTCCATCCTCTTTTTGAGGTACTCCATTGAGGATACATCCAGCCCGGCCTGCTCCTCCTCCTCCTTCTTGGCGAGCTCGTCGAACTTGCTCCCATCCTCCTCGGGATCCTCCTCCTGCGCATCCTCCTCTTCTTGGGCAACTAGCTGGGCCAACTCGTTCTCATACTGTTGAGGAAACTGACGGTACTTGTTGAAAAGATTCAAGAATCTCATGGGAAACTTGGGCTCCTGCCCCGGCTCCTCCTCCACGAGCTCCAGCTGCGGGTTCCATGGGAACTCCTTGCAGATGACATTGTCTAACCTGGACGCTGCGCAACAAAGCTCCCTGGCCTTGTAGGAGCAGAGGGAGGAAGTGGATTGGGTGGCGTTGGATATTTTCAGGGAATGTGTCAGAGATAGCATCCGGTGGCCCAAGTTGTCCATATCTTGCAAGATGAGATCGAGGAACTCCGCGAGTTCCTTGGCCGTTTGGACGGAGGCCATGTCCGGCTTTCTCTTTCTCCACGTTGGAGTAAGAGCGGCAAGCAAGTTTTTGTGCTCTATCTCCAAGGACGCGACCTCCTTTAGCTCCAGGGACGCGACCCTTTATCAGAGCCTGATGCTCCGCCTCCGTCTCCTTCCCCTTCCCGGACTCGATCTCCGTCTCCGTCTCCGTCTTCTTGCCGCCTCGCCGGAATCCCTTACAATCTCCTTGCTGCTGGATGCCGAAACCGCCCCCGTCTCCACCTTGGGCTTGCTCTCCGTCTCCGTCTCCGTCTTGCGGCCGGATCCCGCAACCGTGTCGCTCTCCATGCCCTCACGCCGTAGATCTGTTTTGGGTGGGGATCATGCCCAAACACAAATCCCTTTGGCACCAAAAAACATATACAAAAATCAGTTTTGCTAGAACTCATCTAGATGAGATATAATTTGGTCTCATTCATATTTTATAACCATTAGATTTGAACAGATACAACCCATGTCAGCACACACACATCTTATAGCATCACATCTAATGGCTATAAAACATGAATGAGACCAAATTATGTCTCATCTAGATGAGTTCTAGGTACTTCCACTACAAAAATTGTAGACACACAAAAATACTAATAAATATTTATACAATATACTCCCTCTGTTCCTAAATATTTGTCTTTCTAGAGATTTCAAAAAGTGACTGCATTAAGGATTTACAACGGAGTGTACAAAAAAAACTGCCAATTAAGACACTAAAAAAATGCTAAATTACAAAATAAAACATGAATAATAATAAAAAGAAATAATGTAAAAACGTAGAGAAAAAAAATTTAGTAGAAAAAATTGCCATGATGAATATGAATTTTTTTTTGCCGTGAGTCCATGAAAACTAAAATTTCCATGGGTGTCAAAATAAATTTACCATGTCTTCAAAAGTAAATTTTCCATCGGAACAAAAGTAAAAAAAAAATTGCATTTGCCATGGTTGTCAGGTTAATTTTCCATGGACTATAAAATAAAATTTCCATGGGGTGTGAAGTTAAAATGCCATGGGTGTAAACAAAAAATGTACACAGCAAAATTTATTTTTTATCCATGGTAAAACTATTGCATATATCATCATATTTTTTTACTTGACACAAATATACATGGAAAAAGGTACGTCCTCCATCCCAAAATAAGTGTCGCTGATTTTATACAACTAGGTACACCAAAATAACAAAATAAGAGTCGCTGATTTAGTACAAATTTAGTACACCGAGGGGGTACATTTTTTTGCTTTCAAAGCAAATTTGGTGTGATTCAAAATAAAATTGTCATGGTTAAATGCAAATAAATTTGCCATCATCCATTAAACTGAGATTTGCCATGATGTGTGAACTAAATTTGCCATGATCCAAATAAATTTGGCATAGCATATACACTCACATGATGGCAAAAGCCTGCATCAGTAGCTTAGCAAGGCAAACATTCTTTGAATAGAAAAATGGCAAGACCTGACTGAAAGGATCGAGGTGGAGGTAGAGGGGGTGAATAGGTACAATTACAAATTTTAATTCTTACTTAGCAATAATGAAGAATATGAAAGTGAGCCTAACAATTGCAAAGGTGAATCTAGTGCTAAGCAATATATTCAATAACTACACGTAGCAAGGTAAGCAAGCACAATATAAGGTAAGTAAGGACTAAGAGATAAATAACCATAAGTAGGGAGTTAGGGATAATCACAACTCTGGAAGACGAGGATGTATGTCAGTGTTCACTTTCTTTGAGAGAAGCTAGTCACCGTTTAGGGGGGGGGGGGGATTTTACCACGAAGGCTCACCCTATTCTCCCCTTGGGACAACGCCATGAAGGCATTTCTCAACCACTAGTGGTATCCAAACCTTCATAAACAATTCGGGGGTTAGTCAGAATGCTCGATTCCTCGCCGAAGTACTCATATCGCCTAGAAGTCTCCAACCTCCAAGAGTAATAAGAACAAAGGGAAAAAAGCTCAAGACTTGCTCAAATCACGAATTCATTTGGTCAAGGGAACGAGAAGAGGTGGATGTATCACTTGAGATCATGGATCCAAGGTCACTCATCGCATCATCATCGCCTGCCATCTTCATTGAAAGGACAAAGATTGAATCCCCCAGTCGACTCTCTCCTTCCTGCTCGGGTCAGCTCTGCTCGAGACAAAGAGGAATGAGAGAGAGACGGTGACGAATTTAACTGAGAAGGCGGCAAGCAGCTCGACTCTTGAACTTATACAATGCAGGCGAAAATAAGAATAAACAACCAAAACACCCCCACCCCACCCCACCCCACCCCACCCCCACCCCCCACCCGACCGAGCCATGAACGG
>LR738710.1:941622762-941635758 GCA_902687465.1 Secale cereale
GGGCGGAGGCGCCAGGGGCTGAGGTGCGGCTGCCCTCTCTCCCCCCCACTATATATAGGGGGCTAGGGGGGGCGCCGGCCCTAGGAGATCCAATCTCCTAGGGGGGCGGCGGCCAAGGGGGGGTTTCTTACCCCCCAAGCCAAAGGGGGCGCCCCCACCCCTAGGGTTTTAACCCTAGGCGCATGGGGGGAGCCCATGAGGGGTGCGCCAGCCCACTAGGGGTTGGTCCCCCTCCCCCTACGGCCCACGGGGCCCTCCGGGATGGGTGGCCCCACCCGGTGGACCCCTGGGACCCTTCCGGTGGTCCCGGTACACTATCGGTGACCCCCGGAACGCTCCCGGTGGCCGAAACTGGACTTCCCATATATAATTCTTTACCTCCGGACCATTCCGGAACTCCTCTTGACGTCTGGGATCTCATCCGGGACTCCGAACAACATTCGAATTTCCGTGTGCATATATCTCTACAACCCTAGCGTCACCGAACCTTAAGTGTGTAGACCCTACGGGTTCGGGAGACACGCAGACATGACCGAGACGACTCTCCGGTCAATAACCAACAACGGGATCTGGATACCCATGTTGGTTCCCACGTGTTCATCGATGATCTCATCGGATGAACCACTGTGTCAAGGATTCACTTAATCCCGTATGTAGTTCCCTTTGTCTATCGGTACGGTACCTGCCCGCGATTCGATCGTCGGTATGCCCGATACCTTGTTCAATCTCGTCATGGCAAGTCTCTTTACTCGTTCCGTAATCCATCATCTCGTGACTAACTCCTTAGTCACATTGAGCTCATTATGATGATGTCTTACCGAGTGGGCCCAGAGATACCTCTCCGTCACACGGAGTGACAAATCCCAGTCTTGATTCGCGCCAACCCAACAAACACTTTCGGAGATACCCGTTGCGTACCTTTATAGTCACCCAGTTACGTTGTGACGTTTGGCACACCCAAAGTATTCCTACGGTATCCGGGAGTTGCACAACCTCATGGTCTAAGGAACAGATACTTGACACTGGAAAAGCTTAAGCATTACGAACTACACGATCTCGTGCTAAGCTTAGGTTTGGGTCTTGTCCATCACATCATTCTCCTAATGATGTGATCCCGTTATCAATGACATTCAATGTCCATGGTCAGGAAACCGTGACCATCTGTTGATCAACGAGCTAGTAACTAGAGGCTTACCAGGGACACGTTGTGGTCTATGTATTCACACATGTATCGCTGTTTCCGTACAATACAATTAAGCATGAATAACAGACAATTATCATGAACAAGGAAATATAATAATAATCCTTTTATTATTGCCTCTAGGGCATATTTCCAACAGTCTCCCACTTGCACTAGAGTCAATAATCTAGTTACATTGTGATGAATCGAACACCCATAGAGTTCTGGTGTTGATCATGTTTTGCCCGTGGAAGAGGTTTAGTCAAAGGATCTGCGACATTCAGATCCGTATGCACTTTACAAATATCTATGTCTCCGTCTTGAACATAATTTCGGATGGAGTTGAAACGGCGCTTGATGTGCTTGGTCTTCTTGTGAAACCTGGGCTCCTTTGCAATGGCAATAGCTCCAGTGTTGTCACAGAAGAGAGTCATCGGGCTTGACGCGCTTGGAATGACTCCTAGGTCGGTGATGAACTCCTTCATACAGACTCCTTCTTGGGCTGCTTCGCAAGCAGCTATGTACTCCGCTTCACATGTAGAATGCGCCACGACGCTCTGCTTGCAACTGCACCAGCTGACTGCTCCTCCATTCAAAATATACATGTATCCGGTTTGTGACTTGGAGCCATCCAGATCTGTGTCGAAGCTAGCATCGACGTAACCCTTTACGACGAGCTCTTCGTCACCTCCATAAACGAGAAACATATCCTTAGTCCTTTTAAGGTACTTCATGATGTTCTTGACCGCTGTCTAGTGTTCCATACCGGGATCACTTTGGTACCTCCCTACCAAACTTATGGCAAGGTTCACATCAGGTCTGGTACACAGCATGGCATACATAATAGAACATATGGCTGAGGCATAGGGGATGACACTCATCTTTTCTCTATCTTCTGCCGTGGTCGGGGACTGAGCCGTGCTCAATCTCATATCTTGTAAAACAGGCAAGAACCCTTTCTTGGACTGATCCATATTGAACTTCTTCAATATCTTGTCAAGGTATGTGCTTTGTGAAAGACCAATGAGGCATCTCGATCTATCCCTATAGATCTTGATGCCTAATATATAAGCAGCTTCTCCAAGGTCCTTCATTGAAAAACTCTTATTCAAGTAGGCCTTTATGCTTTCCAATAATTCTATATCATTTCCCATTAGCAGTATGTCATCCACATATAATATGAGAAATTCTACAGAGCTCCCACTCACTTTCTTGTAAATACAGGCTTCTCCCCAAGTCTGTATAAAGCCAAACGCTTTGATCACATCATTAAAGCGAATATTCCAACTCCGAGATGCTGGCACCAGCCCGTAGATCGAGCGCTGGAGCTTGCATAATTTGTTAGCATTCTCTGGATCGACAAAACCTTCCGGCTGTATCATATACAGTTCTTCCTTGAGGAAGCCATTAAGGAATGCTGTTTTGACGTCCATTTGCCATATCTCATAATCATAGAATGCGGCAATTGCTAACATCATTCGGACGGACTTTAGCATCGCTACGGGAGAGAAAGTCTTGTCGTAGTCAATCCCTTGAACTTGTCGATAACCCTTAGCGACAAGCCGAGCCTTATAGATGGTCACATTACCATCCGCGTCTGTCTTCTTCTTGAATATCCATTTATTTTCTATGGCGTGCCTATCATCGGGCAAGTCCAACAAAGTCCATACTTTGTTTTCATACATGGATTCTATCTCGGATTTCATGGCTCCAAGCCATTTATTGGAATCCGGGCCCGCCATCGCTTCTTCATAGTTCGAAGGTTCACCGTTGTCAAACAACATGATTTCCAAGACAGGGTTGCCGTACCACTCTGGCGCGGAACGTGTCCTTGTGGACCTTCGAAGTTCAGTAGTAACTTGATGTGTATCTTCATGATCATCATCATTAACTTCCTCCCTTGTCGGTGCAGGCACCTCGGGAACAACTTCCCGCGCTGCGCTATTTTCCGGTTCGGGAAGGGTGACTATCACCTCACCAAGTTCTACTTTCCTCCCACTTACTTATTTCGAGAGAAACTCTTTCTCCAGAAAGGATCCATTCTTGGCAACAAAAATCTTGCCTTCAGATCTTAGGTAGAAGGTGTACCCAATTGTTTCCTTTGGGTATCCTATGAAGACGCATTTTTCCGATTTGGGTTCGAGCTTTTCAGGTTGAAGTTTCTTGACATAAGCATCGCAACCCCGAACTTTCAGAAACGACAGCTTAGGTTTCTTGCCAAACCAAAGTTCATACGGTGTCGTCTCGACGGATTTTGACGGAGCCCTATTTAAAGTGAATGCGGCAGTCTCTAAAGCAAATCCCCAAAAAGACATCGGTAAGTCGGTGAGAGACATCATAGATCACACCATGTCCAACAAAGTACGATTTCGGCGTTCGGACACACCATTACGCTCAGGTGTTCCTGGCGGTGTCAATTGTGAAACAATTCCACAGTTCCTTAGGTGCGTGCCAAATTCATGACTCAAATATTCACCCCCATGATCTGATCGTAAGAACTTTATTTTTCTGTCACGTTGATTCTCAACCTCATTCTGAAATTCCTTGAACTTTTCAAAGGTCTCAGACTTGTGCTTCATCAAGTAGACATACCCATATCTACTCAAGTCATCTGTGAGGGTGAGAACATAACGATAGCCTCTGCGAGCTTCAACACTCATTGGACCACACACATCGGTATGTATGATTTCCAATAAGTTGGTTGCTTGCTCCATTGTTTCGGAGAACGGAGTCTTGGTCATCTTGCCCAAAAGGCATGGTTCGCACGTGTCAAATGATTCATAATCAAGAGACTCCAGAAGCCCATCTGCATGGAGCTTCTTCATACGCTTGACACCAATATGACCAAGGAGGCAATGCCACAAGTATGTGGGACTATCATTATCAACTTTACATCTTTTGGCATCCACACTATGAATATGTGTATCATCGCGTTCGAGATTCATCAAAAATAAACCATTGACTAGCGGGGCATGACCATAAAACATATCTCTCATATAAATAGAACAACCATTATTCTCGGATTTAAATGAGTAGCCATCGCGTATCAAACGAGATCCAGATACAATGTTCATGCTCAAAGCTGGTACTAAATAACAATTATTAAGGTTTAAAACTAATCCCGAGGGTAGATATAGAGGCAGCGTGCCGACGGCGATCACATCGACCTTGGAACCATTCCTGACGCGCATCGTCACCTCGTCCTTCACCAGTCTCCGCTTATTCCGCAGCTCCTGCTTTGAGTTACAAATTTGAACAACTGCACCGGTATCAAATACCCAGGAGCTACTACGAGCGCTGGTAAGGTACACATCAATAACATGTATATCATATATACCTTTGACGTTGCCGGCCTTTTTATCTGCTAAGTATTTGGGGCAGTTCCGCTTCCAGTGACCCGTTCCCTTGCAATGAAAACACTCAGTTCAGGCTTGGGTCCATTCTTTGGCTTCTTCCCGGCAACTGGTTTACCGGGCGCGACAACTCCTTTGCCGTCCTTCTTGAAGTTCTTCTTACCCTTTCCTTTCTTGAACTTAGCGGTTTTATTGACCATCAACACTTGATGTTCTTTCTTGATATCCACCTCCGCTGATTTCAGCATTGAATACACCTCGGGAATGGAGCTCTCCATCCCCTGCATATTGAAATTTAACACGAAGCTCTTGTAGCTAGGTGGGAGCGACTGAAGGATTCTGTCAACGACTGCTTCGTCTGGGAGATTCATTCCCAACTGAGACAAGCGGTTGTGCAACCCAGACAACTTGAGTATGTGCTCGCTGACAGAACTATTCTCCTCCATCTTACAACTGTAGAATGCATCGGAGATTTCATATCTCTCGACTCGGGCATGAGCTTGGAAAACCATTTTCAGCTCTTGGAACATTTCATATGCTCTGTGGTGCTCAAAATGCTTTTGGAGCCCCGACTCTAAGCTGTAAAGCATGCCACACTGAACCAGGGAGTAATCATCACAACGCGACTGCCAGGCATTCATAACGTCTTGGGTCGCCGGGAGAACGGGTGCATCACCTAGCGGTGCTTCAAGGACATATGATCTCTTGGCAGCTATGAGGACAATCCTCAGGTTACGGAACCAATCCGTATAGTTGCTACCATCATCTTCCAGCTTGGTTTTCTCTAGGAACGCGTTGAAGTTGAGGGCAACTTGAGCGTGGGCCATTTGATCTACAAGACATATTGTAAAGATTTTTAGACTAAGTTCATGACAATTAAGTTCATCTAATCAAATTTTAATGAACTCCCACTCAGATTGACATCTCTCTAGTCATCTAAGTGATACATGATCCGAATCGACTAGCCCGTGTCCGATCACCACGTGAGACGGACTACTCATCAACGGTGAACATCTTCATGTTGATCGTATCTTCTATACGACTCATGTTCGACCTTTCGGTCTTCCGTGTTCCGAGGCCATGTCCGTACATGCTAGGCTCGTCAAGTGAACCCTAAGTGTATTGTGTGTGTAAATCTGGCTTACACCCGTTGTATGCGAACGTTAGAGCCTATCACACCCGATCATCACGTGGTGCTTCGGAACAACGATCCTTAGCAACGGTGCACAGTTAGGGGGAACACAATTCTTGAGATTTTTAGTGAGAGATCATCATATTTACTACCGTCGTTCTAAGTAAACAAGATGCATAAACATGATAAACATCACATGCAATCAAATAAAGTGACATGATATGGCAAATATCATTTTGCTCCTTTGATCTCCATCTTTGGGGCACCATGATCATCTTTGTCACCGGCATGACACCATGATCTCCATCATTGTGTCTTCATGAAGTCGTTTCGCCAACTATTACTTCTACCACTATGGCTAACGTTTAGCAATAAAGTAAAGTAATTACGTGGCGTTATTCAGTGACACGCAGGTCATACAATAAATAAGACAACTCCTACGGCTCCTGCCGGTTGTAATTGTCATCGACATGCAAGTCGTGATTCCCTATTACAAGAACATGATCAATCTCATACATCACATATATCATTCATCACATCTTCATGGCCATATCACATCACATAGCACGTGCTGCAAAAACAAGTTAGACGTCCTCTAACTGTTGTTGCATGTTTTTACGTGGCTTCTATAGGTTTCTAGCAAGAACGTTTCTTACCTACGCCAAAACCACAACGTGATATGTCAATTTCTATTTACCCTTCATAAGGACCCTTTTCATCGAATCCGACCCGACTAAAGTGGGAGAGACAGACACCCGCCAGCCACCTTATGCAACTAGTGCATGTCAGTCGGTGGAACAAGTCTCACGTAAGCGTACGTGTAAGGTCGGTCCGGACAAGTAGACACCGGACGCATGACGCGACACGTGACGCGCGCGACAAAACAACCCGCGATCAAGATTTGAGCAATATATAAAGCGAACATATCGAACGGTCTGGAACTTAGATAAGACATTGCCAAATGTCATCCAAATGAGAATTAGCAAATCCATTAAAATAAAAGTCCATGAATTTAAAATAAATAAATAAAGAGAAATCTGTTGGGGAACATACCAGAATTCAAAAAAATTCCTACGCTTCACCAAGATCAATCTAAGGAGTCATCTAGCAACGAGCATAAAGGAGTGCATCTACATACCCTTTGTAGTTGCGTGCGGAAGCGTTCGAAGGAACGTGGATGATGGAGTCATACTCGTCGTGATCCTCGTCACCGATGATCCCAGCGCCGAACGGAAGGCACCTCCGCGTTCAACACACGTACGGTACAGCAACGTCCCCTCCTTCTTAATCCAGCAAGGGGGAAGGAGAGGTTGACGGAGATCCAGCAGCACAACGGCGTGGTGGTGGATGCAACGGGAAAAGCTGCAGGGCTTCGCCGAGACCCTGTGGGAGGAGTTGGAGGTGTACCGGGAGGGGAGGCGCCAGGGGTTGAGGTGCGGCTCCCTCCGAGATGGGTGGCCCCACCCGGTGGACCCCCGGGACCCTTCCGACGGTCCCGGTACACTACCGGCGAACCCCAGAACGCTCCCGGTGGCCGAAACTGGACTTCCCATATATAATTCTTTACCTCTGGACCATTCCGGAACTCCTCGTGACATCCGGGATCTCATCCGGGACTCCGAACAAAATTCGGATTTCCGTGTGCATTTATCTCTACAACCCTAGCGTCACCGAACCTTAAGTGTGTAGACCCTACGGGTTCGGGAGACACGCAGACATGACCGAGACGACTCTCCGGTCAATAACCAACGGCGGGATCTGGATACCCATGTTGGTTCCCACGTGTTCCTCGATGATCTCATCGGATGAACCACTGTGTCAAGGATTCACTTAATCCCGTATGTAATTCCCTTTGTCTATCGGTACGGTACCTGCCCGAGATTCGATCGTCGGTATGCCCGATACCTTGTTCAATCTCGTCATGGCAAGTCTCTTTACTCGTTCCGTAATCCATCATCCCGTGACTAACTCCTTAGTCACATTGAGCTCATTATGATGATGTCTTACCGAGTGGGCCCAGAGATACCTCTCCTTCACACGGAGTGACAAATCCCAGTCTCGATTCGCGCCAACCCAACAAACACTTTCGGAGATACCCATTGCGTACCTTTATAGTCACCCAGTTACATTGTGACGTTTGGCACACCCAAAGTATTCCTACGGTAACCGGGAGTTGCACAACCTCATGGTCTAAGGAACAGATACTTGACACTGGAAAAGCTTAAGCATTACGAACTACACGATCTCGTGCTAAGCTTTGGTTTGGGTCTTGTCCATCACATCATTCTCCTAGTGTTGTGATCCCGTTATCAATGACATCCAATGTCCATGGTCAGGAAACCGTGACCATCTGTTGATCAACGAGCTAGTAACTAGAGGCTTACCAGGGACACATTGTGGTCTATGTATTCACACATGTATCGCTGTTTCCGTGCAATACAATTAAGCATGAATAACAGACAATTATCATGAACAAGGAAATATAATAATAATCCTTTTATTATTGCCTCTAGGGCATATTTCCAACAAAATCTATATATCTCTATGGTACTTATCTCTATCTCTACGACCTAAAAGAAGCGTAAGGTTCCCTTTCCCCTCTTAGAGCATCTGTAATAGATGATGTATATTTTGGTGCTCCAAACTGGTGATGTAAAAATTTACATCACCAAAAAGTGTTTTTACATCTCCAAAAAAGGCTCAACTCCAACAGATGGTCCAAAACGGAGATGTAAAAGAGCAACTCCAACATATGGTCCAAAACGAAGATGTAAATTTCTGAAAATGACCAACTACTACATCATCTCAACATACTTCAAACATTAAATTCAAACATAGTTCAAACATACATGACATAAATTTAAACTAGCAGAACTACTCGTTGTCCGAGGGCATCCAGTACGACTCTTCGGAGTCATCTGAGAGCCCACAGAACTCCTCTTCCTCCTCTGGCAATGACTCAATGGGGATCACCGTCGAGGAGCTGGCCTTGTTCTCCTTCTTCACCTCCTCGTCCTTCTTGTTCTCCTCGGCATCACGCTTAGAGTAGAACTCCTGCTCGGCCATGACATACTCGAGATGCTCTCGGGCAAACTGAGCCATCGCCGCCTCGTCGCTCTCACCGGTAGTAACGACAACCGCCAGTCTCTTCTTCTTCGCCGACATCTCCTCCATCTAGATGCCCTATGACACGAGCCACTCCGCCACCACCCGGGTCTCTATCTCCAGGAAGTCGAGGTCCGTCTTCGGCCATCCGACAGGCCACACCACCACGTCGTAGGCCCCCGCAACCTCGTTGGTGGTGGGATACGTGACGAGCCATCAACGCCGCCCAGCATCGGAGAACTGCACTCTGAAGTTCCCGGAGGGCTTCACCCTCATCTCGAAGAAACCCGACTTGCCCTTCGGCTCCATCCGGTGGAGGCGGCGGGTGGAAAGGGGTCAGGGCGGCGGCGTGCGGCGTAGGGCGGAGGCAGATGGAGCGGGGCCGGCGGCGTGTAGGGAGGGCGAGGGCGAGGGATGGTGGAGTGCAGGACGGGCGGAGGCCGAAGCGGAGGCGGATGTGCCGGAGCGGGGCTGAGGTGGGTGGGGCCGGGACGGGGCGGAGGCAGCTGGAGCAGAGGCGGGCGGGGCCGGGGTGGCGTGGTGCCGGTGCGGAGGCGTACGAAGGCGGGCAGTGGCCCCGACGATGTGGAATCGGCGGCAGGGGTAGGGGCCGGGCTGGATCTAAGGCAAGGCGGCGGCATGTGGGAAGAAGAAGGGGGGAAATGAACTAAAGGACGGTTGGGCGTTGGCATGCGGTCGCGGTTTTTACATCTCGTGCCTCCAGAGATGTAAATTTGCACCGCAGGTGCTGTATTTTACATATCCGGAAGGCGGAGATGTAAATTTTTTTGCACATGGACCATTTATTGGAGAGTTGTTTTTTGCCTCCGAAGATTCAAAAGTTGGTTATTTTTATGTATGGACCATCTATTGAGATGCTCTCACATTCCCCTCGCTTCGTCCAACTTCTCATACTACCCCCTTTCTCCTCAATCGATTTTGTTTTCTCCCTTCACCGGTTTTCTCCCTGCCTATTTTATCATGGTTTTCTTGATGGATTATGAATGGGCTTAGGCCCATATAAGACAATAATCCCTAGTTAATCTCTAAGGCCCATGCATGTGTACGACACGTGGTGGGAAGTGTGGGAAGTTTAGTCTCATACTGCTACAGTAAGAAGAGTGAGACCTCTTTATAAGGGCTGCTCTACCACTTGCTATTGGGAGCTTGGGAATAGGAGCTGTACACGGGCGCTACTCCTCCTCCACCGCCCGCCTCGCCTCGCCACGCCACGCCATGCCTCGCCTCGTCACGACGCGCGCGCGCCGCGGGTTGTGGGAATGAGCCGAGCCGAAGCTTATTTTTGCCGCTCAGGAATGGTTAATTAATTGTTAATTAATTAACGAGTCACTTATACGCAAGCGCCACTGTCCGAGACGTTGGACTGCGGGCTGTTCGTGGACTTGGCCGTGGGCCTGGCCCAGGCCCATCTACGTGACGGCCTATATAAGAAGAGTGAACCCTAACTCAGTTCACTCACTCCCTCTCGTACAACCCTAGCCGTCATCTACTTTTCCTCTCTCTGTGCTGCTTCCGGCGATCCCATCCCGACGACCGCGTGCGCGGTTGGTTGGGAGAGGAGGTGCCTTCGGAACCCTGTTCGTTCGAGATCCTGCCCGGGAGAACGCAATAATTTTTTTGGGGAGCGTCTCGACGCGACTGCTCCCGATCCGTCCCCATCTCCGTCCGCCTCTGCTTCCACTACTTCCCCTTCATCGACCCCATGGCTGACGACGCCGCCACCAAGAAGAAGGCCTCGGCCGATGCCGAGGCTGCCGCTGCCGCGTTGGCCTGGCCAACCGGAGGGTATGACTCGTTCATCCCCTATTTGCTTGTTCATGTGCTAGCCGTATATATGCTGTTCATAGATGTTTTGGTTCTATGTATTGTACGTGCTCACATTCTTAGGTATCGGTACGAGATGAATACCATATTTGCCATGCTTACTGTTCACTGCTGGATTAGATTCGTCAGAAAAGTGCTAATATTTCCAACATTCCAAAAACCGTGGCACTTCTCGACTCATGGCTTCGCCGCTACTCTAAAACCGAAAAAGTTTACTGGAACGCATTTTAAGCGTTGGCAGACGAGGACTACCTTGTGGCTCACAGCAATGAACATGTTCTGGGTTGGTAGTGTGTCTCCCACGGTAACAATTGCTCCTGAACAGGAGAATGCGTTTAGGGAGGCAACCACCATCTTTGTTGGAGCCGTTCTTACTGTGATCATAGACAAGCTAGTCGACGCATATCTCCATATGCGCGTTGCCAAGAATTTCTGGGATGCGCTCGAAGCTAAGTTCGGCGCAACCGATGCTGGAAGTGAGTTGTATGCCATGGAGCAGTTCCATGATTACAGGATGGTTGATAACCGTCCTGTATTGGACCAGGCTCATGAGATACAATGCATTGCCAAGGAGCTGGAGCTCCTGAAGTGTGAGTTAGTGGACAAGTTTGTCGCGGGTTGCATTATTGCAAAACTCCCTCCTGGATGGAGGAACTTTGCTACTTCTCTCAAGCACTTGAGACGTGAATTCTCTGTTGAGGATGTCATTGGTCATCTGAGTGTTGAGAAGAACTCGGGAGCAAAGGACTCACACGTGAAAGGGGCAGAGGGTTCTTCTAGCGCCAATGTGGTGCAGAAGAACTTCCACAAGTTCATGAGCATGGATCCAGGCGATATGGTGGTGAATATGTCGGCTCCCTTCGATGACGTCGGAGGGTATGGCTAGATCTACCTCCAGAAAGGCATGTGAATGACCCCCTGTTGCCGTCCGTTGAGCGATGGGCAGCGTGAGAGGGGTGGTGGGGGTGCAAGCTTGCAAAGTAGCATAGAGTGTTCGCTTCGAAAGAATCTTTGAGACATGTTTCTCTTGTTTTGCTCCTCTACATATGTACTGTCCGGAAATGTTTGTAATTTTATTTTATTTTAATTTTTTCTGTTACATAAATGTTATTTTTTTTTACTATGTGCATGTAATTTCCTTTTATTTAATGACACAACATGTATTTTTCGAAAAAAAGTCGGATGGGTTAATCCCTCGGCCTGAAATAAGTGGGCCTTGGACTACCTGAAATTTAACGGGCCAAATTTTCAGTCAGGTTGATTACGACATGGGCCTGTTGGTCTTACATCGCTGAAATTTAGCGGGCCGAAATTCTTATTGGGTCGATTACTTCATGGGCTAGCACGTCAGATCCATGTCAGATGCTGATTTGGCAGACAAGTTAACATTGTGGTAAGCACGTTAGTGAAGTGCCATCCATGACAGTCAAGAACCGTCATGGATCCATGACGATTTTGGATTACCGTCATGGAGTATGTAGTGGTCAAATTATGACGCGATATACATGACGGATTTTTGACGGATTAGCACCATCATGGATTAACAGGATTTTTGTAGTGGAGAATGATGTGATGGACAAGACCCATCCATTAGCTTAGCACTATGATCGTTTAGTTTTATTGCTATTGCTTTCTTCATGACTTATACATGGTCCTCTGACTATGAGATTATGCAACTCCCGAATACCGGAAGAACACCTTGTGTGCTATCAAATGTCACAACGTAACTGGGTGATTATAAAGATGCTCTACAGGTGTTTCCGAAGGTGTTTGTGGTGTTGGCATAAATCGAGAATAGGATTTGTCACTCCAAGTGTCGGAGAGGTATCTCTGGGCCCTCTCGGTAATACACATCGTAATAAGCCTTGCAAGCAAACGACTGATG
Source organism: Secale cereale (assembly GCA_902687465.1). Classification (NCBI taxonomy): domain Eukaryota; kingdom Viridiplantae; phylum Streptophyta; class Magnoliopsida; order Poales; family Poaceae; genus Secale; species Secale cereale. Next base: position 941,635,263 of record LR738710.1, read on the forward strand.
AGTTAGTCATGAGATGATGTATTACGAAACAAGTAAAGAGACTTGCCGGTAACGAGATTGAACTAGGTATGATGATACCGACGATCGAATCTCAGGCAAGTAACATATCGATGACAAAGGGAACAACGTATGTTGTTATGCGGTTTGACCGATAAAGATCTTCGTAGAATATGTAGGAGCCAATATGAGCATCCAGGTTCCGCTATTGGTTATTGACCGGAGATGTGTCTCGGTCATGTCTACATAGTTCTCTAACCTGTAGGGTTCGCACGCTTAACGTTCGATGACAATTGGTATTATGAGTTTATGTGATTTGATGTACCGAAGGTTGTTCGGAGTCCCGGATGAGATCACGGACATGACGAGGAGTCTCGAAATGGTCGAGACATAATGATCGATATATTGGAGGCTATGTTTGGACATCGGAATGGTTCCGGGTGAGTTTGGGCATTTACCGGAGTACCGGGGGTTCTAACCCCCCCCCCCCCCCCCCGGG
>LR738710.1:941635879-941703674 GCA_902687465.1 Secale cereale
CCCGGGGAGTGTATGGGCCTTATTGCGCCTTAGTGGGATAGAGGAGGAGGCGGCCAAGGTGTGGGGCGCGCCCCCAAGCCTATCCGAATTGGGTGGGGGCGGGACCCCCTTTCCTTCTTCCCTCTCTCCTCCTTCCTTCCTCTCCCGCTCCAACTAGGGAAAGGGGGAATCCTACTCCCGATGGGAGTAGGACTCCCCTAGGGCGTGCCATAGAGAGGGTCGACCCCTCCCCTCCTCCACTCCTTTATATACGTGGGGAGGGGGCACCCCATAGACACACAAGTTGATTTGCAAGCCGTGTGCGGTGCACCCCTCCACAGTTACACACCTCGGTCATATCGTTGCAGTGCTTAGGCGAAGCCCTGCGTCGGTAGCTTCATCATCACCGTCACACGCTGTCGTGCTCTCCCGTGACGCTCAACTGGATCAAGAGTTCGTGGGACGTCATCGAGCTGAACGTGTGCTGAATGCGGAGGTGCCGTACGTTCGGTGCTTGGATCGGTTGGATCGCGAAGACGTTCGACTACATCAACCGCGTCACCAGACGCTTCCGCTTTCGGTCTACGAGGGTACATAGACACACTCTCCCCGCTCGTTGCTATGCTTCTCCTAGATAGATCTTGCGTGATCGTAGGATTTTTTTTGAAATACTACGTTCCCCAACACCCATTCCCTAACCTGGATGAAGTGGTACCTGCTGGATGGGAGGACTTGAGGAAGATGAGCATTAAGGATGAACCACGCCCGGAGGAGGGGACTGGCGACAAGGTGAAGGTGTTGGAGATCAAGGAGGAATAATTGGAAAAAGAAGGGGATGTCGAATCCACTACAAATGAGTATCCTCCAAACCACTATCAGTTCAACACCAGAGGATCTATTCCATTATTTCTTCTTGGGCCTCCTTAAAAGGAGTGGCGAAAGGAGCCACCTACCCCAGAGGAGATAAAGAAAAAGATCAAGAATTTCGAGAAGGTTTCTATGGCTTGTGTGAACACTACTGGAGAGGGCATTGATTCTTATTGGTTGATGAGCAAAGACTGGAGGACAAGTCTATGGTCTCTTCCATAAGATCGGTCTAATGGCCGACACCATTAATTAAAACACTGCAGAACTTGAGTTTTTGACCTAGGTGGTGGATCACCAGCAGGGAGTCATTGAGGAGATGAAGGAACACTTTAAGAACATCTACACCGCCTACAAGGATACCCAGGTGTGAGCATAAAATGCTTAGTACCGGGATCTCCCCCGCTTGATCGTAGGCCCGAGGGAGATTCTCGCGTACTTTGTATCTTTACTTTTCTGTAATTATTTCCAACAAGTTGAAATTAGCTCGCAGTTTTATTTTCAATACGGTTGAACTTTAATTTCCTTTTGAGCAAGGGATGACCCTTTCCGATGAATAGTTGTATGTTTTGATGTGTGAGACCATTATAAGTTTTTGAGAACATAAAAGGAATATGAAAGGGTAGTAAAGCAGCATGAATTCAATCCAAAACTCCTTGAACATATGATCTAGGATGAAATCTCGGTTCACTTATGGATTCATGAAACCCTAGCGAGTCACCAAAAACTAGAGAGCATAGCAACAAGGCTAGGTAGCGAGACTAGCCAGCCCTATTGTCAGCTCGAGGGTGGTCCCTTGGGGAATAGGATGTGGATCAAAGAGATACTTGCCGGAGACAGAAAATTGGTGCTGCAGCATCAGAAACCCTAGGGTATCCAAGCTCGCTTTTTTTTTTCTTCTCGCCGGAGATATTTTTTTTAAAACCAAGATATCAAAGAAATCTAAAATATATATTTAAAACTACATATTTATTGGCCGGTTAAGAAGGGTTGGCCGAATTTTTAAAAAAAGAAAAAGAAAAAGAAAGCGTTGCCCGCTAAAAGCGAGCGCGCGGTCCGGACGATCCAATGGGCTGAGCGTGAGACGAAGCATATGAAACAAACTAGCTCTGCCCGGCCCGGCCCTCAGCGAAGGGCAAGGGGAAGGAGAAGGAGCCGGATTCCGGCAAGGGCAAGGGGAAGGGGAAGGAGAAGGAGCCGGATTCCGGCAAGGGGAAGGGGAAGGAGAAGGAGACCGAGAGGCAATAAATATGTCTCTCGGCAAGCGTAGTCAGGGAGAAGAGTACGAAATCGCAGAAGAAGAAGACGGCAAGGACGACGACGACGAAGAAGGAGAAGACGACGACGAAGCGGAAGAAGAAGATGGAGCCACCTTCCCAGAGGATGGTGAGTGAATACTTGATCGGCGCTCTTTCTCGCCACCGCGAGATCCGGAGCAAAGAGACCGCATTTGTGAGGGCGGAGGTGGAGGCGGAGGTGACGCCACCGCCACCGCACTCGGCCGACCAAATGCCCGTCGGCAATGGCGAAGATGCACTCGATTTGATGCTGCACGAGGTCCAGGCGATGCGACACCGGATCAGATCCTTGGCATGTCTATTCAAGGGTTTCGGGATTTCAGTCTCCCCTGCCAAGGTGAAGCAGATACGTGCCATGTCAAATGCTTTGGCGGCGGTCTCACAGCGATTCATGGGTGAATTAAATGACTCAAGATCTCGCCCTGCTAAGATGGATCTCAAGGTGCACCAGGATGGCTGGGAATCGACATGGGGTGATCATAGGGGAAGCAGCAGTTCCTTTCTCGATACAAGTATAAGAAACATCCTCTCTCTTTTTCTTCTTCTTCTTAATTACGCAATTCTTTCACTCAATTCGACTAGGTAATTGCCTGTGGGGACAAAGTATTCTGCTGGTTCAACTTAATTTTACTAAACATAAACTTTTAAGATCCCCATGCACATCTGCTAATTCACTCTTCTTCTTGTTTGTTGCAAGAACATAAAGTAAATCTAGGATATTTCATTTCTGACAAGAATATTACTGCTTGAATTAGGAAAATAAAACATTGTCATCAGAGCACTCTGGATTGACACTACTTTAATTCTCTTATTAGTAGTTTCCAGACCATCGGAACTTATAAGCACTTATAGAGGACTTATGATCTCATCTCACCTTCTTGGCTGAGTGTTCAGTTAAATCATATTTTTATTGGGATTGGAGCAGATGGATTGGTTTCTACTGTATTTGCTAAGTAACAATTCAGGTTGAGTTGATTTTGTGCTATTTTGTACCTCACTCTTCATTAAATAACTAACAGTTCACAATCATATATAAAATATATAGGCATGCAATGATCATAGTATAATCTTGGCAAGTCTAACATAAATATTTGTGCATGCATTTAGTCCAACAAATTTGAAACAAAAAAGTGCAGCAAGGCAGCCATGTCTAACTATACGCACACAATATAGATTTCTAACCATTTGATTTGGTGCCTGCAGCTACGGTGAGCCCAATGCTGTTCACGCAATCAACACCCGGAATATTTCCTTTCTCCGCGGTGGCTGGCCCTGCTTTGCAGATCTACTCCATCAAAATCGTCGACCTTAATAGCAATCTGAACTGGCCTCTTTATGTTTATGGCGTGGTTGCTGCAAGAGACGAGTTGGACCACAACCGCAACCTTCTCTTCTGCCGTTCAAGGGCTAATTGCCAGCGGATCACACAAGAAGTATGTACCAACTTTCCTCTTGTGACTAATTGTTTATTACATTCAAAAAGTGCTATCCCCAATGAGAACACGTTATACCAAAACTGTCTACCTTGCTCTTCCCTAATCCAAGGCAACTTTGCTGGGCATGAGTAGATGCCAACAGGGAAGCTCCCACAAGCTTACTGAATCATCGTAAATTCATTTTCCTAGCTATTTCAGCATTGCCTGAGTGGAATCACCGTCGTTTAGAAATCAAGAAGGGCTAAGCATAATGATGTGAATTTTGTTTTGTCTTTTCAAGAGAATGATGAACACAATAATATTAACCTGATAAAGGGAATCATTCATATTTCAAGTCACGCAATGCCATACAAACATGAACTGAATTGTAGCTTCTCAAGGAAATGTCAGCTTCGTTATGATATTTACATAGTGTTATTTATATCTTATATGAGCACCAGTACAATGGAGCTTGTCAGGCTGTAACTGTATTCATATGGCAAGTATAGGTTCATTACCCATTAAACTTGTGTGAATTGAAATGTCAAATTCATTATGATGCTTTGCTTGCAGGATCCCTTTTTGCGCTTGTGTGGTCCGTCTCGTGCCATTGTCGCTGGGGAGGCCGTTATGTTTGAAGTTGAACTGAAAATGAAGTATGGATCAGAGTACATGGAAGAAGCATCGTTCGCTGCCAGCTACAACTACCGCTCTGTCCAGCAGTATTCCACCCCGAAGATCTACAGCAGCTGTTGTACAGCAGAGTTAAGCCTTGAGCGGCTTACGAAAGCAATCCAGGCCACTATCATGGGTGTTTGTGTTGTTGGAGGGGAGTGGCCTTTCAAGTTTGGATGCAAAATTTCTTGTTTCCTATATCCTCCTTCTCTTCCTGCTGCTCTTACAGGGAAACCTTTTGAAGTCGTGTTACTTGACAACTATGGCGGCGGTGGTGAAGAAATGCCCATGCCATCAGATGGTTACATACGTCTGTCAAGGAATGTGGTTTCGGTTCAAGTGGAGCGAAGCCTGGTTGTTGACATTCAAGCTTACCCCGAACCTGGCACCAACCCTCTATTTTGTCATGTGGAATTCCCTTTCCAGCACTGCCAAACAAGAACGCTCCAATGCCCACTTGGCGAATCAACGGTGCAGATCACAGTTGCTTGGTCCCGCCTTGCCATGGATATGACTGAGCTAATGGTAGGGGCATACTCTACCCTGATGTAGAGTGTTTTAACTGCAGCTAGGCTGACATCTTTTTTGTAAAAAAAACATCTCCAAGTTGAGAGCTTGTGAGGCATGAATGGATGGATGTACGAAATCAGATGCTATCTGCTGTTGTGTCTACTCTGAACAAGTTTATTTATGCCCTTTGCATCCCAACAGCTGTGAAACTTTCTATTATTTGGATTCACCGTCCCATTCTCTTTGAATCTCAACTTGTTCCTGGAGCTTTGTGTTTTGAAAAATTTAGAATCAGATTAGATCGGCTTTGTTCCATCATGCAGATTACCGAAAAAGGGTTTCTCCCCGTCACGCAGATCAGTCCTCTGCTCAAATTCACATCTTTGACTTTGCTCATGCGCAGATTAGTCCTCTGCTCAAATTCACATCCTTGACTTTGCTCATGCTAAGAGCATCTCCAGTCACGCCCCAGAAAGGCCCCCCAGGCGATTTTTTCCTATCGACGCCGAAAAAACAGCCCAGTCGCGCCCCAGGATCACGATTTTCGTCGGCCTGGGCCGAAATCAGCGTCGGTGGACCCAGGCCGAACCCGGCGCGCTGAGGGGGGGGGGGGGGCGAATCGTTTATGGCGCGAAATAGCCGCGGGCCCTCCTTGCCAGCGACTCGTCTCTCTTCTCGTCGCTGCGTCGTCCTCATCGCCTCGTTTCTCGCGGTGAATCAATACCAAAGCTGTCGCGCCCGGTCAGCCTCCTCCATTGATGCCTCACGGGCGGCGCAGTGAAGACCGGACGACGAGCGTCCCTCGCCCGCCACGCGTACGCGCGGCGCCCCCGCCTATATAAGCCGACCCCCAGCGCGCCGGTGACGCGCAGCCTCTCCACCGCCGACGCGCCGTTTCTCCCCCATTCCTCCCTCTCCTCTCGTCGTCTCCAGTTCAACCATGGCCGAGCGCTTCCCAGGCGACGGTGCGGCGGCGAACGGCTTCGGCCCCCGCCACCTTCACGAGGACGAAGCTCGGCTCCTCTACGAGGCCGAGTACTCGGTCCCGCCGGACATGCGGGTGCCCGGGTCGTGGAGGATCAGTGCCGGCGGGGTCCCGATGCCATCACCGCCCATGGACCGTCCCCGACAGCCCGCTGTGGGAGCCCTACTTCCGCCGCCGTCACGCCGAGCAGCTCGAGGCCACCAACGGCGTCGAGCCCTCCGGAAGGCTCAACTCCGAAGGCCGGCGCCGATGGTGGGGTGTGCCCGGCCGCACGCTGGAGGCTGACCTCGAGTACATCGAGGGCGGCAACACGCCGAGGCTGGAGAACCCCGCTCCCCCGTCCTTTTCTCGCCGGCGTGGGAGCTCGTGGACGTCGAGGCGCATGGACCCGGGGCGTCCTCCTCCTCGCCCGGCCGCTCGTCCTGCTCTCCCTGCCTCCGCCCCGTCAAGCCGAAGCCCCAGGACACGCCTGTCAGCGCGCGCACCCGCAGCTCCGGCGTCCGCATCGATGACTCAGCCCCCGCCTCTGACCGCCTCGTCCTCGTTAGGCCGAAGCCCGGCCTCCCCGTGGAGTACGAGGAGATAGCCCGTCGCGGCTTCTCCGACGAGGACGCCCTACGGTGAGCGCGGGACGACTACCTCCGCGACGAGATGGTCCGGCAGCGCCAGACTCTGGAGGAGATAGCCACCCGCAAGCGTGGGCGCGAGGACGATCACGGCGTGCTGATCCTCGACAGCGACGAGGACGAGGACGCCCCCGGACCGTCCAACCCGCCGCGCCAACCTGGGTAGGGCTGCAGCAGGGAGGGCGGCCGCGGACGACGACGACGACGGCGACGACGACAATGGCGACTACACGCGGTTCTACAGCCTCATCGGCATGTAGAGCTGCAAGGGCGACGGGCGGCGAGGAGCGGCGAGGGAGACGGCGGGCCTAGTAGCTTTTTTTTTTCTTTTTTGTAAAATTTTTTAAATATGTATGAACTCGCCGAAGTTTGGTTGAATTTGCGTCGTGTTTGTGCCGGAATTTAATTTTCATAAAAAACGTGGGCGTAGCGACTGGGAACCAACTCGCCCCAGGCCTTTTTTTGTGCCGGCTCGCCCCTAGGCGGCAATTTTAGGCACCCTCGGGGGCCAACGGCTGAAGATGCTCTAAGCTTTGACCTGGTAAGGCCTTGGACACACGAGAGCTGGAGGGAATCACACAGCTAATCAGGATCATCATGCCTGCATTTGTATGAGTAAACAAAAGGACCCTACCTTAGTGAAACTTGACAGGGTCCTGATTATTGATGGTGGTTGACTAATGCGTTTTGCGGGCTGCGGCCGAACAGATCCAGTATATTCTGTTTTACGGTTCCGCTATGCTGGTTTTGTTCGGCCGCAACCCGTGCGAGCCCGCAAAACGCATGGTTTTCAAAATTAACACATATCACATACGGCAGTAATATGAATTCAAATAGTATAAAATATGAATATTACGTATACAAATTACAATGACTATTCAAGTCACCAAATAAAACTAACAATTTGGTACAACAATTGTTTCGAATACAACAATGATACCGATCACACACGAATTAAATGAAATGAATATAAAATTGGTCGGTGCCTTTGGCAAATGTGATCAATGCCTTTGGCCATGCCTCTGCCAATGGTGCTCAATGAGATCCTCCTGGAGCTGCTGATGGGTGTCTGCATCTTCAATCTGCCGGTATGTCTGAAGGAATGCTTGTATATGGTCAGGGTTTCTAGCTGGCTTCACACAGCTACCGACATTGTTGTAGAAGAACTCCAAGTCCAAGTCCCTCTCATCGTCGATGATCATGTTGTGAAGAATCACACAACATGTCATGATGTTGCTCAGGGTTTTCTTGTCCCGAAAACAAGCAAGATCACGAACAATGGCAAATCTAGTTTGCAAAACCCCGAAGACGCTTTCTATATCTTTTCGGGCAGCCTCTTGCACCTTTGCAAATTCAACATGCTTTCTAGTTTTCAGCTTTTTGAGCTCTTCACTAATGTACCACAAGAGGTTAAATACCATCTGCAAGATAGTACCCCTTTGTGTACTCATGCCTATTCACCGTGAACTTGCAAGCAGGAGCATCACCACTAGCAAGTCTATCAAACAAATGAGACCGTTGCAACACAATGATATCACTGAGAGTACCCGGCATACAGAAAAAAAAAACAATGCCAAATCCATAAATCCTCGGATGCTACGGCCTCTAGTACAATTGTTGCCTTACGAGGCTTGCCACAAAATTGCCCATGCCATGCCTTCGGGCAGTTTTTCCAAGTCCAATGCATGCAACCAATGCTTCCTGGCATGCCGGGCCAACCTCGCTTCTCATTTGCTGCCATCAACTTTATTGTGTCTTCCTCGTTGGCTGGATGAAGATACACATGACCAAAGACGCGGATCATCACTTTGGCAAATCTACACACTGACTCAATTGTAGTATCTTCGCCAATGCGAAGATACTCGTCGGTATAGTCAGCCGGAATACCGTATCGGTAATCGCACGCATATCCATGGAGATTTTTTGGTAGGCGCTAAAACCCAACAAGCCCGCGGCGTTTCTCATTTGAGTAAAAAACAAGCAATTGGCCTCGCAAGCTTGCACAATTTTAATGAAGATGTTGCATTGGCTCAGCTCGTCAGATCAGGGGTGGGCGGCGCGATTCCGCTGACCGGAATGGCCGGAATCACAGGTTACGGGAGGCGACGACGGTGGTAGGCGACTGTGGGAGGGGATGTGGGGAAAGCGCGCGCTGAAATGTCCCTCCCGCCAACCACTTTCACGGGATACAGGGCACTGACGGGGCAGTGGGGGGCCTGTGTTTTCGCGGATCGGAGGGGGATTTTACCATGCCCCTGAAAAAAATTACGGGTTGGACGCTTTTAAGGTTTGTGTTCGGGTCTTTTTTTTGCCCAAAACCGTAGACTAGCGGTTATTTTGCGGGTCAGGGCCATTAGATCTTGCGTGATCGTGGGAAAATTTTGAAATATTACGTTCCCCAACATGAACCATCGAGGAGTTGGAATACAGTAGATATTACATCAATATGAATTTAGAATGAGTTCACAACAGTAACTAAGTGCTGGTTTTATTTTCTTATACTAACGAAGCTTACGAGTTTTCTGTTGAGTTTTGTGTTGTGAAGTTTTCAAGTTTTGGGTAAAGATTAAATGGACTATGGAATAAGGAGTGACAAGAGCCTAAGCTTGGGGATGCCCAAGGCACCCCAAGGTAATATTCAAAGACAACCAAGAGCCTAAGCTTGGGGATGCCCCAGAAGGCATCCCCTCTTTCGTCTTCGTCTATTAGTTACTTTACTTAAAGCTATATTTTTATTCACCACATGATATGTGTTTTGCTTGGAGCGTCATTTTGTTTTATTTTGTTTTGCTTGTTGTTCGAATATTATCCCAAGATGTGAAATTCTTAAATGTTAGAGAGTCTTCACATAGTTACATAATTATTCCACTACTCATTGATCTTCACTTATATCTTTGAGAGTAGTTTGTCATTTGCTCTAGTGCTTCACTTATATCTTTTAGAGCACGAGGTGGTTTTATTTTGAAGAAATTGATGAACTCTCAAGCTTCACTTATATTATTTTGAGAGCCTTAAACAACATGGTAATTTTCTTTGGTTATGAGTTTAGTCCTAATATGATGGGCATCCAAGAGGGATATAATAAAAACTTTCATATAAAGTGCATTGAATACTATGAGAAGTTTTATGCTTGATGATTGTTTTGAGATATGAGGATGGTGATATTAGAGTCATGCTAGTGGATCAACTGGGTATCCAACATTCTTAATTCTGCCTCTACTGATGTGCTACTCAATGGAGTTGTAGGGAAAAAATTATGTGTAAAAGGAGAGTCAGACAGGGTGATCCATATTCTCCTCTTATGTTTGTTCTAGCAGCTGACCTCTTACAATTTGTGATTAATGCTGCTTGGGCAAATGGGGAACTATCACTCCCTATAAATCATGCCTATGGAGAGGATTATCCAATTATCCAGTATGCTGATGACACTCTTATGATAATGCCAACTGATGTTGATCAAATTATTCATCTCAAGTACCTATTAAATCTATTCAGTATCTCTACTGGACTTTTTGTGAATTACATCAAATCTTCCATGATCCCCATCAATATTGATCAGCAGACTGTCTCTGACTTGGCAAACTCATTTGGATGCAAGGTTGAAAGTCTACCCTTCACATATCTTGGGCTCCCACTTGGCACCACAAAGCCTAATGTTCAAGATCTTATACTTGTGATTTCAAAAATTGACAAGAGGCTATCTGGGGTTGCCAGATTTATGAACCATTCTGGTAGGCTAACCTATGTTAATTCTATTGTTGTTTCCATGCCCATATTTGCTATGTGCTCTCTCAAAGTCCACTACACCATCCTGGACCATGTGATTAATTCTAGGAGGAACTTCCGAAGGTATGGCAATGACATTAACAAAAAAGGAAAATGCCTAGCTAGCTGGGAAATGATATGTAAACCCAAGAACCAAGGAGGATTGGGAGTCCTAAATCTCGGAACTTAGAATCAAGCTCTCCTTATTAAACATCTTCACAAGTTCTTCAACAAGGCTGATATCCCCTGGGTTAAATTGATCTAGAATGCTTACTATCATTCTAATGATGTTCCACTCTCACGCAGCAAGAAAGGATCTTTTTGGTGGAAACATTGTCTCAAATTTTTAGACCTATTTAAATCTATGACATCCTGTCAAGTCAAATCTGGAAATTCTGACGTGTTATGGAATGATAACGGGGATGGAAATATCATGAAACTCAAATTTCCCGAGTTGCACTCTTTCTCCCTACAGGAGAATATATCCATTATGGCTGCCAAAAATATGGAAAACATATATGACCTATTCCAGCTTCCTCTATCAATTGTTGCCCACCAGCAGCTTCACAGTTTATCGACCAACTTAGCAATATTAGTGAATACAATGACAATGATAAGTGGATTTTCAATTGGGGCAACAGTACCCACATGACCAAGAAGATATACAACTTCCTTATGGGACAGCATGATACTGTTGAACCTATTAAGTGGATCTGGAAATCATGTTGCCTCCCCAGGCACAAGTTCTTCTGCTGGTTGATGCTCAATGATAGAATTAACACATGTGATCTGCTTACCAGGAAATCCTTTCCTGTGGATTCCACATCCTGTGTTTTATGCAATGATGATGAGATGGAGGACAGAACCCATTTATTATTTTCATGCACATTCAGCCAAAACTTCTGGTGGAATATTGGTATTGAATGGAACACTGATTTGACCATTCATGACATGATTACTGATGGCAAACTGAGACATAATCTACCTTTCTTCATGGAAATTGTGACTGTGGGATGCTGGAGTTCATGGAATCAGAGAAATGGATTGATATTTGAAGATATACCATGCTCCATAACCTCATGCAAGTTTGACTTCATCATCACTTTCAAGCTCACCATGCTGAGAGCCAAGCCCAGCCTCAAGGATGGCATGTCATCCTGGATAGACAACATTTGAATAACTATTGTACTTTCTTCTTTTACATTCTGTAAACCTTTCCACTCTGGTTGCTCCCCCAACAACCATTGTACCTAGCACTTTTATTTTATAAAATGAAAATGACACACAGTAGGGCTTTGCCCTACTGTTTTATGGTCAAAAAAATAAATTATTATGAATATAAACATAATTCAAATACAATATTTATTTGAATTTAATACCCTTTTAAATGTTCAAAAATCTTGGTTTGACTAATAACCCTTGAAACAATTCTCAAATATTAATGAAGGGCATTTTGGGTTCATTGAGTACATTTTTTTTAGAGTTTTAGCCCTGTATTTATATTTTGAGGCTTTGAATTTCACCAATTCAAATTTAAATGAATTAAAACATGATGCATCGATCCGCCGAAAAAATAAAATGATGCGTGTATATTTTGTTCTAATGCAACTATTTACACTATTGTCTGAAAAAAAAACTATGTACACTATATTATTCTAGGGCTGTGACATGAAAACCTTGAGCTCCTGACTCTATTTCTCATATGCTTGTAAATGACCTATCTATTATTTGAGAAATAAAGTCGTATTATTGTCCCCATAAAAAAAGTCATATTATTGTTAAAAAACCTTGAGGGGTGAAAAAAAGGGAATATATAATAATAATAAGTCCATAATTTTGGAAAAAATGTTCGTAATTTTGAAAAAGATGTTCGTGCAATGTTCGCAATTTTGAAAAAAAAGTTCGTAAAATCAAAGGAAGTCCATGATTTTGAAAAAAAACGTGTATTAAAAATTATTAATGAAATATACCAAAAAATTTGCTAATTGAAAAAATGTCCTATTTTTTTTCCAAACAGTTCGTGAATTACAAAAGAGTTTATTAATTCATAAAATGTTCATCCATTTAAAAAAACGTGAATTTAAAAAACAATTCCACCAATTTCGAAAAAAAATGTTCATCTATTCTAGAATTGTTCGCCGATTCAAAAGAAAATGCTTAAAAACAGTTCACAGTATAAAAAAGTGTTCATAGTTTTAAAAAATGTTTGTAGATAGTAGGAAATGTTCCCAAATTTGTGAATATGTTCACGAATGATCGAAGGTATGTAGTGAAACAGTAATGCTTTTGAGTCTTTGTGAACATTATAATATGTTTTTTAAAAATATTTTTTGATTTTTTCAAAATTGTGAACACTTCTTCAATTTGTGAATAAATTTATAAAAGAAACATTTTCTTGCATTTGTGAACAAAATTTTAAAATCATGCGATGAGATGTGAACAAAATGTGGTCATCGTTATTGGAGATTATGAAAATTTTTTCCCGTTGCAACACACGAACCCTTTTGCTAGTTATTATTGAGGTAAAGTTAAAGATTACTAGGTAAAGGTAAAGATAGGTATAGAAAAATGTCTTAAGTTCAGAATATACTCCGGCCGCACCGCTTGGGGTATTATCTAGTTCAATTTTGGTTTTTGAGAATGCTTCCACACACCCACACACATGATGCTTATTTTTTTAGGGAAACACACACCATGTTTTGTTTTGAGGAAACACACAGCATGCAAAAAAAAAAAAAATTGAGACAAACACACCATGCCATAATACCGTACTAAATGCTCCGTCTGGGCCAAACAAGATATCGAAAAAACCCGAATCCAGTGGGCCGGGCCGAGGGTGAGACGGGAGATGTATATGAAACTAGGGGCCAGTTCTTTTGGGCAATTCTCCGAAAATTGACCCCCTCCCCAGCTTCTCCTAGAATTGCCACTCTATATTTTCTTACAATTCCTAGCTAACTAGATCTTAACTAGCTAGGAATTGTAAAAAAAGATGAAGTGCCAATTCTGGGAGAAGCTGGGGAGGGGGTCAATTCTCGGAGAATTGCCCAAAAGAACTGGCCCCACTGCCCCGGTCGTGTGGTTGAAACCCTACTAGGACCGACACCAGGCGAGCGACGGCAGCGGAGGCAGCGGTGTGGGGTAGAATTGTATTCCGATTCCGGTTCCGGCCCTCTCACAAAAGGGGCGTAGGTACCTCTCGCAAGAGATCGACTCAGGGAAGGTCAAGGAATTGTATTCCGATTCCGGCCGCAATAGGGATGTTGAGGGAAGCCAAGGAGCTGGAGCGGGGGACGGTGGTGGATTCCGACGGGGAGGATTCGGCGCAGCACCAGTCCCTGATGGAGGAGCAACTCAGGAAGGAGCAGGAGAGACTCAGGAAGGTTCGGTACCAACTCAAGAAGAAGAAGAAGAAGCAGGAGACGGTGGTGGATTCCGGCGAGGAGGAGATGGACAGGGATTCGGCGCAGCACCACTCCCTGTCCCTGATGGAGGAGATCCTATCCGCGGAGAGGGAGCGCAAAGACCTGCTTGGCTCACTTACTCCCACCTTTTCTCTCTGGAAAGAGATTGATTCTCAAACAACCTGGACGATCGCCACAACGGAGTCTGCTATTTCTTCTAGGGACAACAATGAGAACCCACTTGAAGACTACTTCGACCAGATCCTCCAACGTATGGAGGACCTGGGTCATCGGATGCTTTCTACATTATATTTTCTCAACAAATCCGATGACTCCGTCTGCTCCTACAAGGCCACCGAATTGTCCAATACAGCAACCAAACTGAATATGCACATCAAGGGATTCAGCATCAAGCCGGAGCCGGAGCCGGAGCCAGAGCCAGAGGAGCAGCCGGGGCAGATCGATTTGTCGAGTCTTTTCAGAAATTATTGTCGATTTCCCGATAATTACAACAACACCTTGGCCCGGTTAGATACGGAGGAGCATGAGGAGAACAAATGTGAGGATGTTCATGTGAAGAAGACCAAGGAAGAGGAGGACAAGGAGATGGACGTATCCTCAAAGGAGTATCTCATGAAAAGGATGGACATCGATCAACAATTTTTAGCCAACCATCGAAAATCCTGGGAAAATGTGTGGGGCAGCAGGATTGGACGGTGCGGTGGATTTATGGATACAAGTAAGTAACTAACTTTCTGCTCGTATCTACTAGTTTTCATAATATTTTCATGCACCACAATGTTTCCTTTTCTGTGATATTCTCTCGCTGTGATCCTCAAATGTTAGTTGCACAAATGTTGAATCCCATTAGATCTTTAGGGTCGCCGTCTTGTCGCATTTACAGATATTTTGTGCCTGCCATGATAAATTTAAATTGTGCAAATGCTGAACCCATCGGATGTTTAGACTCGCTGTCTTGTCGCATTTAAAGATATTTTGTGCCTGCCATGATAAAACTGTCAGGTGGGTTGTGTAATATTGAATAATTGACCGAAAAAAATGTTATCAATTGTAATACTGCGATACGTTGGGACTGGTGTAGTAACAGGACAGCATGGACACTTATAAGTGTCCCCCTTTGCTTGAACCTTTTTCCAGCAGTCCTTGCAACTTCTATGCCACAAGTCGTACGTGAAAATCACCTCAGTAATTCGAATCTTGAACTTACAGCGTTCTCCCTTCATGGATAAATCAGAATTTTTTTATCGCGAATTAATTAGAAACACTGTATGCAGCATTAATATATAGTAGTAAACTCCTACATATTATACTTGTGAAACAGTCAACAACCTGCTAAATTAACAAGTTCTAATTGTAGAAGATGAAACTATCCTTTCAAGCACTGTGGCAATTTTTGGAGTAGGAATATTAATGTACCACTTGGTAGCTGACGACGATTTAAATGCAAGCAAGCCAGTGGTGTCAGACAGATTAACACAACTCACACTGATAATAAACAAAGAAGTAATAACTCCATCCTTAGTAGAGCAAAAATGACCCTCCTAGGAAATAACCTACAGTAAAACCAGCAAAGAGCGGTACCATTGGCTCTCTACAGAGGCATCCCGTAATCCAGTAGCTTGGACAGCCAGGGCATGTGCTCCCCAGAGCATGACCACAGCAACACGACTTCCATCTAAAATGCAGTAATATTTTTGTTCAGTTTAGAGCTGAAAACCTATATTCCTTACCTGCTGTCTGTTATGTAGACATTGTGCGTCTCCTTTTGACTGCTAGATGGTGTCGCTTACTTGTCAGTAACCTCAACGGTTAGTCTAACAAACATCTGTTGGATATTAAAAAATAGCAAGCATAGGTTAGAAATAAATACGATGAAAAATAATTTTGTTTATCAACCTGAAAGCATTGTGAGGAAACAGAGGCTGGGGTTTGTTCACGCCTAGTCTGGTATATATGTAAAGCATAGCCTAAGAGGGCGATCCAAACGCCCGTGCTTTTGTCTAGCATCATATATGCTTAAGTTTTCAACTATGTGTATGCAAAACAAAAAATGTGTTTTCTTCTTGTTATATGGAACATGCCATACATAGGGTAACAACGTGACGCCTCGTCAAATTTTCGCTCAGATATTAGTCTGATTAGCTCCTTCATTGGATCCGCCGGAACATCAATCTAAAACATCCGTTGGCAAACACCTTTAGTGGTAAAAATCTGGGCAGTAGTTTCAGCAACATAGGGGGTCTGTACTTTATTTGCTTATTCATATTAGAATTCTGACATTTGACACTTATCTTTGGTGCTGCAGCCATATTGAGCCCTATGCAGTTTACACATTACACACCTGGTAGCATCCCTTCCCCTGCTGCCATCACTGGTAGTACCTTGCAAATCTATTCAATCAAGATAAAGAGTATAAAAGGCTTGAACTGGCCACTCAGAGTGTATGGCGAGGTTGCTGCTCGAGACACTGTGGACCGCAACCGCAACATTCTGTTCTCTCGGTCAAGGTTTGACTACCAAGAAGTAAATGGAGAAGTATGTAGTGTATTCAGTTTTTTTTTTTGCTTATTTTCCTTTGTTTCTTCCTCGTGACTATGTATGTAGCACATTATGATTAGGTGTTTATAATGATGATATGATGCTTGCAGGACGATTGCTTATGCTTGACTGGTCCGTCTCGTGCTATTGTTGCCTCGGACCATGTTGAGTTTGAAGTTGATCTCCAAGTGGCCAATGGAGCAGAGTCTCAAACATTGATGAGCTGTAGAGGTTGTTATGGCGGTACAGATGGTTTATTCTCTTCCTTGGCCAGCGTAACTGACGGTGATGATGGGTGTACCTTGTCGTTCTCCAACAAGAGCTGTAGAGTTGAGGTAACCCTTGACCAGATTGATAAATCAGTCCAGGCTACTATCGTGGGTGTACATGTTACCGAAGGGCGCTGGCCTTTTAAGCATGGATGCCGAGTTGTGTGTTGTTGGTCTCCTCCTGCTGCGGCGGCGACAGATGGCATTGGTAAGACTTGCAGGCGAGTTGTGCTTCTTGATCACCGTGGTAAAGGAATGCACAGAAGACCAGAAAAGTACCTTCATCTCTCAAGGAGGGTCGTTTCAGTGGAATCATGTGGGACGCTGAGAGTGTCCATAGAAGCATATGGAAAATCTCGTCGCTGCATTGCTCGAGAAGGTCACTTCAACTTCCCTGTTGAGCAGTGCCAAACAAGAAGGATCGAGTGTCAAGTTGGCGACTCCATGGTGGAGGTTGCTGTAGGCTGGTCGTTGCTTGTCAAGGAAAAAGCGTGCCTCTCGCTCGGTTGATTGCCACCCAGGCATGCATATACTACTAGTAGTAAGGAAGGTGGATGTTTTAAACCGACTTGTGTGGTATCGCCAGATGATATTTATTTTGTGCTGGCCACAGTTTGTATGATGTGTGTTCAAAATGTGAGCAATTTTTATCTCTGATTGTTTTTTCTTTCTATTGATGCGGGGTTTTGGCGGTTATTTTGTGGGTCGGCGGCGGATGCGGGGTCTGCTAGAGTTGCTCTTAATGCTAAAAGTTCGGCACAAACCGGTACTAATGAGAGCGGCCCGCCTAGCCGTTGGAACCGGCACTAAAGGTCACATTAGTACCGGCTCAAATACAAACCCGGACTAATGAGCTGAAATTTTGACCCTTTTTCTACTAGTGTACGATTTTACCCCTGCTTTCTCACTCTCTCACCAGACACTGCCAGGTGGGGCCCATCATAGAGAAATCCATCCCTACCTCTTTTTCTTCTCTCCCATCGGTCAACCCCCAGATCCCCTCTCCTCCTCTCTCTCAAATCCACACCCTGAATGCTCTGCCGCCATGGTTCGGCGCAAGGCCACGACAACCAGCCACGCCGACGTCCCCAACGGTGGCCAGGCCGGCGCCCGCGTGTGTACAAGGCTGCCGAACCCGTCGGTGGACGACATCGCCGCCCATCGCGTGCATGCTAGGAGATCCAGGGGAGGCTGTCGGGGTTCCGGTCGATGGTGGATCCACAGATCTCGTCAGTGGCCAACATAGGCGGCGGCCGGGATGCACGGTAGGGAGAGATGCTGGAGGAGGGTGGCGCGCGCCTCCCTCGGGCCTCCTTCCACGTCGCATCGGTGGTGGCCGACGCCCGTCGTGTGGACTAGGCCGTGTTGGCCGCAGTCGCGCAGATCCGTCGGCCATGCATGGACATGGCCTGATGCCCGCGACCCACGACGCAGAGGTGTCTGGAATTGACACCAATTGCGCCGGCGAGCTCGCCCCCCTTCTCTCATCCGACAATTCTTTTTTTTGTGAGCTCTGACTCCGATTCTGTTGGCTCTGGCGTGCTCATCCTCCTTCTCTCGTTCGACGGGGGGATTTGATGAGCTCCCTCATTTGGCTCCGGCGAGGTCATCCTCCACCGATGGAGTGCGGCTTAATCGTTGACCCGATGTAAAAAAAAAATTGGACACTTTACCCAATGTATTTAGCTAGTATATTTAGCTAGTAACTATATGGAACTAATGGTTAATTACTGTTGTTTTAACTAGTTTACACGATCTGTTAGTTATTTGATGTTTACAACACATGGCAATGTTCATTGGAGATATTTGGTCCTGCATGGGTCCCACATGACAGTGAGTACACAGAGAGATAGTTTTCTCTCTATGATGGGTCCCACCTGAAAGTGCTTGGTGAGAGAGTGAGAAAGCAGGGCAAAATGGTCTAGAGAAAAGTCCAAGACGGTTAACACACGATCAAACGATACTAATTGGACGGAAACGTGACGGAAGGGCAAAAACACAAGACGAGCAAATGGACTTGGGCAAAACCGAGGATTTTCGAAAACTAGGGGCAAACCTGTCGAGTGGGACACGACTAGTGGCATAAAACCAATTATCCATTTCAGATTTTTTGCAAATACTGAGCTAGAGTTTTGTCTCACCGGATTTATTATTTGATTTCTCTCACGTTTGTCTATGAATTGATCATTTCTCATTTTGCTAGATTCTATACCATTGAATTATGCGGCACTTTTGGAGGAATGCTCCAATTACATGTGAGGATGGCCCTTATGTCCAACTCGACGAGATTAGTTTTTAAGGTTTCAGACGTTCCCTTGCACGGGTGTGCTTTAGTAATAACTCAGATGTATGGTAGATCAACTCTCTGCCTTGGGATTGATGATATTCAGGCACATTGTGATGAGGTGGGCGCTAAGTGAGGGCGGAAAGAAGGATATGTGTGTGGTGTTGTTTCTCCCGTTGCAACGCATGGGCATTTATGATAGTCCTATATAATAATAAGTATATACTGCCACTGCCGGTTAAGAGTCATTCCCCGTTTTAGTATTGAAAAAAGGTATACACTTGGGTCCGGTGCGCCGGCGGAACGTTGCGCCGGACGCAACCTACGCACACGCTCGTGTCGTACAGATAGAAACCAGAAAAAATGACCCGCGTGACGTGGCCCCCACATGTGTGTTCTCTCCCCACCTTATCTCTTCGTCTCCTCTCGAATCATCTCTCTCTCTCGTCAATTCCCCACGAGCTAGCCCCTGGTTCTCCATGGCCGCCATCAATTTTTTTTGCTGCGCTCAGCCAACCTCCTCCCCCGCCGTGGCTAGCGAACCACCTCCCATTCCAACTCCGGCCATCTCCATGACGCATAGCGAGCGCGTTGCTCTGTTGCAGACCTCTCCCGCAGCGCTGCGGACCCCTCGGGGCGGCTGGAGGTGCTGGGCGCGCTGGGCCGCCCGTGCTGTCTGCTGTGAAGCACATTGTGGAGTTGTTCGACCTCCGGCGGCCGTGCTGCGACGAGCCACAACATCGACCAAAGCTGCGGCGGGGTTGCATCAAGATGCTGGAACCAACAAGATGTGGTGCTGCTACCGGCCACGTCGGGTGCTGGAACCGGAGACCCCCGGTGCTACTATCGGCTGCGTCTTCGGGAACACAAGCTGTGGTGTGTTTTTGCTACTACTAAGCTTTTTGCTGCTTCTGCTGAGATTTTTTGCTGGAACCATTGTTAAGTTTTGCTGGAACCGGCAATCTTTTTGGCTTCCAATGATTACTGAAAGTTTTTGTTGCTTTAGATTTTTGCTGGAACCATTGTTCAATTTTGCTGGAACCGGCAAATCTTTTTGCTTCAACCGATTACAGAAAGCCTTTGTTACTTTAGATTTTTTGCTGGAACCGTTATTCATTTTTGCTGGAACCAGTAAATGCTTTTGCTACAACCTTTACCAAAGTCTTTTGTTGCTTTTAGATTTTTGCTGGAACCGCTACTAAAAATTGCTGGAACCATCAAATCATTTTGCTTCAACCAAGTACTCGAGGTTTTTGTGGTGGCAGTCATGGCGAGCGGAGGCAGCCGAGGCGAGCGCGGTGGCATGTGTGGCCGGCGATGACAGCGCTACCATTGTTGCAACGGCGACGACGGAAAAGCTGCTACTAGCGACCTATTTTTTGCTGCGACTAATAGAAAATTTGCTACCAGCAGGGATGGAGAGAGCTGATGTGAACGGGACTGCCGGAGGACTGCGACGGCGGTCGGCGGTGCTAGAAGACGGAGACACTTGCAGACGGCGGAATAGTTGATGCGTACATGCTGCATCTGGTCCGCGATCCTCTTTTTGTTGGGGGTATCTGCACGGCTGGCTGACAGTACTCTAATCTAATTTAATCGGTCGGGTGCTAGGCGACCGGCCGAAAATTGGGTCGGTGCGCCGGCGCCTAGCACTGGCCTTGAAAAAAAGCGATCCAGTGGGCTGAGCCGAGCGTGAGACGGGATATGTATGTAATATATATACTGCCACTGCCCAGCCGTCTGGTTGAAACCCTAATTGGGGAAGGGGAAAACCAGAAAATCGAGTTTAAAAAGAGGCGGAGGGGAAGGAGGAAAGAAGATGGAAAGCGAGTCCGGTAAAGGGACGGATCAGGATTTGCTGTTGGATCTGACGAGGAAACATTTAGGCAAGTGGAGGAAGGAGGATTCCGGCAAGGAGCAGGAGACGGTGCTGGATCTCAAGAAGAAGCATAGGAAACTCTGTAAGAAGCGTAGGTCCCTCTCCCTCTTTAGGCCTTGTTCGGTTGACAGGGATTTAGAAGGGGTTTGGCAGGGTTTGAGGTGGATATAATCTCCTACAAGTCAAAATCCACCCAAATCCCCTCCAATCCTCTTGAGAAGAGGTGTAACCGAACAAGGCCTTAGGAAGGTGACGGAAGTGGATTCCGATTCCGGTTCCGGTTCCGGTTCCGGCCGCAACAAGGTGATAGTGGGGATGTTGAGGGAAGCCACGGAACTGCACAAGGAGTTTATGATTATTATTAAGGACAAGAAGAAGCAGAAGCAGGAGACGGTGGTGGATTCCGGCGAGGAGAAGTCCCTGATGGAGGGGCAACTCAGCAAGGAGCAGGAGAGACTAAGGAAGGTTCGGTACCAACTCAAGAACAAGTCCGACAACGACCCGGCGATGCAGAGGATGCTCTTGAATCAGCAGCAGATACTCTGGACCAAGGAGCAAGCACTCTTGACGCTGATGAGGCAGTCCGGGATGGATTCTGATTCTGACTCCAGCTTCGGCTCCGGCTCCGGTTCCGGCCATGAGATGGACGAGAAGAGGGATTCCAGCAAGGAGCCGGTGAGGGATGCCGGTGGCAAGGAGATGGCCAATGACTTGGTTGGTGTTCTTTCCGGCCACCTTGGGATGCTTAAGAGGGAGATCTCGTTCCTGAGGACAGAGGTCAAGTCCCGGGGATTGGCTGGAAACAGGGCTTGTCAAGAGCACATCATCATGTCTAACCTCTCCCTCGATGACAATCTACTCAAGAAGAAGGTGAATTTGCCTTACCTAGGTTCCAACACTGAGGAGGTGATGGATTTCCTGCTGGTCGAGGCGCACCAGTTGCTCTACCGCTTCAAGTCTCTCGCATCCATTCTACAAAAAGTCAGAATCCCCATATCTTCCGACAAGATTGATAAGCTGTGTCTCATATCCAATGCACTTGTGGGCATCTCGGAGCTTATCAAGAGGCACAAATCTGTTGCTGCTGACAAGCAAGATGGTGAAGATCGTTTGGACTGTGCCGGCTGGGAGGCTACATGGGGAAGCTCGACAGGAACACATGGTTGCTTTGACGACATAAGTAAGCATTCCTCTCTTTTATTGGGCCTCAGTCAATTCAATGCACTTTTCCTTTTTGTATATATCACTGCAAAGCAAAGTAGAACTCCTCTTATATATGCATAGATTTTAATCTGCTAATTTTATTAATAGCTCGATCTCTAACCGTCCGCAATCTCTTAATTTTGCGCTGCAGCAACATTGAGTCCTATGCAGTTTAAGGCTTTCACGCCTGGAAGCTTCCCATCATCGTCCGTGGCTGGTCCTGCCTTGGAGATCTACTCAATCAAGCTCATTGATCTGAATCCTAATCTGAGTTGGCCCATTGATGTGTATGGCGTGGTCGCTGCACGGGATGATTTTGACCACAACCGCAACATTCTCTTCTGCCGGTCAAGTGCAGACTGCCAAAGAATTAACCAAGAGGTTTGTATAATGTCTATCTTCTCTTCTAATTGTTATAAAGGATTATGTGTAGAGCATTTGTTGTGTGACAAAGGATTAAGTTATAATTGTTGCGTTATGCTTGTAGTTTTGTTTGGTTACCTACATACCTTGGAATTGTTTTGTGTAATCAGATTCGCTTAAGGTTCAAACTAGTCGGTATCAGCTTTAGGCAAGTTATGCAGGCCAGGGAGTATGTACTGACCTGCACCGTTGAAAATTTTCTGCCATATTTAGTGAGCATAGAGCAAATCAGCAAGAAAAGCTATTAAAGTAGTCTCGCACTTGCCGAGGCTGTTTCTGGATGATAACAGGGCACATGCCACTGTTATGTATATTTCTGTATATCGCACAAGTAATGCGGCACATGGGCAAAGGCCGAGCGAATATGGCTGATTGGGTGGCTGTGTGATTGACGGAGGGTAGAGATATGCAAAGGTTGTAAAATCGACTATGGATATTGACCTGCTGTTTCTTTGGGTGTGAAAGCAGAAGATGTCGGTTCTAAATCCAAATTCAAAACCTGTGTATTATTATAGTGGTACAGATTATTAGGATCTGTTTGCGAACTTTTTTGTCTTCGGATTTTGGCCATGTAATATCTGTTAGTCTATGTCTAGTTAATTAAACTAGTTAAACTGAATTGCTATTTTGCATGATGTGTGTGACTGATGTTGATGAACATGGCGCTTGCAGGACCCTTTTTTGCACTTGATTGGCCCGTCTCGTGCAATTGTAGCTGAAGAACCTGTTATGTTTCAAATTGATCTGAAATTGAAGTATGGAGCAAATTTCAAAGATACAGCATCGTTCACTGGCAACCAAAGTTATCGCTCCATCATGCCGTATGATACCATGCAGATCCGTAACCGCTGTTGTACAGCAGAGATAAGCCTTGGGCTAGTTGCTCCAGCAATCCAGGCCACAATTGTAGGTGTTCGTGTGGTTGAAGGGGAGTGGCCTTTTAAGTATGGATGTAAAGTTTCTTGCTTGTTTTCTCCTGCTGATGCAACGGAGGGATGCGCGGCAGAAGTCGTTTTGCTTGACCGCCGTGCTAAAAGGATGCGTGCGGGATCAGATGGGTATCTTTCTTTGTCAAGAAATGTCGTGTCAGTGGGATTGCAGGGCACACTCCGAGTCGTCACAGAAGCATACTCAAAGTCTGGACTCAATATTGTTCGAAAATATGATGCTGAATTTCCTATCAAGCAGTGTCAGATAGATAGTTGTGAGTGCTCTGTTGACGGCTCCACATTGGAGATAGTTGTTGCTTGGTCTCGCCTTGTCATGGACAACGATGATCTTGTACTCGATGGTTATTGAAGGTGCGTCGACTAGTTAATTCCTTAGTTTAGAATGTTGAATGGTGATGATGTTTATATAGTTAAAAAGACAAGAATTGTCATATGGTAGTACTGCTGATGACTAAAAAACTATGCATGAATTGAGAAATTCCATGTTGAGGACTTTGTCCATGGTTTGAATCTGGGTTGAGAGCTACGTAGTTTGGGTGGCTTCCTCTGGGAATTTTTTGTGCCTTAGAAAATTGTTTTTTTTTGCCTGACCAGGCCAAGGCCTTCCTCACTCAGGACATGCTCCAAACATGAACGAGGCAACCCCAAGTAAAAATAATGATCAAAACCAGGCACTGGTTGAGTCTCAACTTTGTGAAATGAGTGAGACATTTTGAACAAAACAAAATATAAATGCATGCACCTCATCGACGAATTTGTTCATCTTATTACCAGCTATGTATGCATGTATGTTAGGCTCAATCTTGCAGAGCCTACTCACCCGTAACAACATGAACAATAATCATCATGCATTACATTACATACATACAATGCCTAGCCTGCTCTTTTGGTTAGTTCCTTCTTGAAGTTCTTTCCTGTTTGTTATTATTTTTCTGATTTTTCTATTCTTGCTCATATAATCTTATTTTTTTGTTCTTGGTCTTGTTGTTTCTTTGTCCTTTTTGCAGGCGCCAAGTCTGTTTCTATTCACTCTTTCATTGCTGAGAGGAAATGTGAGACTGTTGTTGAGAAATTATCTCCTTCGGCAAATTTTAACATGCTCCCTCTTACCCCTTATTTTTACATATGAGGTAAGAAGGTAAGAGTTAATCCGACCACTAATTAATGTGATCAACGGCTCAGATCTACTACATACTCTTACCTCTCATGTGAAAAGAGGGGGTAAGAGGGACCATGCTAAAACTGCTCATCTCCTTAACTCCAGCAGGAAATCCCCATTTTGAATGAAGCTTCTCCTATAGTTCTTGTTGTTGCTAGTGTTGGGGGTTTCCACAACCCAGTAGTTTTATCTAGTTCATCTCCAGCTCCTAAAGTGTGTCACGAGGTTTTATACTGTGTGTATTTAGTGTTTCTTTTTTTTTGTCTTATATTTCGCTTGATGCATTCAGTGTATTTATTGTTTTTTGATTTTGCTTTGCAGGGCGTGGTAAATGAGGCAAATGTCGAATCTGCAATTCCAGTGGCGCATTTAACTTCTACAAAAAATCCTTCTCATTCTTCAGGTTTGAGCTTTTCTTTTGTCTTATTTAAATTCTTTTTTTCTTCATTTTCCTTTTTATTTGTGTCTTGTTATTTTTTTCTTCACCCGTGCTTGTATCTTCTCTTTTTGTAGGTTTATCTCCTTCAACGACGTAGTGTGAAATTCCTGCTGTTGGCTCTTCTTTGAAGCCCTCAGGTCCTTTGTGCGTTTATTTATTTTTCTTGGTATTGTTTTGTAATTGTTTTGAAACATTTTCTGTAACTCAAACCTCTTGTTTTGTGTTTTGTGTAGCAGGTCTTATTAAGAAATGCGAACCCAAGGTCGACGATAATGGTTTTCAAAGACCCTCTTTTGCTCAGTTAAATTGCACTCTTGGTGTTCGATGCTATGGCGATGTTTCCAATATAATGGTGATCCCAATGATAAAGATGTTGATAATGCTTTTGGAGGACTGTCCCCTCTGGTTCCTATACGCTTGTCGCAGCGTTTCCATAACGTGGTTAGCATCTCCATTTGTACTCCCATTGTACTTTGTTTTGAACTGAAAATCCTGCCACTTTAGAGTAGAAATTGAAATATTCCTGAGCTTCTTCTTTTGTTTTGAACTGCATGCCTAATTGCAGCTTGAAATTACTGGTAGTGTTCATCAGATTTCCCTCTGATGCAGCTTCTTGTTCATTTTGCAGAAATCTTTCAATGTCTTCTTCATCGAGGAATTCATCTTCTCCTTCTTGTTCTAGTGAGTGTTCTGGTTCTTTTCTTTCTCCTTCATCCCTGCCTGTGCTTGAGTTCGTGTTAGCCGATTCTCTACTGGGATCAACTTCTTTAGGCTCCTGCAACATTTAGGGATTTTTGTTTTAGTTACTTTTCTTTTGAAACGTTATGTACTTCTTTTTATCTGAATTTTGTGGTGTGTACCTATTGCAGATTCATGTTGTCGAACAGATTTGTGTCCCATGGATCGGATTCTCCTGCCCCATCTTCGCTCACTGGCATTTCTTGATGCAAGTCTGCCTCCAGTGTCTGCAAAGTAAGTTTAATGATTGTTAGTGTGATTTCATTCGGCATTTTCTTTGTAATAGTTATTCAGATGTAGTCACTAGTAGAAAACAGGGCATTGGTCCAGCCCATTAGCCCCGGTTCAATCTAGAACCGGGACCAATAGGGGTACTGGACCCGGTTCGTTAGCCCAGGGGGCCGGCCGGGCCACGTGGGCCATTGGTCCCGGTTCGTCTGGACCTATTGGTCCCGGTTGGAGCTAAAAACCGGGACCAATGGCTCTTGCTCCTGGCCCACCACTATTAGTCCCGGTTTGTTTTATGAACCGGGACCAAAGGCACCCCTTTAGCCCCGGTTTGTAGCACCAACCGGGACCAGTGAGTTGCCTATATATACCCCCTCACTCAAGAGCAGAGCTCACTGCTCTGTTTTTTTTCTGGCCGAGGGGGAGAGGGGTTAGTGGTGCTCTAGCTCACCTCCTATGCACACAACATGTTCGGTGGAATGCCCGAGCCACACTAGTTAAGCTTTTCTCCTCTCGAAGCTCTATTTTCTTCGAGATTTGTCTAGGTTTAGCGGTCCATCACGTCCCGTCCCCGTCTTCGCCGCCGTCGATCGCCCCCGCCGATCTCGTCACCGGCACCACCGTGGTGAGCCTCTTGTTATGTCCATGCTTTTCTTACTTTTATTATTGCTTTAGATAGATATTTGTCTAATTTTCTTACGTTTATTATTGCTTGTTATTATATAGTGCGATGGTTTTGATATCCGCCCACGTGGGCCCTCGTCCGGTCTACGATTCGGATGTGGTATATTATCTTTAATTTATAACTATTTGTTTTAGTGCTTATGATAGTTATGCCGACCAACCTGACATGCATAGATGTTTTATTATGTCTAGGAGGTAGTTGAACCGGAAATTCCAACCGACCCTCTTGTGGAGAGGTCAAATTTAGTTGAAGAGGAAAACATTTCGTTAAAGAAAAAATTGGAAAAAATGGAGGAGGAGAAGATGGAATTGGAGTTGCATGTTGCGGAAGTTATCGATGATCACAAGATCAAGATGGAACCTATTGTCGAGAGGTTAAATTTAGTTGAAGAAGAAAACAAATTCTTGAAGGAAAAAATAAAAAAAATTGTGGACGAGAAGATGATATTGGAGTTGCATGTTGCGGATGTCGTCGATGATCACAAGATCAAGATGGATGCAATGCGGTTGAAGATTAAAAAGATTAGAAAATATGCCATTAATACCGAGGCTTGGTATCATTATGCCGTTGGATCAATTGTTACCTTGGTTGCGATTATGATAGCATTTGTTTTCGCGTTGAAATGTTTTACATAGTTTCGATGTGTATGGAGAGCTATATGTTGTTAGATGAGAACTATATATGTATGTACTTTGGTTTTAATGTGATGATGAACTTTTATCCATTTGGTCACTTAATTATCTATTTATGATGTTCTGTAATGGTTTTTGACACACTTAATTATATATAAATGCACGCAGATGAACCGCCAATGGATGTACGGTGACAGACACACCTCCGAGTACATTACGGGCGTGCGTGAGTTTCTAAATGCGGCAGAGGCAAACAAGCAGAATGGTTTTATGTGTTGTCCATGCACTAAATGTGTGAATACGATGTCTTACTCTAACCGAAAAATCCTTCACTCCCACCTGCTTTACAAGGGTTTCATGCCACACTATAATGTTTGGACGAGGCACGGAGAAATAGGGGTTATGATGGAAGACGGCGAAGAAGAAGAGTACGATGACAACTATGTGCCCCCTGAATACGGTGATGCTGCAATGGGGGGAGCTGGTGAAGATCAAGAGGAACCAGACAATGTGCCCAATGATGCTGCAACGGGTGAAGCTGCTGAAGATCAAGAGGAACCAAATGATGATCTTCGCCGGGTCATTGTCGATGCAAGGACACAATGCGAAAGTCAAAAGGAGAAGCTGAAGTTCGATCGCATGTTAGAGGATCACAAAAAAGGGTTGTACCCCAATTGCGAAGATGGCAACACAAAGCTCGGTACCGTACTGGAATTGCTGCAGTGGAAGGCAGAGAATGCTGTGGCTGACAAAGGATTTGAGAAGCTACTGAAAATATTGAAGAAGAAGCTTCCGAAGGATAACGAATTGCCCGACAGTACATACGCAGCAAAGAAGGTCGTATGCCCTCTAGGATTGGAGGTGCAGAAGATACATGCATGCCCTAATGACTGCATCCTTTACCGCGGTGCATACAACGATCTGAACGCATGCCCGGTATGCGGTGCGTTGCGGTATAAGATCAGACGAGATGACCCTGGTGATGTTGATGGCGAGCCCGCCAGGAAGAGGGTTCCTGCGAAGGTGATGTGGTATGCTCCTATAATACCACGGTTGAAACGTTTGTTTAGAAACAGAGAGCATGCCAAGTTGATGCGATGGCACAGTGAGGACCGTAAGAAAGACGGGAAGTTGAGAGCACCCGCTGACGGGTCGCAATGGAGAAAAATCGAGAGAAAGTACTGGGAGGAGTTTGCAAAGGACGCAAGGAACGTATGGTTTGCTCTAAGCGCGGATGGCATTAATCCTTTCGGGGAGCAGAGCAGCAATCACAGCACCTGGCCCGTGACTCTATGTATGTATAACCTTCCTCCTTGGATGTGCATGAAGCGGAAGTTCATTATGATGCCAGTTCTCATCCAAGACCCTAAGCAACCCGGCAACGACATTGATGTGTACCTAAGGCCATTAGTTGAAGAACTTTTACAGCTGTGGAATGGAAACGGTGTACGTGCGTGGGATGAGCACAAACAGGAGGAATTTGACCTAAAGGCGTTGCTGTTCGTGACCATCAACGATTGGCCCGCTCTCAGTAACCTTTCAGGACAGACAAACAAAGGATACCACGCATGCACGCACTGTTTAGATGACACTGAAAGTATATACCTGGACAAGTGCAGGAAGAATGTGTACCTGGGCCATCGTCGATTTCTTCCGACCAACCATCAATGTCGAAAGAAAGGCAAGCATTTCAAAGGCGAGGCAGATCACCGGAAGAAGCCCGCCATGCGTACCGGTGATCACGTACTTGCTATGGTCAATGCTTTACACGTAATCTTCGGAAAGGGCCCCGGCGCACTAGCTGTTCCGAATGACGATGAGGGACACGCACCCATGTGGAAGAAGAAATCTATATTTTGGGACCTACCCTACTGGAAAGACCTAGAGGTCCGCTCTTCAATCGACGTGATGCACGTGACGAAGAACCTTTGCGTGAACCTGCTAGGCTTCTTGGGCGTGTATGGAAAGACAAAAGATACAGCTGAGGCACGGGAGGACCTGCAACGTTTGCACGAAAAAGACGTCATCCCTCCGAAGCAGTATGAAGGTCCTGCCAGCTATGCTCTTACGAAAGAAGAGAAAGAA
Organism: Secale cereale; assembly: GCA_902687465.1. Classification (NCBI taxonomy): domain Eukaryota; kingdom Viridiplantae; phylum Streptophyta; class Magnoliopsida; order Poales; family Poaceae; genus Secale; species Secale cereale. The sequence continues at coordinate 941,664,934 of LR738710.1, forward strand.
ATCTTCTTTGAATGCCTTCTCAGTATGAAGGTCCCGACTGGCTTCTCGTCGAATATAAAGGGAATAATAAATATGGCAGAGAAAAAGTTTCAGAACCTAAAGTCTCATGACTGCCATGTGATTATGACGCAACTGCTTCCGGTTGCATTGAGGGGGCTTCTACCGGAAAACGTCCGATTAGCCATTGTGAAACTATGTGCATTCCTCAATGCAATCTCTCAGAAGGTGATCGATCCAGAAATCGTACCAAGGCTAAGGAGTGATGTGGCGCAATGTCTTGTCAGTTTCGAGCTTGTGTTCCCACCATCCTTCTTCAATATCATGACACACGTCCTAGTTCATCTAGTCGACGAGATTGTCATTCTGGGGCCCGTATTTCTACACAATATGTTCCCCTTTGAGAGGTTCATGGGAGTCCTAAAGAAATATGTCCGTAACCGCGCCAGACCAGAAGGAAGCATCTCCATGGGCCATCAAACAGAGGATGTCATCGGGTTTTGTGTTGACTTCATTCCTGGCCTTAATAAGATAGGTCTCCCTAAATCGCGGTACGAGGGCAGACTGATTGGAAAAGGCACGCTTGGAAGGGACTCAATAATATGCAGGGACGGTTATTCTTGGTCTCAAGCACACTACACAGTTCTACAGAACTCTACATTGGTGACCCCGTATGTCGATGAACACAAGAACAGTCTGCGCTCCAAACACCCGGAGCAGTGCGACGACTGGATTACACGTGAACACATCAGGACTTTCAGCAGTTGGTTGGAAACACGTCTCAGAGGTGACAACACTGTTTGTGATGAGTTGTACTTGTTGTCCAGGGGACCATCTTCGACTGTATTGATTTACAAAGGATACGAGATAAATGGAAATACATTTTACACGATTGTCCAAGATCAAAAGAGCACCAACCAAAACAGCGGTGTCCGCTTTGATGCAACAACCGAGAGGGGAAAGGACACATATTATGGTTACATAGTGGACATATGGGAACTTGACTACGGACATGATTTTAAGGTCCCTTTGTTTAAGTGGAAATGGGTCAATCTGTCAGGAGGCGGGGTACAGGTAGACCCACAGTACGGAATGACAACAGTGGATCTGAAAAATCTTGGATACAATGACGAACCGTTCGTCCTAGCCAATGATGTGGCACAGGTTATCTATGTGAAGGACATGTCTACCAGACCGAGAAAAAGAAAAGATAAGGAAGCGAATACATCATACGATGAGCCAAAGCGCCACATAGTTCTTTCAGGAAAAAGGGACATCCTGGGAGTGGAGGGCAAGACAGACATGTCTGAAGATTATGAAAAGTTTCATGAAATTTCTCCCTTCAAAGTCAAGGCTGACCCAAGCATCCTGATAAACGATGAAGATTATCCATGGTTACGGCGCAATAAGCAAATGACACAAGCGAAGAAAAAGTGAAGAGTTATTTCCGCAACTATTATGATGATACCATGCCAACTTTGTAACAAACGAGTATGATACCATTGTCCGTTTATACTATTCAAATTTCAATACTACTTGCACTAACAAAACAAAACAAAACAAAACAAACTTGAAAAATAAATAGCAACAATAAGTATTTTGTTGTAAGTATAAACAAAATAAAATAAATAAAGCAACAAAGAAAATAAATAAAGAAAGTAAAATAAATAAAGCAACTCTAAATACAGCAAAAAACAACTTAGAAATAAACAAAGAAAATAAAATAAATAAAGCAACTCTAAATACAGCAAAAAACAACTTAGAAATAAATAGCAACAATAAGTATTTTGTTGTAATTAAGTATAAACAAAATAAAATAAATAAAGCAACAAATAAAATAAATAAAGGAAGTAAAATAAATAAAGCAACTCTAAATACAGCAAAAAACAACTTAGAAATAAACAAAGAAAATAAAAATACGAGTCCGACGATGTACACTATGATCGCTAATGATCCGAGGATGGTGCCCGGTTATACCAATCTTGCAGATTACGCGTCCGACGATGTACACTATGATTTCATGGACGTGCAGATAGAAAGATACGAGTACAAAAAGCCTCTCGTCAAAAATGAAAGATCTCTATCAACGAATATGCGAAGATTGCATGATTGGTACATGAAAATCTGAAGAGAGTCTGGGGGGAGGAATAACTTGTATTTGAGAGTTAAACCGGAGCATGACCTCGTTGGAATTGACCTGTTGCCTGTTCCATTTGAGGAGTTCTATCAATTTTTCAATCAATTGGCCCTCGATAAAACAACGATCACCTGCTACTGTCTGTAAGTAGTACTACTTCTGTCATTAAGTCTCTCTATATAGCTGATCTTCATTGCATGTATTTATAATTATCCTCACTATATTATGCAGATTGAAGATCGTCGAATTGAAGAAAAGACAAGTAGGTGATATTGGGTTTATTAACACATACCTCATAGATGCAACCGAGGTTAAATTGCGTCCCGGCGATACCGAGACCAACTTGCTACGATCGTTGGTGGTAAATGAAAACAAAGATATAATACTCTTTCCTTACAACTTCAAGTGAGTGTTAATGTCTTGTGCATATTTGGTTTCCCTTATATATATCAGTCAAGTTTATAGTGATGCAATGATCTCATGCATTCGTGCGCAGCTTCCACTATATTCTCTTAGAGATTAAGCTTGAGAAGGGAATAGTAACTGTCTTCGACTCTAAACGTAAAGATCCCGAGGAGTATGCGGACATGACTCAAATACTAGCCAGGTAAGTTAAATCGATCAATATTATCCACCATGCATATATATCAGCAACTTCATTTCTGATATCAACTAATTGTTTCCTTTGTCTGGCAGGGCTTGGAAAACATTCATCAAAAAAGCTCCGGGACTGCCGAAGAAGCTACAATTTAGATACCCGAAAGTAAGTACAATATAGTAGCATGTTCCGCGCGCGCATCCCCTATATCTTGATTCAAGCGCTAGCTAGTTTCATCAATACCAATTTGGCATTCTTGCTTATCAGTTTGATTGAGCTCTATTTCTTGTAAAGTGGTTGTGGCAGGAACCCGGGAATGATTATTGTGGATACTACATTTGCGAGTCCATCCGCCACACGACCTGTGAGCGGGGCTACACTGATGAACAATTTAAAGTGCGTAAGCAATCAATAATATTCACAAATTTATAGCATCATTTCATGTATTGACCCCCTACTTCAAATTAGATGTTTCGGATGCGGGATGAACTCCTAACACCAGATCGTCTGCGAGCAATTCAAGAGGAATTGGCGGCATTCTTCCTTGAACACGTGATCGCTGAAGACGGAGAATACTATGTGGACCCTGCATCCATGTGTTAGGAGATTATTTTTGTAAGAGATAATTATTGTATATGTGCCCGGTAGTGTCGGATCGATAGATATACGAGAACTTGTTGTTCGACCAATCTCTCGGAGAAGGAGAGGTGGTCGATATTATTACTTCTCTCTGTATGCATATATATATATGTTGATTATATATACGAGATCTTCTGTTCCTTCGTTTGCTTAGTATAGCTAGCAGCTAGCTAGCTAGCTAGCGTGACTCTAGTCCATATATATACGTATGTGTAGTATGTAGCGTCGACCAAAAGCACGGACATAAGAGAGAACACTTCTCTCTATTAATTAGCTAGCTAACACAATATATCAAACACCTAAATTAACCCCCAAAACCTAAAACCCCCCCTCCCCTTTCAAAAAAAAAAACAAAAACCACAGCTACAGAAATGCTGACACGTGCATGCCTTTTGGTCCCGGTTGGTACCACCAACCGGGACTAAAGCCCCTCCTGCCTGGACTCGGTGCACAGGCCACGTGGACACCCTTTTGCCCCGGTTCTGGATTGAACCGGGACTAAAGGGTCAGAGCATTAGTACCGACCCTGTTGCCCCGGTTCCAGAACCGGGGCTAAAAGGCCAAATGAACCGGGGCTAAATCCCCTTTATCTACTAGTGGAGGCTCACTAGGGACACAAAGTCTGTCTATTCATCCACACATGTATTTGAGTTTCCAATCAATACAATTATAGCATGGATAATAAACGATTATCATGAACAAGGAAATATAATAATAACTCTTTTATTATTGCCTCTAGGGCATATTTCCAACAGTCTCCCACTTGCACTAGAGTCAATAATCTAGCATTACAAGGTAATGAATCTAACACCCATAGAGTCTTGGTGTTGATCGTGCTTAGCCCGTGGAAGAGGCTTAGTCAACGGATCTGCAACATTCAAATCCGTGTGTACTTTGCAAATGTTTATGTCCTCCTCCTTGACCGAATCGCGGATGGAATTGAAGCGTCGCTTTATGTGTCTGGTCCTCTTGTGAAACCTTGGTTCCTTGGCTAGAGCAATGGCACCAGTGTTGTCACAGAACAGAGTCATTGGGTTCAGTGCACTAGGCACAACTCCAAGATCTGTCATGAACTCCTTCATCCAGACACCTTCCTTAGCCGCCTCCGAGACAGCTATATACTCCGCTTCACATGTAGAATCAGCTACCACGCTCTGCTTGGAACTGCACCAGCTTACCGCTCCCCCGTTGAGAATATATACGTATCCGGTTTGTGACTTAGAGTCATCCGGATCAGTGTCAAAGCTTGCATCGACGTAACCCTTTACGACGAGCTCTTGATCACCTCCATAAACGAGAAACATATCCTTAGTCCTTTTCAGGTACTTTAGGATATTCTTGACCGCTGTCCAGTGATCCATACCAGGATTACTTTGAAACCTTCCGGCCATACTTATGGCAAGGCTGACATCTGGTCTTGTGCACAGCATTGCATACATGATAGAGCCTATGGCTGAAGCATAGGGGACGACACTCATCTTTTCTCTATCATCCGCAGTCACTGGGCATTGAGTCTTACTCAACTTTGTACCTTGCAATACCGGCAAGAACCCCTTCTTGGATTGATCCATTTTGAACTTCTTCAAAACTTTATCAAGGTATGTACTTTGTGAAAGTCCTATCAAGCGTCTTGATCTATCTCTATAGATCTTGATGCCCAATATGAAAGCAGCTTCACCGAGATCCTTCATTGAAAAACTCTTGTTCAAATACCCCTTCACGCTATCCAAAAATTCTATATTGTTTCCAATCAGCAATATGTCATCCACATATAATATTAGAAACGCTATAGAGCTCCCACTCACTTTCTTGTAAATACAAGCTTCCCCGTAAACTTGTACAAACCCAAACGCTTTGATCACCTCATCAAAGCGAAGATTCCAACTCCGAGATGCTTGCACCAGCCCATAAATGGAACGCTGGAGCTTGCACACTTTGTCAGCATTCTCTGGATCGACAAAACCTTCTGGTTGTATCATATACAACTCTTCCTTAAGATAACCGTTAAGGAACGCTGTTTTGACATCCATCTGCCAAATTTCATAATCGAAATATGCAGCTATTGCTAACATGATTCGGACGGATTTAAGCATCGCTACAATGAATATGAGTGAAGTTTGTTGGCGGAGTCACCCTCAAGAACCTACTAGTTCTTCTTCTTTGGGATCCACATCATCTTGATGGGAATCCTTGGTGTTGTAGTTGAGCTTGATGAAGTAGAACTTGATGTGTCCTTGGGAACCCACTTGACCATGGCTTGAGGTGCTTCAATGAATGCATCAATCTCCTCTTGAAGCTTGTCCTTGGCCTTTAGCTTGTGGTCTTGTGGTGGAAGGTCATCTTGAGCTTGTTCCACATTGGAAGAAGTAGGATCATACTTCTCCTTTTGTGAGACAAACTGTGGAGTAGGGTATTGACCTTCTTCCCACTCAACACCTTCGGCGTTGAACTTTCGCTCAAAACCAATCCCTTGATTCTTCCGGTGTCTTCCTTGTTTGCGAACAATCTCCTCAAAGTTCTTGCTTCCGGCAAGACTCTTGTAGACACCTTTCTCTATGATTTCCTTCAATAAGCTATTTTCTTGCTCAAGTGTAACTTGGCTTGAAACATTGTTAGTGGAATCAAGAGAACTACTAGAAGTAACAACATTTGATTTAACATTGTTATTGTTACTACTAGAGGAAGAATTTTTCTTATGCTTGTCATGCTTAGTCTTAATAGGTGGCAAGAAATTAGACAAGAGAAGTCGTTTGGTAAGATATGAAGAACTCTTCTTTCGAAGATCGTCATTGATCGCTTTTAGAAACTCATGTTCTTGCTCTAGAGTGAGCTTCTCGAAGCGTAGCTTCTCATGAGATCTTAGGAGCTCTCTATGATCTTCTTGAGTTGTTTCATGAGCTAACTTAAGAGTGTTTAGTTCTTTAGTTAGACGCTCAATCTCCTTCATAGCATTGTCATTCGACTCTTCTCGACTATAAAGACTACTAGCATTTTCATCATTACTAAGCTCACTAGATTTATCATGCAAGAGCTCATCTTCACCAAGCAAGTCATCCTCATCACTATCAAAGTCAATGAATTCAGGGTGTGTTACCTTGGGGCCTTTAGCCATGAAGCATCTTCCAATTCCCTCATTTGGTGAATCAAATAAGTCGTAGGAGTTGGAGTTGGAGGATACGAGTGCAAGTCCGGCAACACCTTCATCTTGACTGTAGTCGGAGTCGGCGTGATAGCTTCCATCGGATTGATTGTCGGAGTCGGAGCCGGAGACCCATTCACCTACATGAGCTTGATGTCTTCTTCTTGTGTAGCTCCTTGATGACTTGTCTTTCCTCTCCGAATCCTTGCTTCTCCGAGAGGGTCTTCGTTCATAACGATCATCTCTACTCCTTCTCTCTCTCCGAGGTGACTCATCTCTTGCTCTTCTTCTTGGAGATTCTTCTCTTCTCTTGTGGGGAGCCGTACACTCATTTGAGAAGTGTCCGGGTCTTCCACAATTGTAGCAGTTTCGATCACGACTAGAAGATCTCTTTTCATCATATGATCTAGACTTTGAGCTTCTTTCTTTGCCTCTATTCTTGTAGAACTTGTTGAGGTTCTTAACCATTAGGCTTATCTCTTCATTGGAAATTAACTTGTCATTTGAGGTAGTGGGAGCATCACTTGTAGCTTTGTAGGCACCACTTGACTTGTTGTGAAGCTCTTCCTTATCCTTAAGTGTCATCTCATGAGCAACAATTCTTCCAATGACTTCAGTTGGCTTGAGAGTCTTGTAGTTTGGCATCATTTGGATCAAAGTGCACACGGTGTCATACTTTCCATCCAAAGCTATGAGAATCTTCTTAATGATGAATCGGTCGGTCATTTCTTCGCTTCCTAAGCCGGCAATCTCATTTGTGATGAGAGCAAGCCTAGAGTACATTTCAGCGACTCCTTCACCATCCTTCATCTTGAACTTGTCAAGTTGACCTTGAAGAATATCTAACTTTGATTCCTTCACAGATTCAGTACCTTCGTGCATTTCAACCAAAGTATCCCAAATCTCTTTAGCATTCTCAAGACGGCTGATTTTGTTGAACTCCTCGGGACACAAGGCATTGAAGAGAATGTCACAAGCTTGAGCATTGTTTTGTAACATCCGCAACTCTTCCGGTGTAGCTTCGCGATCCGGAACTTTTCCTTCTTCGAAGAAATCACCTTGCATACCAACACAAATAATGCCCCATGCGGCTGGGTTATGACCAAGAATATGCATTTTCATTTTATGCTTCCAACTAGCAAAATTTGTACCATCAAAGTAAGGACCTCTACGATAATTACCCTCACTAGACGCCATACTCTCCTAGGTTGTGAAACCAAGCTTATGGAGTCCAATGCAATGGAAACCAAAACAATGGAGACCAAAGCTCTGATACCACTTGTAGGATCGAAAGTATGTCTAGAGGGGGGGGGTGATTAGACTACTTGTAAATATAAAAATTCTGCCTTTTGATCATGAACAGTTTTTGGCAGTTTCACAATTATGATCAAGACAAGTATCACCCTACACATGCAATTCTAGAGTATAAGCAGCGGAAAGTAAATTGCACATGTAGTAAAGAGGGGTGGAGAAGATCAAACGCAATTTGGAGACGCGGAGATTTTTCTCGTGGTTCCGATAGGTGGTGCTATCGTACATCCACGTTGATGGAGACTTCAACCCACGGAGGGTAACGGCTGCGCGAGTCCACGGAGGGCTCCACCCACGAAGGGTCCACGAAGAAGCAACCTTGTCTATTCCATCATGGCCTACGCCCACGGAGGGCTAGCCTTACTCGGGGTAGATCTTCACGAAGTAGGCGATCTCCTTGCCCTTACAAACTTCTTGGTTCAACTCCACATCTCGATGACGGAGGCTCCCAAGCGACACCTAACCAATCTAGGAGGCACCACCCTCCAAAAGGTAATAGATGTTGTAGATGATGATGAACTCCTTGCTCTTGTGCTTCAAATGATAATCTCCCCAACACTCAACTCTCCTCACTGATATGGCTGTGGTGGAAGAAAGGATTGAGTGGAAAGCAACTTGGGAAGGTTAGAAATCAAGTTTCATATGGTAGGAATGGAGCAACTTGATCTCAACACATGGGTAGGTAGTTCTCTTCTCAGAAAGTGTAAGGTAGGAGTGGTAGTTCTTTCTGATGGCTCTCTCCACGAATGAAGAGGGGGTGGAGGGGTATATATAGCCTCCACACAAAATCCAACCGTTACACACATAATTGAGCAATCTCGGTGAGACCGAAGTGGAAACTCGGTCAGACCGAAAGTTCAAATATAGTGAACGTTAGGGTTTTCGGTGGGACCGAAAATACCATCTCGGTTTGTCTGATTTGAGTAAAGATAGGAACTTGCCAGTTTCGGTGGGACCGAAATCACCAACTCGGTTATTCCGAAATGATGTCAACGGTTACAGAAGCTTGGGAGCTCATGTTTCGGTGAGACCGAACTCAAACTCGGATTGACCGATTTTTCTAGGGTTTGGCTTATGGCTGAGGTGGTTCATCTCGGTGGGACTGAGTTTGGAAAATCGGTTTGTCCGAGATTACTTATGAGTGTGTTTAGTAGTGAATGTTGCTGATAGTTGAAGGAGATATATCACTAAGCACTTGAGCAACCAGATCATCAACACAACCTCATCCCCTTTTAATAGTATTGGCTTTTCCTATGGACTCAATGTGATCTTGGATCACTAAACCAAAAATGGAGTCTTGAGCATTTGCCAATGCTTGCCTTAGCATTTTGAGGGGTCCACTTCTTCAGACATTGCCATACCCATATCACTGAACTTCTCTGAAACGATTCTCAAGTAAATATTAGTTCAATGATATATATGTTGTTATTAATTGCCAAAACCACCCGGGGATTAGTTGCACTTTCAATCTCCCCCTTTTTGGTAATTGATGACAACATATAGATCAAAGCTTCGACAAAGGATATAATCAATGAATAATATCGTCGCTTTGAGAAGTATGTGATAAGCAAGAGCTCCCCCTAAATTTGTGCATTATTTAAAATTTGCGTTTGAATGCAAATGCACAATCGATTAGCACTAGTAGAAAACAGGGCATTGGTCCAGCCCATTAGCCCCGGTTCAATCTAGAACCGGGACCAATAGGGGTACTGGACCCGGTTCGTTAGCCCAGGGGGCCGGCCGGGCCACGTGGGCCATTGGTCCCGGTTCGTCTGGACCTATTGGTCCCGGTTGGAGCTAAAAACCGGGACCAATGGCTCTTGCTCCTGGCCCACCACTATTAGTCCCGGTTTGTTTTATGAACCGGGACCAAAGGCACCCCTTTAGCCCCGGTTTGTAGCACCAACCGGGACCAGTGAGTTGCCTATATATACCCCCTCACTCAAGAGCAGAGCTCACTGCTCTGTTTTTTTTCTGGCCGAGGGGGAGAGGGGTTAGTGGTGCTCTAGCTCACCTCCTATGCACACAACATGTTCGGTGGAATGCCCGAGCCACACTAGTTAAGCTTTTCCCCTCTCGAAGCTCTATTTTCTTCGAGATTTGTCTAGGTTTAGCGGTCCGTCACGTCCCGTCCCCGTCTTCGCCGCCGTCGATCGCCCCCGCCGATCTCGTCACCGGCACCACCGTGGTGAGCCTCTTGTTATGTCCATGCTTTTCTTACTTTTATTATTGCTTTAGATAGATATTTGTCTAATTTTCTTACGTTTATTATTGCTTGTTATTATATAGTGCGATGGGTTTGATATCCGCCCACGTGGGCCCTCGTCCGGTCTACGATTCGGATGTGGTATATTATCTTTAATTTATAACTATTTGTTTTAGTGCTTATGATAGTTATGCCGACCAACCTGACATGCATAGATGTTTTATTATGTCTAGGAGGTAGTTGAACCGGAAATTCCAACCGACCCTCTTGTGGAGAGGTTAAATTTAGTTGAAGAGGAAAACATTTCGTTAAAGAAAAAATTGGAAAAAATGGAGGAGGAGAAGATGGAATTGGAGTTGCATGTTGCGGAAGTTATCGATGATCACAAGATCAAGATGGAACCTATTGTCGAGAGGTTAAATTTAGTTGAAGAAGAAAACAAATTCTTGAAGGAAAAAATAAAAAAAATTGTGGACGAGAAGATGATATTGGAGTTGCATGTTGCGGATGTCGTCGATGATCACAAGATCAAGATGGATGCAATGCGGTTGAAGATTAAAAAGATTAGAAAATATGCCATTAATATCGAGGCTTGGTATCATTATGCCGTTGGATCAATTGTTACCTTGGTTGCGATTATGATAGCATTTGTTTTTGCGTTGAAATGTTTTACATAGTTTCGATGTGTATGGAGAGCTATATATGTTGTTAGATGAGAACTATATATGTATGTACTTTGGTTTTAATGTGATGATGAACTTTTATCCATTTGGTCACTTAATTATCTATTTATGATGTTCTGTAATGGTTTTTGACACACTTAATTATATATAAATGCATGCAGATGAACCGCCAATGGATGTACGGTGACAGACACACCTCCGAGTACATTAAGGGCGTGCGTGAGTTTCTAAATGTGGCAGAGGCAAACAAGCAGAATGGTTTTATGTGTTGTCCATGCACTCAATGTGTGAATACGATGTCTTACTCTAACCGAAAAATCCTTCACTCCCACCTGCTTTACAAGGGTTTCATGCCACACTATAATGTTTGGACGAGGCACGGAGAAATAGGGGTTATGATGGAAGACGGCGAAGAAGAAGAGTACGATGACAACTATGTGCCCCCTGAATACGGTGATGCTACAATGGGGGGAGCTGATGAAGATCAAGAGGAACCAGACGATGTGCCCAATGATGCTGCAACGGGTGAAGCTGCTGAAGATCAAGAGGAACCAAATGATGATCTTCGCCGGGTCATTGTCGATGCAAGGACACAATGCGAAAGTCAAAAGGAGAAGCTGAAGTTCGATCGCATGTTAGAGGATCACAAAAAAGGGTTGTACCCCAATTGCGAAGATGTCAACACAAAGCTCGGTACCGTACTGGAATTGCTGCAGTGGAAGGCAGAGAATGCTGTGGCTGACAAAGGATTTGAGAAGCTACTGAAAATATTGAAGAAGAAGCTTCCGAAGGATAACGAATTGCCCGACAGTACATACGCAGCAAAGAAGGTCGTATGCCCTCTAGGATTGGAGGTGCAGAAGATACATGCATGCCCTAATGACTGCATCCTCTACCGCGGTGCATACAACGATCTGAACGCATGTCCGGTATGCGGTGCGTTGCGGTATAAGATCAGACGAGATGACCCTGGTGATGTTGATGGCGAGCCCGCCAGGAAGAGGGTTCCTGCGAAGGTGATGTGGTATGCTCCTATAATTCCATGACTTCATCATTTGCCAGAAGTAACCGGGGCATGTTGGTACGAAGTTATGCAAAGATGTTTTGGAACGGAGTTCCTGATAGGTTAATCCGTCTTTTGTTACGGATTATCTTATCTGGGACTCCGTTCCAAAACAACTTTGGAGAGCTTCGTACCATCATTCTACTGTTACTTTTGCCTAATGATGAAGTATTGGTTTTGTTGAATTCTTTGACACTAGCTAGACAAAATGTGACATGAGGGGGTCTAGGGTTTGTGGATCGTCGAGCAGTCGAGGGTTGAAGCTAGTTCTACGTTTGCCATTAATATATCCATCTGTCATGTTTGAATAATAATTGGCATGTTGTAAATATTTGTAGAAACAATGGACGACAACACCCGAGACCTAGCACAAGAAGCGATGTTGATGGACATAATCGCACACGGACAAAATGCCGTCAGGTCGTATCTCAACGACACCGATGAGCAGGTCGAACAAGAGCTGCGGCTGGAAGATCTAGGCTATGATATTGATGAATTCGGTGACCCAATGCACATGGAAGAAGTAGACCGTGAGGACGGCTCCGGTGACCCAATGCCGGTGCAAGAAGGAGACCGTGATGCTGGCTTCGGTGACCGAACCGAGTCCGGCCAGGAGGTATATATGTTAGTTAAGCATGTGCTGACTAGTTAATTGATTCATTCATTAACTCTCGTCTTTGTTCCTTTTCTAGCCCTCCGGATCGAGCAAATCTTCGGTAAAGAGACGAGGAGCGAAGAAAAAGTTGAGGCCGGATGAAAAGTTTGAGATCTCAGAAATCTCGCGCTCCGGCGAGCCGATTGCACCCATCCGCACAAAGAACGCATTTGTTAATCAGTGCGGGGTTCTGGTTAGGGACAAGATCCCGATCAGCATCCATCAATGGTTAAAGCCGGCTGCAAATGACGCTCAGGTGACTTATGTCACAGATATGCAGAAAGAAGATCTTTGGACTGAGCTGAAGTCAAACTTCGTCCTACCGCGAGAGGTTGATCCGGCGAAGCCAGTTAAAGAGGACTTAATCAAGTCTTATGCACTTTCGAAGATGGCAGACCAATTCAGGGCATGGAAGAAAAAACTGAATACGTTTGTCAGAGAGAAAACGACTCCAGAATTCGTGGGCATATATGAGAAGATCAAAGATGACTGGCCCGCATTTGTGGCCCATAAGAAGTCGGAAAAGAGTCAGAAGATGTCGGAGACAAACCGGATAAATGCTGCAAAGAAGATGCATCACCATCGCACGGGGTCGGGCGGCTACCTCGTAGCCCGGCCTAAGTGGGCCAGGGCTGAGAATGATCTGCTTCAGAAAGGGATCGAACCAGAGACAATGCACTGGCCAGAACATTGCCGGACTTGGTTCTTCGGGGCTGGCGGATCCTTGGACCCTGTAACAGGGTGGTGCATTTGGACGGACAAGCAATTGGAAACACCACTCAGGAAGATGCGGCAGTATATCAAAGCAGCGCATGCAGGGACGTTCATCCCCGACAGAGAGAACGACGAGCTGACAATGGCCCTCGGGAATCCTGAGCACCCTGGACGGACACGAGGCACGCCAGGCTCCCTTCCGTGGCGTGCTGGGTTTCCGGACGCAGGAGGCTACAAATGCCACGACAGGAGGAAGAAAATGGAGATGACCGAAATCCAGGCGCTGCGGGCCAGAGTACAAGCGATAGAGGAACGGGAAGCAGATCGGGAAAGAATTGCCGAAGCTTCCCCCGAAGCTACCCCGCCATCTCAGCGGAGAAGCAGCGTGGCTTCCACCGGGCTGCTTCAGCCAGAGCTTGCCTTGACGGCTACTGCCAGGAATCCTGTGGATGCTATCACGGAGGCACAAAATTGCCACCTTATGGCACAGTGGATGAATCTGAAGGTCAAGGCGGCTGCTGGCTCTGTTTATCCTTCTGGACCAGACGACACTTTTCACTGCCGGCCGATTCCAGAAGGATATGCTAGGGTGATGGTCGACGAAATAACGGAGGGATTTGAGGAGCTCCAGCTTGACCACCCTACCGGTGAAGGGGAGACTCGGCTGGGTTCTTCACTGAAGACTCCATGCCTATGGCGGAAGGACCTAATCAACATTCTGAACTAGACGCCTCCGCCTCCTCCTCCTCCTCCGACGAGTCAGGGCACTCCGCCTCCTCCACCGCCTCCTCCTCCGGCGAGTGACCATCAGGGCACTCCGGCTCCTTCTCCGGCGAGTGACCATCAGGGCACTCCGGCTCCTTCTCCGGCGCGTGGCGGCACTCCGCCTCCTTCGCCGCCGGCGCGCCCGAGCAGACAGCCAGCTCCTCCTTCGCCTAATCAGCAAGGGCGGAAGAGACCTGCCGCCGCTCCGGCTGCTCCTGCTCCGGCACCTAAGCAAGTAAAAAAGACAGCCGCTTCGTCTGGTCCGGCGACGTCTACCAGTACAGCCAGAGGCGGGAGGCGATGCAGATTCGGTCCTTCTCTCACGCCTCTAGAGAAGTTACCGTACGAGAGGTCCGACGAGGAAAACACGAAGATCGCTGAAGGCGAAGTGAAGGACTTTTTTGAAGGGTTGAAAGCACAGAGACATCCACCTCCAGAGGAGAAGATAGATGCGGTGAAAGCAAAGCGCACTCTTGCTGCCCTGAAGCAACCAGCGAAAAGTAAGCCGACGGGCAACTATGACCGCATTATTCAAAAGACATTTCAAGATGCCAAGCGGTCCGGAAGTACAAAAAGTGATCAGAGGTTAGCAGAAGGGCGAGCTGGGAAACAAATTGCCCAGCTCGGCGAACAAGCGAACCAATCGTGCCCCCCGCTCAAGGTGTCTAGCGACATGGTCGCTAATGATCCGAGGATGGTGCCCGGTTATACCAATCTTGCAGATTACGCGTCCGACGATGTACACTATGATTTCATGGACGTGCAGATAGAAAGATACGAGTACAAAAAGCCTCTCGTAAAAAATGAAAGATCTCTATCAACGAATATGCGAAGATTGCATGATTGGTACATGAAAATCTGCAGAGAGTCTGGGGGAGGAATAACTTGTATTTGAGAGTTAAACCTGAGCATGACCTCGTTGGAATTGACCTGTTGCCTGTTCCATTTGAGGAGTTCTATCAATTTTTCAATCAATTGGCCCTCGATAAAACAACGATCACCTGCTACTGTCTGTAAGTAGTACTACTTCTGTCATTAAGTCTCTCTATATAGCTGATCTTCATTGCATGTATTTATAATTATCCTCACTATATTATGCAGATTGAAGATCGTCGAATTGAACAAAAGACAAGTAGGTGATATTGGGTTTATTAACACATACCTCATAGATGCAACCGAGGTTAAATTGCGTCCCGGCGATACCGAGACCAACTTGCTACGATCGTTGGTGGTAAATGAAAACAAAGATATAATACTCTTTCCTTACAACTTCAAGTGAGTGTTAATGTCTTGTGCATATTTGGTTTCCCTTATATATATCAGTCAAGTTTATAGTGATGTAATGATCTCATGCATTCGTGCGCAGCTTCCACTATATTCTCTTAGAGATTAAGCTTGAGAAGGGAATAGTAACTGTCTTCGACTCTAAACTTAAAGATCCCGAGGAGTATGCGGACATGACTCAAATGCTAGCCAGGTAAGTTAAATCGATCAATATTATCCACCATGCATATATATCAGCAACTTCATTTCTGATATCAACTAATTGTTTCCTTTGTCTGGCAGGGCTTGGAAAACATTCAGCAAAAAAGCTCCGGGACTGCCGAAGAAGCTACAATTTAGATACCCGAAAGTAAGTACTATATAGTAGCATGTTCCGCGCGCGCATCTCCTATATCTTGATTCAAGCGCTAGCTAGTTTCATCAATACCAATTTGGCATTCTTGCTTATCAGTTTGATTGAGCTCTATTTCTTGTAAAGTGGTTGTGGCAGGAACCCGGGAATGATTATTGTGGATACTACATTTGCGAGTCCATCCGCCACACGACCTGTGAGCGGGGCTACACTGATGAACAATTTAAAGTGCGTAAGCAATTAATAATATTCAAAATTTATAGCATCATTTCATGTATTGACCCCCTACTTCAAATTAGATGTTTCGGATGCGGGATGAACTCCTAACACCAGATCGTCTGCGAGCAATTCAAGAGGAATTGGCGGCATTCTTCCTTGAACACGTGATCGCTGAAGACGGAGAATACTATGTGGACCCTGCATCCATGTGTTAGGAGATTATTTTTGTAAGAGATAATTATTGTATATATGTGCCCGGTAGTGTCGGATCGATAGATATACGAGAACTTGTTGTTCGACCAATCTCTCGGAGAAGGAGAGGTGGTCGATATTATTACTTCTCTCTGTATGCATATATATATATGTTGATTATATATACGAGATCTTCTGTTCCTTCGTTTGCTTAGTATAGCTAGCAGCTAGCTAGCTAGCTAGCGTGACTCTAGTCCATATATATACGTATGTGTAGTATGTAGCGTCGACCAAAAGCACGGACATAAGAGAGAACACTTCTCTCTATTAATTAGCTAGCTAACACAATATATCAAACACCTAAATTACCCCCCAAAACCTAAAACCCCCCCTCCCCTTTCAAAAAAAAAAACAAAAACCACAGCTACAGAAATGCTGACACGTGCATGCCTTTTGGTCCCGGTTGGTACCACCAACCGGGACTAAAGCCCCTCCTGCCTGGACTCGGTGCACAGGCCACGTGGACACCCTTTTGCCCCGGTTCTGGATTGAACCGGGACTAAAGGGTCAGAGCATTAGTACCGACCCTGTTGCCCCGGTTCCAGAACCGGGGCTAAAAGGCCAAATGAACCGGGGCTAAATCCCCTTTATCTACTAGTGAGTTATGCTTACATGGTCATCATTTGTTGTGATGATACTGTCCTTTGTTTTGCTCCTGGAGTTTTCGTAGATAGTTTCGGCAATGTTCGTGGATCCATCTCCTGAATATACCTGCAAGGTTCATCACAAGTTTTTTTAACCATCACCTGAAATGTACTGGGTATTTATTGATTTTAGATGTTTACCTTGTATATAATGTCGGAATGAAGGAGCGCAGTGAAAGAAAATGATTCCTGCATGATAATTGTGTTAGCTTTTTACCCTATTATGTATATTAAACAAAGTTTTTGCAATTGTATCTCACATTTAGTATGAGTTCTTCCTGTGATAATCTCAGTAGATCCTCTTTAGTCACTGCCTTCATCATGCTCCTCTCGTTAAACATTTTGGAAAGTACAATGTCAGTGTTAACATAATCATGAGCAACAAAGAACATAGCAATAGAAAGAACATAATCATGAGGGGTTTTACACTGCATTTTCTAGTGCATTTTTTCAGTGTAATTTCTCATGTACTTTCAATGTAAATTTTCACTAAGAATTAAATGGAAGAAGGATTACAGTGAATTTTGGTGTTGCTCTGTAATTTTCTAGATAGCATCAGAGTAAATATTGAATGATGTATGACATGTTACTGAAAAATGCATTACTACAGTAAGAAGCATCAGCTACCAAGCATTTTACGGTGGTATTGTAATGCCCAGGATGGGACTATATCTCCTACGTGTCGAGGCACGACTTAAAGATATAAGCCCATCCTAGAATGATCTCAAGTTTGGTATCTTTGCACAACTCATGTAAAAGAGGGATTAAATTGCAAAAGAGGATAGTTGGCTTACACTCGCCACTTCACACAATACATTACATGAGCAGAACATCATTCAAAACATCACAACCCGACTACGGGTGAAGATCCAAAAGAAAGATACCAAAAACAACATAAAGCCACAGGTCAGGATCGAATCCTAGTAGAAACCACTACTGATCGTCGAAACGTCACAAGCAAACGGCAACTCTCTTCATCGGGCTCCCGGTGAAGAACTTCAACTTCTGCATCTTACTCGGCTGAACCTGCATCTGGTGTGGGAAGTAACTGTGAGCCACAGAGGACTCAGCAATCCCGTTCCCGGGTAACAAGACTATTTAAGCTTTGGGAGAGGATAAGGCTGAAGAAAGAATATGAGGTGAAGGAAAAACAAACAAGAGTCTGCAGCAGCAACTAGCACTAACTTACGTAAAAGAGAGCGAGAAGAGAAGTGCCTCGGTCGAAAGATGATCACGAAGTGATCCTAGCTAAAGCCGGTCAAACATAACCCCACCGTGTTCAACTCCCGAATCCCTATTCGGAAATTGACAGTCACGGTACACACGCTGGTAGTGTATTGAATCATTGTGTCAAGTTTTCTACAACCGGAATTAACAAGCTCCCATCTGCCACATAACCGCGGGCACGCCTTTCGAAAGTTCAAACCCTGCAGGGGTGTTCCAACTTGGCCCATCACAAGCCCACGATCCGCGGAGTCGCAACTCCATAGGTGGGAAGACCCGAGTATTCTCGGAATCCCGTGCTCAAGTTAAACCGAACTAAGGTAAGGCTAATCCAGCAAATCCTCCCGGCGTGTCGACACCCTGATAGTAGCCGCGCGTATCTAAGTCTCAGGACATGACCGGATGGGCGATTCTACAGGTTATACCAGATACCTCGGGTTGCCCCAAGGCGGCCCCGCAGAACCCCCGTTTGGGACCAACACCATCAGCGCTGGCCCCCCCTGCTATGTAGAATTAAGAACCCGAGGGTGCGACCCCCTATGCAAATTTAATTAATTAATTAAGTTGTTATGATGAGGCAAATAGTACCAAATGTTGGGACTTGCTGGAAAAGACTTAGCACTTAGCGGTTTATCAAGGGGGTCCCATACACCCCAACCGTGTTAGGAACACATAATCAAGGAACATAACACCGGTTTATACGGTTCCTAACGGCATGAGTGGAACAAAACACCAAGCAAAAGGCTTAGCCTTCCACCCTTGCCAATATATAGATGATTTCATTTTTAAGCATTTATATAGTGTGATATAACCCAACCAAACTTCAACATGAAGCAAGCATCTTCAATCTTCACCTGCAACTAACAATGCTATAAGAAGGGCTGAGCGAAGCGTACTTAGCCAAGCAACGGTTTGCGTAGGTAGGGTGGTTAAACATGGCAATGGTTACAAGTAGGAGGCTGACAAGAAGAACATGGGCATCGAGGCAAAACTATAGAGCGAGACTACTAGCAATAGGCAAAGATAGTAATGGTATCCGGGTTCGGTCATCTTGCCTGGAATTCCACAAGGGAGAAGAACGGATCCAGAAGAAGACGGAGCAACGCAGACGAGAGAATCCTCACACTCCGGAACGAAACCGAAGCTAACAAGAGAAGCAACCGGAAAGAAAGAAACAACACGGTAAACACACATATCATAAACATGGCATACGATGCACAAGCAAGCATGATGCATGTCCGGTTTAAATATGCAAGGCATGGCAAAGTGCACAAACAAGACTACAAGTTAAGTGGAGCTCAATATGCAACGAGTTGCATATTGACGAAACACCACATTTTAATTATTTAATTGACTCTCGTTAATTACAAGACAAGATTAATTGTTATTAACATGGCAAGAGGTGAAGCATAATAACACTACACTATTAAGACATTTTAAATGAGGCCGGAAATAACAACAACAAATTCCGGAAAATCCCCATGAGCATGTTTAATAATTATAAGCAAACAACAATTCACACATATTAATGTTGTTAACATGATGCGGATGACATGATCAAGTTTATGCAAGTTTATTAAAAGTTGACATGAAGAAGATATGAAGTATTGTCACCGTGGTGGAAGAAAAGGGTGCCACGGCAACGATCCGAAAATGATGCAACGCAACATCTCGGTTCCGGTAACTCGTTGAGAGACCGGTGCAAAGGAAGATGGCGAGTGAAACAAGATGAAGGTGGGGCGATCCCGTTACCGGGTTTCCACGAGTCGGTGACGAGGCAACCGAGGAACATGACAAAAGGGACGAAACGGGCACGGTGCACACACGGGAAACATTTCATACAACACAACAAGCATCTCACAGGTCATCCATGGGGTCGTCTCGTTATACCTTTGAAGCGTGCGTTTCGGGGCGGTTCGAGACGTAGAGGAAGAAGTCGTTCTCGCGAGTCGTGGTACACGTGTCGTAGAGGGAAGTAGACGTTCTCACAACTCGTAGAGGAAGTAGATGTTCGGGTCGGTGTCGTGGTACTTGGACGTATCGGAGAGGAACTTGAGCCGTAGTGGTACATGTCGTCGAGGTACTTGCCGTAGAGGTACACGGGGCGACGGTAGACGTTCGGGCGACGGTAGTCGTTCGGGCGACGGTAGACGAACTCGTTCATGTAGTCGTTCTCGAGCTCGTAGCCGTTCAACGTCACGTGTAGAGGTACTTGAGGGTTCGCCGGGTACTCGTTCGGTCATCTGTCAAGTTAACAGAGCAAGGCAACACACAAAAACAAAAAAAAACAGCAAAGGGGCGACGAGGCAGAGGCTGCTGGAGGGGCGCCAGGCAGGGGCGTGGTCGCCGGAGCGGAGCTGTTCGAGGCCGCGCTGGATCCGGTGCTGGACTCCCGCGGCGACCAGCGGTTGCTGGAGGAAGGGGCGGCCGGCTCGCGGCGTGCGGGCGCTCTGGCCGCGGACGGAGGTCGAAGGAGGAGGCAGCCGGCGCAGCTCCTGGCCTGCGGACGGAGGGAGGGGCACGGCGAGGCGCTCGGCAGGAGGGCCTCTGGCGCGGGCGCCTGCGCGGCGAAGGGAGCGGCTGGAGGGGAGGCCGGGGACCTGGCTGGCCTCGAGCTGGAGGGCGCGCTGGCGCGGGGCTGAAGAAGAGAGGCCGTCGGGGCCTTGGTGCCTGGGCTCCTGGTGCGAGTCGGAGGAGATCCAGAGGGGGTCGGACACGGGCGCGGGAAGGAAGGGGCCGTCGGCGGTCGGGCGCCATGGCGCTGATGGAGGCAGAGGGCGAGGCGAAGGGGGCGTGCAGCGAGGGAAAGATCGAGGGAAAAGGGGATGGGTTCGGCCGCGAGGGGAGGGAGCGAAGCGAGCGAGAGGGACGAGGGGAGGTGAGTGCGGCGGCGGTAAGAGGGAGAGGGAGGATCGATGGGGACTGGCTCGGTCGGCTAGGGTTCGGTGGTAGCCGGGCCTTGGGCCTAAGTGGGCCTGAGGAGGGAGGTTTGGGCCAGGGAGGCCTAGGGGAGGAGAGAAGGAGGAAAGGCCTGGCGCGGCTAGCTTCTTCTTCTTTTTATTTCTTTAACAGAAATAAAATAGAGAGAGTGCAAAAGAAATTAAGAAAAGAGGCCAGAACAGAAAATAAAATATGGAACATTTTTATAAGGCTTTACGGGATATTACCAACCCAACAAAATAGTTCCAACAAAAAGGAAGTGCAAACTAAAACATTTAGCTTGCAATAAAAGGAGTTTGAACGGAGTCTGGATATTTGGATGAGCCTCGAAAAACGGAAAGAATTATAGCAAGGTTTTTGAAGGTGAAACTCGAAGTGAAAAGACAATGGGGAAAATTATGCAAGTGTGTTATGTTGATTCCGAAGCAATGGAATATTATTAAATATAGCTCACTAAAATAATGAGAGACTTTTATATGTTATAAAGAGAAGTCACCTTCCCTCGATTTAAATGGACCGAAGGCCCACACGATTTATTAAGGTTGAGATGCAAAAATAAAAAGACATGATGGTATGATGACATGATGCAATGCAAAAATAAATAACACAAGCACAAAGAACACACGGGCAACCCGGAACATCTGGAATCTTCGGGAATCTTCTGGGACGTCGGTCTTCGGGCGTCACAACTCTCCCACACTAACAGAGGATCTCGACCCGAGATCCTAGAGATATCACCGGGTAAAAACGAAAAAGAAGAGGTAAAACAAAGTTGCTTCTTTGACAGACGAGTGAAACCACGGACCTTGAGAGGTTAAACAAGCTTGAAAGAAAGAATAGAATGGAGATGAACGAAGATGAAAACACTCCGGTAAGATGAGGAACAATGAACACAAAGAGAACCTTGTAGGTTGAAAGACATGAAACAAGAGCTCACGGACCAAAAGAATAAGAAACTGCAACGGTATAGCCAAGGAATAAGAATGACAGAATTTGGACAGCACTCCGTCTGAAAATGGAAGGAATTAACAAGAACTTGCCAAGTTGGGAAGAAAACTTGATGAAGTCAACAACACATTGCCTCCGAAACAATTAAAAGAATGGCACAAGGGGTAAGAAAGATTCAGACAGCACTCCGGTTGAAAGATAGGCAAAACTTGATAAAAGACGGAAGTGAATGAAGAATACAACACTCCTGTTAAATAGATAAACAAGGAAAAGAACATGATCTTGATAAAAACGAGATGATGGTCAAGAGAGAGCAATATCACAATTCCTCCGGAATGAAAGAATAGAATATAAATGAAAGACAGAATTGAACGGAGAAGAAAAAGACAACTTCTCTCAAAATTGAATTTGAAAGAGCATCCTTACAAAGAAGGGTTGAACGGAGTTGTTGGAAATTCAACAACGAAAGAATAAGCTCATGTGGGCTTATGGAAAACATCTCCAAATTAAGAGGTGACAACCAGCCACTGACGAAAACATTTGATTGGATTGAGATCAACAAGGAGACGATAAACTTATTTCACCGGAATGATAAATGAAGAATTTGGGTCATTTATAAGCACCATAATAGCAACAATCCTTAGGGAAAGCTTTAGGTGGATTATAACCCAAGATGACTCCAATGAATAAATTGAAAGGCTGGAAAGATCTCATGAACAAGGAAAATGATGGTTTTAAATATCTCATTCTTGATAACTTGTGAATCATAAAACATGAAGGAATTGTCAAGAATGGCATAACACCATCTGAAAAGATAAGGTAGAAAGAATTGCAATTGGAAGCATGATGAAGAATGCTTGAGCTCCAACAAGAATCTTGATGAAGACTTCGAGGATGCATTAAATCTTGATGAACCACCATGAAAACTCCGGTAATGAAAGCATGAAAAGTGAAAGATGAAAAGAATAAGATTCAAGGCCTGCGATGAATTAGATGGAGCTTTGAAATGATAATTGAAATAACATGGAACTCCGGAAAACAAGATGAACAGCTTAGAACCAAGGATATGATATGATGAACAAGCTCCTGACAAAAGAATTAAATCACCTTGAAGGAATAAGAATAAGAATTATGTCATGCATCTCCTTCACCAATTAAATTAATGACAACCAAAGGATTTGGCATACTACTTATTCTCATTGGAAAGGATTGGAGAGATCTAGCACAAACTTGGGTAATTCTTCAACGAACCACCGGTAGGATTAAGAAAAGAACAAATGAATTAAAACGAAAACAACGGAAGGGTAATCTTGAATGAACCACCGTAAGAATAGGGAGACGAACGAGAGACATCAATGAAGAATATTTGGAGAACGAAGTTGAAAACTGAGAACGAAGAAATCTTCTGAAATGATGGCCTTCGGAGGATCACAAAGAAAAGAATTCATGAAAATGCTCCGGATGGCATAAAAGGGTTCCTCACAATCAAAACGATAATGAGGATGGCATGAAGCTAGAACCACGAATCTTCAAGAAGACGGGTCAAGATTTAAGAGAAACACCTCTCCGGTCTTCAAATGTAGAGAATGAAGGCGAGAAATGCCATAAAGAATTGTTGAGCACTCCGGAATGAAGAATTAAAAAGGTTGACCCAAAGATTAAAAAAAGAATTTGAAAGCGATATTGGAGAAGGCATGTGACTGATGGAAATCATTCTTACGTCACACTTTGAAAAGAATTTGAGTATAACTCCGGAAATAGAAGAGTCAGGTAAGATCCTGGGAAAAGACCTGTGGGTTAGGGCCCACTCAAAATAAATCACCGTTGAGAAAGATTGCTTAATAGATATTGCACCGGTTGAATTAAATGGCTTGAATGAGATAACAATGTCAAAAAAATAGCTTGACAGGATTAAGAATGGAATTATGAATCTTCTGATATATCTTCACCTCTCCGGATATGAATAGCAAGAGGAGAATGATTAATTGGAGCACCGGAATAAGAAAGCATTGTGAAAAGAGGAAAAGGATAATATCAACACCAAAATCTTGAATTACAACCACCGGCAGAATATGAGAACAAAAGAATGATGAACTTGAAGCTCTTGAGCATCTTCACGATAAATCACCGGATAAGAACATTGAAGGAAAAGACTGAAGAAACATCACATGAATAAAATAGATACTTGATTTAAGAATTTCTGGCTCCAAGAAAAAGAAGGGAGGGAGGGTGGGGAAAACAAGACAACTTGGAATGAATGAAACAGACAATCGTCAGATTTCTCAACGGTGTCCGTATGGAAATAACTTGAAGAGAATGCACACCGGTTGAAAAGGATAAACAAGAAGATCTCAATGGTCAAGAAGGACTAGCACTCCCATAGAAATATGAGAATACCGATTAGGAAAGGTATGGAATCAACATTTGACATCGAAGCAACTCGAATACCAGAATCAAAACAAGAACAAAGGATAGATATTTCGCAGCATCATCTTCACAATATCATCCGAACAGAGAATTGAACGAATGAATTTCGCAGATACATCAACTTGTTGAGAAGCCACTTGGAAGAACCAAAAAGTAAATAAAAAGGAACAAGGATCAGATAGAACAAATACAAGATAGAAGCTTCGTTCGGCATATTTGTGCTGAAAGCTCATGGAACGTGTTACAAAAGGGTTTTGCAATCCCCGGATCAGCATAGCCAAGGACCCTTTAAGATGCAACTCCCGATCAGAACAAGTCCATAAAACCACTTCACTCAATGTAGAACCCCGAACTTCATATCGAGCATCCGTTGGAAGAATGCCTAGAACTACTAGATGAACCCACCTATAGATTTCCGAAAGTTTCCAGTTATGCAATCAGGTGTTGGGGATACACGGGAAGCACCGCGCAATCAACTCTAAACCTACATCCAGGTGTATCCATCCTTCAACACATAACCAGTCTTTCTCGGAAACTGTTTACCTCGGACCTTCGAAAAGCATCCACTATAACAAGCTATGGCAATACTCTCGAACTACCTCCCCAGTACTGGGTGATGTCGGGGTTATCTTGCCACTGGCCGTATAGGAGAGATTTTCGATGTCGGCCGTCTTAAGTATTTAGTACTGCCGCGATATGCTTGTGTCAATGATACCCCGAAGCTCAACTCCTCGGTAACAGGAGGCATCGAGAACAATATCCTTGTCACAAGAACATCGAAACAATCCCAGAATACTCGCGGGATCCTAAAAAAAATTTGTGCGATTTTTGAAAGTAGAAGAGAAAAGAGTAATCGTCAGGAGTCCTCACCAGAGAGAAAGGGGATGAGAAGCAAAGAAGTCCTACTCTCCGATATAATATAGGACTCAAAAAGTTACTCAGTGTGTGCCTAGACTCAACCGTCAACGATTCGATCAATCAGTGGGGGCTTCTAGGTCGGAGAAGGCTCTGAATACCAACTTGTAATGCCCAGGATGGGACTATATCTCCTACGTGTCGAGGCACGACTTAAAGATATAAGCCCATCCTAGAATGATCTCAAGTTTGGTATCTTTGCACAACTCATGTAAAAGAGGGATTAAATTGCAAAAGAGGATAGTTGGCTTACACTCGCCACTTCACACAATACATTACATGAGCAGAACATCATTCAAAACATCACAACCCGACTACGGGTGAAGATCCAAAAGAAAGATACCAAAAACAACATAAAGCCACAGGTCAGGATCGAATCCTAGTAGAAACCACTACTGATCGTCGAAACGTCACAAGCAAACGGCAACTCTCTTCATCGGGCTCCCGGTGAAGAACTTGAGCCAACTTCTGCATCTTACTCGGCTGAACCTGCATCTGGTGTGGGAAGTAACTGTGAGCCACAGAGGACTCAGCAATCCCGTTCCCGGGTAACAAGACTATTTAAGCTTTGGGAGAGGATAAGGCTGAAGAAAGAATATGAGGTGAAGGAAAAACAAACAAGAGTCTGCAGCAGCAACTAGCACTAACTTACGTAAAAGAGAGCGAGAAGAGAAGTGCCTCGGTCGAAAGATGATCACAAAGTGATCCTAGCTAAAGCCGGTCAAACATAACCCCACCGTGTTCAACTCCCGAATCCCTATTCGGAAATTGACAGTCACGGTACACACGCTGGTAGTGTGTTGAATCATTGTGTCAAGTTTTCTACAACCGGAATTAACAAGCTCCCATCTGCCACATAACCGCGGGCACGGCTTTCGAAAGTTCAAACCCTGCAGGGGTGTTCCAACTTGGCCCATCACAAGCCCACGATCCGCGGAGTCGCAACTCCATAGGTGGGAAGACCCGAGTATTCTCGGAATCCCGTGCTCAAGTTAAACCGAACTAAGGTAAGGCTAATCCAGCAAATCCTCCCGGCGTGTCGACACCCTGATAGTAGCCGCGCGTATCTAAGTCTCAGGACACGACCGGATGGGCGATTCTACAGGTTATACCAGATACCTCGGGTTGCCCCAAGGCGGCCCCGCAGAACCCCCGTTTGGGACCAACACCATCAGCACTGGCCCCCCCTGCTATGTAGAATTAAGAACCCGAGGGTGCGACCCCCTATGCAAATTTAATTAATTAATTAAGTTGTTATGATGAGGCAAATAGTACCAAATGTTGGGACTTGCTGGAAAAGACTTAGCACTTAGCGGTTTATCAAGGGGGTCCCATACACCCCAACCGTGTTAGGAACGCATAATCAAGGAACATAACACCGGTTTATACGGTTCCTAACGGCATGAGTGGAACAAAACACCAAGCAAAAGGCTTAGCCTTCCACCCTTGCCAATATATAGATGATTTCATTTTTAAGCATTTATATAGTGTGATATAACCCAACCAAACTTCAACATGAAGCAAGCATCTTCAATCTTCACCTGCAACTAACAATGCTATAAGAAGGGCTGAGCGAAGCGTACTTAGCCAAGCAACGGTTTGCGTAGGTAGGGTGGTTAAACATGGCAATGGTTACAAGTAGGAGGCTGACAAGAAGAACATGGGCATCGAGGCAAAACTATAGAACGAGACTACTAGCAATAGGCAAATATAGTAATGGTATCCGGCTTCGGTCATCTTGCCTAGAATTCCACAAGGGAGAAGAACGGATCCAGAAGAAGACGGAGCAACGCAGACGAGAGAATCCTCACACTCCGGAACGAAACCGAAGCTAACAAGAGAAGCAACCGGAAAGAAAGAAACAACACGGTAAACACACATATCATAAACATGGCATACGATGCACAAGCAAGCATGATGCATGTCCGGTTTAAATATGCAAGGCATGGCAAAGTGCACAAACAAGACTACAAGTTAAGTGGAGCTCAATATGCAACGAGTTGCATATTGACGAAACACCACATTTTAATTATTTAATTGACTCTCGTTAATTACAAGACAAGATTAATTGTTATTAACATGGCAAGAGGTGAAGCATAATAACACTACACTATTAAGACATTTTAAATGAGGCCGGAAATAACAACAACAAATTCCGGAAAATCCCCATGAGCATGTTTAATAATTATAAGCAAACAACAATTCACACATATTAATGTTGTTAACATGATGCGGATGACATGATCAAGTTTATGCAAGTTTATTAAAAGTTGACATGAAGAAGATATGAAGTATTGTCACCGTGGTGGAAGAAAAGGGTGCCACGGCAACGATCCGAAAATGATGCAACGCAACATCTCGGTTCCGGTAACTCGTTGAGAGACCGGTGCAAAGGAAGATGGCGAGTGAAACAAGATGAAGGTGGGGCGATCCCGTTACCGGGTTCCCACGAGTCGGTGACGAGGCAACCGAGGAACATGACAAAAGGGACGAAACGGGCACGGTGCACACACGGGAAACATTTCATACAACACAACAAGCATATCACGGGTCATCCACGGGGTCGTCTCGTTATACCTTTGAAGCGTGCGTTTCGGGGCGGTTCGAGACGTAGAGGAAGAAGTCGTTCTCGCGAGTCGTGGTACACGTGTCGTAGAGGGAAGTAGACGTTCTCGCAACTCGTAGAGGAAGTAGATGTTCGGGTCGGTGTCGTGCTACTTGGACGTATCGGAGAGGAACTTGAGCCGTAGTGGTACATGTCGTCGAGGTACTTGCCGTAGAGGTACACGGGGCGACGGTAGACGTTCGGGCGACGGTAGTCGTTCGGGCGACGGTAGACGAACTCGTTCATGTAGTCGTTCTCGAGCTCGTAGCCGTTCAACGTCACGTGTAGAGGTACTTGAGGGTTCGCCGGGTACTCGTTCGGTCATCTGTCAAGTTAACAGAGCAAGGCAACACACGAAAACAAAAAAAAACAGCAAAGGGGCGACGAGGCAGAGGCTGCTGGAGGGGCGCCAGGCAGGGGCGTGGTCGCCGGAGCGGAGCTGTTCGAGGCCGCGCTGGATCCGGTGCTGGACTCCCGCGGCGACCAGCGGTTGCTGGAGGAAGGGGCGGCCGGCTCGCGGCGTGCGGGCGCTCTGGCCGCGGATGGAGGTCGAAGGAGGAGGCAGCCGGCGCAGCTCCTGGCCTGCGGACGGAGGGAGGGGCACGGCGAGGCGCTCGGCAGGAGGGCCTCTGGCGCGGGCGCCTGCGCGGCGGAGGGAGCGGCTGGAGGGGAGGCCGGGGACCTGGCTGGCCTCGAGCTGGAGGGCGCGCTGGCGCGGGGCTGAAGAAGAGAGGCCGTCGGGGCCTTGGTGCCTGGGCTCCTGGTGCGAGTCGGAGGAGATCCAGAGGGGGTCGGACACGGGCGCAGGAAGGAAGGGGCCGTCGGCGGTCGGGCGCCATGGCGCTGATGGAGGCAGAGGGCGAGGCGAAGGGGGCGTGCAGCGAGGGAAAGATCGAGGGAAAAGGGGATGGGTTCGGCCGCGAGGGGAGGGAGCGAAGCGAGCGAGAGGGACGAGGGGAGGTGAGTGCGGCGGCGGTAAGAGGGAGAGGGAGGATCGATGGGGACTGGCTTGGTCGGCTAGGGTTCGGTGGTAGCCGGGCCTTGGGCCTAAGTGGGCCTGAGGAGGGAGGTTTGGGCCAGGGAGGCCTAGGGGAGGAGAGAAGGAGGAAAGGCCTGGCGCGGCTAGCTTCTTCTTCTTTTTATTTCTTTAACAGAAATAAAATAGAGAGAGTGCAAAAGAAATTAAGAAAAGAGGCCAGAACAGAAAATAAAATATGGAACATTTTTATAAGGCTTTACGGGATATTACCAACCCAACAAAATAGTTCCAACAAAAAGGAAGTGCAAACTAAAACATTTAGCTTGCAATAAAAGGAGTTTGAACGGAGTCTGGATATTTGGATGAGCCTCGAAAAACGGAAAGAATTATAGCAAGGTTTTTGAAGGTGAAACTCGAAGTGAAAAGACAATGGGGAAAATTATGCAAGTGTGTTATGTTGATTCCGAAGCAATGGAATATTATTAAATATAGCTCCCTAAAATAATGAGAGACTTTTATATGTTATAAAGAGAAGTCACCTTCCCTCGATTTAAATTGACCGAAGGCCCACACGATTTATTAAGGTTGAGATGCAAAAATAAAAAGACATGATGGCATGATGACATGATGCAATGCAAAAATAAATAACACAAGCACAAAGAACACACGGGCAACCCGGAACATCTGGAATCTTCGGGAATCTTCTGGGACGTCGGTCTTCGGGCGTCACAGGTATTTTCTAGGTAGCTACAATGTATTTTTACATTGTAATTTCTCGTGTACTTACAATGCAATTTCAAGTCTAGTTACTTAGGTTTTACACTGTATTTCTCAAGCTTTTTTTTCCACTGAATCTGGCTTACTCTGTGTACTTACAATGTAATTCCTGAATGTACTTACATTTTGTCTGCAACTAGTTTTACTCTGGGATTTAGGAGGAATTTACAGTGTACTTACTGTGTTTTTTGTACTGTAATTTACTATGTTCTTGCACTGTAATTACTTCCTTTTGTTTGCAACTATTTTTACTCTGGAATTTAGGATGAATTTACACTGTACTTACTGTGTTTTTTGCAGTGTATATGTTCTTGCATTTGTAATTACTTCATTTTGTTTGCAACTACTTTTACTCTGGAATTTAGGAGAACTTTACACCGTAAATTTAGAGGATACAAGACTAGTTACATAGTGAATTTAGAGGAATTTACAGTGGAATTTTTGTTGTGGTTCTGATGTTGATCTCTCCCCTATGTTTCAGAGTAGAACGAAGGAAAATCTTGTGAAACTGTCAACGTAAGAGCATAAGAGGTGAAAGAAGAGATGATGCAGAGGAGTTGCTAACCTGTGGATCATGTTCTTCATCTTTTTCGTGATCAGCATCTTCATCCCCGTCTGTCATCTGTGTGTTTCCTCTTCATTCTACTCTCCCTGGGAGTTCTCCTCCCCGATCTGTCATGGTCGCCTCTCCCTTTCCCATGGGTGTCCGCAGATCCGGTTATGTGAGACTGTCTAGCGTTTTTTCTGGAGGCGGGGGTTTTGTATAGCGTTTTTGATCTGTTGCGTGGTTTGCAAGCTTCCAGGAAGTACTGTTGTGGTCGCTGAATAGGTGGAGGTTTTATTTTGCTGGAGAAAGCGGGTTGGATGGTTGCCTGACCCGTTAGCGTGTTGATTTTCTCCTTTTTTGATGACTGCCCTGGTAGTACAGCTGTAACGTTGTCATTGGACAAGAAATTTGACTGTTTTCAAAAAGGAAAACAGTCAGATGTCAATTAGACAATCCCTACTATTTATACACCTATGGCTGTTATGTTTACACCAAAGTTCCTTTGATGGGATGGTTAGCAGGTGGCGCAGTCTAATTATAGGGCTTTGGTTTGAACTGTTTCCATTTATATATTACTTTGCCATTTATTCCTTCAACCGACAAGTAGGTCCCACAAACATGTGCTGTATAACTCATACATCCCGGCCTTTTCTTAGCCACGTAGAAATCCCCTGCTTGGATACGGCTTAAAGGTCAAATACGACCCGGATAAGTAAGGTCAGGGCGCAGATTTCAAGGATTTAGATGTAAGAGTTCATTTGCGTCGCACTCTACAATCTTAAGGTTTAAAATAGACTTCACTCCCGTGCAAATTAAGGAAAGCAACGACGCTCCCTTAATTATTGCTTGTGTCAATCAACATCAATATCGATCACGCCAAGCCTCCCCCCACGACGCTTGCTCGTTTCTCGCTAATTACTACTCCTATTACTACTAGTATATCTTTAACATGCAAGGGAAGATATAATAATAATCTCTATTCCTAATGGAGCAGTCCGTACGTTGATTCGTTCGTCCGTACCCCCACCATCGATCGAACGAGTCGCCCGGCCGCCCCGACCGATTTTTCTTCCCCCTGTAGTGTTTTCTTCCTAATAATCAATCTATCCAATCCCCCGAGCATACAGAAAACAACTGGTGACATCTCTCTTCACTAGGGTACGCACAACCCTCCTCGCCAGCCACTCTTCTCTCGATCCAACTCCTCCCTCGATTTTTTTTTCTAGGGTGTGGTTGTGGGATGCCGCCACCGTCGCCCCCATCGTGGAAGCAGGTTCCCAGCGTCCTTTGCACAATGTCTTAGCTTCTCCGCCGACCTCCGAGACTGCCGCCGCTATCGCCCCTCCACCTCACCCGCCTCCTCCGCCGGCTGGTGGCTGACATCAAGAGAGTCGAATGTGGCCTGGTCGAGGCCCCCGACTAATGGGCCGCCGCCGCCATCATGTAACCCCGGGGCAGCGCGTGGCCATGGCCATGTCGTGGGCATCATGGATCACCGCAAGGGCGTGAAATGGAGCGAGGAGGAGCGACAGGTATACCCCACCATCGTTTTCTGTTCGTTTTCTCTTTTCTATATCTGGTTATGGGAGACCACAAAGTTTCTTTGTAGCTCAGGCTACACGGAACATCTTATCCTCAACCCTCCAGTTTTGCTTTGAGATCCGTACTACCCAACTAACTTACAACAATCAGATTTCTCTTTTTTGTTTCTCTAAAATGAAACAACATATGAACTTCAAACTTTGCAGATCGAACAAACATTAGAACATCAATGTGTGAAAAAACTTTCAGATTTTTTGGTCTAATATAAATATACAAAATGAGATTTTGTTTGACTAAAAATAATATTTTAAGTATTTAAATTGCATGAAAAAATCTGTAAGTTTTTTTCCCAGATTGTAGTAAGAATGTATTGTTGTTCTGCAAAATTTGAAGTTTACATGTTTTGTCGTTTGAGAGAAACAAAAAAGACAAATACGCCTGCACGGATCGCGATGCAGAAATGGATGGCAAAGATAAGGGGTACCGTGTAGCCTGAGCTACAGAAAACCACACTCTATGGGAGACGGCCGTGGAGATTTTTTGTAGTTGCTGGCTAATGTGCGTGTGTGGATGTTGCTGGTGTGCCCCTGCTGTTGTGTGTTCTCACCACCATCCACTGCAAATAATATTCCTTAGTTTTGTTAGTATCGTTTGAGCCATGATCTTCATGCCTGGCAGGGTTCGCATGACGCGTGTGGACAATGGTATTTTGATGTTCAGTTAAGTTATCACATGTTTGTGCATATGCATTATCTATAAAACTGAGGATTGTTGGTTTTCAGGTTCAGGTTTGTTATGTCAGTGCAGAAGTAGGCTCCTGAGTTGAAGAAAGACCTTGAGATTCTGTAGGTACGGTGTTACACTTAGTGTGTCGTTGTCAGTATACTGCAATACTTTAGTCTGGGGTTGCATTATGTAACTAGAAAAAAAACTGTTTAGTTTATCATTCAGGAATGTATACTGCAGATGGGAAAGCATCAGTCTTCCGTATTTGCTGCACAGTAGGGAAATCAATAAGGATTACCATTAAGAAAGCATGCATGCTATAGTGAACACTTAGTATACCACTCGTATTTTCTTGTCAACATGCACCTATTTGGAGGATTAGCCAATATTACTGCAATCTGGTAGATCTGTGTTACTGTTACTTCAAAGAATTGAATATTTTTAGTTGGAATACTATGTTAATGTTCAATCACAATGTTGGACGAGACCACCTACTTATTCCTGAGACTTTATGTAATGACCCTACTGGCATTTCAAGAGGTCTTGTAAATACAACGCTCTTCCAAAGTATTTCCAAGTAAGTGATCAACTTGTGAGCTTCATTAAATACTTTAGATATCTTGCTTGTGAAAACTTGTGAATGCTCATCAATAGCTAATTTCCTTAGTATTTTTATAATGGGTTTAGGTTGGGATGGGTTATTGAGCCTGCATTGATGAAATAGGTTCACAAAGAAGGAACTGAAGTAAATCTTGGTTGATGAGCTATTATCTGGCCAAAAACTAAAAAGCTTGAAGCAAGTATGTCATCCTTGTTAGAGATAATTGCGTTTATGTAATCTTAACTACTTCCTCTATCCTCTCCTCTCTCATTTAACTTCCTATCCTTATCCTACTAAATCCCAGCGATCGGTAGGATCCTTGTAAACCACGGCAGGGGTTGTTCCTGCCCCTAATCAATATATACCCGCGGCTCCTCTACGGAGGAGTAGGAACGCTTCATCAATCCAATCTAACATGGTATACAGAGCCAAGTCTCTTCCTATCGTCTAGCAAAACCAAAACCCTAAACACCCTTCCATCGCCATGGCTGCAAGCTCAAGCACAGTCGGCCTCAACCTAGGTGCTCCACCGACAGAGAAGCTCGCAAGGGGGAACTACCTCCTATGGAAGGCGCGGGTCATGCCGGCACTGCGAGGCGCACAAGTGACCGGACTCCTTGACGGCAGCGATGCCGCACCGCCAAAGACAATAGAAGTCACCAAGGCGGATAAAACCACGGCCATCGAGCCCAATCCTCTGTATGGTCCGTGGTTGTCGAAGGACCAGCAGGTTCTGAGCTACCTGCTGAACTCTCTCACCCAGGAAATTCTTGCACAAGTCATCGGTAAGGACAACACCTTTGATCTGTGGACTGCTCTTACCACGTTGTTCACTGCGCAGTCGCAATCCCGCATAACGAATCTGCGGATGGCCATCTCCAACACCAAGAAGGGCAACATGTCGAGCAATGCCTTCATCGCAAAGATGAAAAACCTCGGGGACGAGCTAGCTGCGGCTGGACGTCCAGTAACCGATCCAGAGATGGTGGATTACATCCTGGCTGGCCTTGATCGGGACTATGATCCCATCGTGGCAGCGATCGGCGCCATCAAGAACTCCATCTGCGTCGACGATCTTGTTTGACACGAGAAAAACATCTAAAACTCCGTGGAGAAAGGAAGAAGGGAGTGTGTTTCTCTCATGCGCCGGGGAATGGAAAAGGAAACATGCGGGCGTGCCAGTGTACCGTAGTACACAAAAAGAAAGGGGTACGGAAACGAGTATTTCATTAATCTAATTGGAGAAACAAAATTACAGGTTTCATAATAAAAGGGTGCACTCCATGGCCTACTAGCGCGGCCAGGCTGACTGTAGCGATTGTGTGATCTACTGGTTCCCGGGGCCTCGGAAGGCTCCCGGTTAATTACTCCCGCGGGTTGCTCCGCGGGATACCTCCGATTGAGCTGTGTGGTCATCTTCGTCGTCTTCGCTTCGCGTTCTCCATGCATGATGATGATGATGTGTGTGGGCGGCGGCAGAGCCCGTGTCCTCGTCGGTACACGTGCCGCAAGTAGCGTGGCCTTTGCGGTGGCCACGCTTGCCCTCGCCGTCGTGCCTCGTCGGTCTTGGCGGCATTGGAGGGGTTGTTGTTGGGGTAGCATGGATCACGCTCGGCTTGGCCTTCTCGACGACCGGTAGCTTCTCGGGGTGTGCCACGGGCTACGCCTTTCGGGAGTAATTGTTGGTGGAGACCGGCATCAGTGTATGTCCGTCGCGTTGCAGACGCCACCATGGCCTGTGTGGTCGCACCTCGTCCCGGCCAGACGCCGAGTCCACGGCAGTCGGCGTAGTCAAGGCGTCGTCTCACGAGTTGGGCATAGGAGCGATATCGTTGTTGTTGAAGTCGCGTTGCGTCCCTCGTCATCGCAGCTTGTCTTCCGGTGTTGTCACCTTGCCCGACTCCGAACTCCGATGACGAAGTAGATGCATGGTGTGCCGAACAACTTCGTCGGCGTCGCCTTCGGGTGCTAGTTCATGTGTAGCTTCTTTCATGTATTTCTCTTTGAGAATCATGTGAATGCGTTGCCATTCAGCCAACATGCATGGCCCATGCACGTGCACATGCGTGCATACTAATTCAGTTTAGGGGCACTTTGTGACACAAGGTGGTCTCTCGGTGATGGCAAGCCGGCCGTCGAACCGGACGCCCCTGCTTCGACAAGGAAAAGGGGGAGCCCGCGTAGCGTCGGCTCAGAGGCAGGGCATCGTTTGCTCCCCGTAACACTGGCAGCGCCGTTGCACGGGGCGGCGAGGAGCTGCAGGCGAGTGCTTTGGCGATGTCGCGGGTTGCACGATGTCTTCAACGCGTCCTCCTCAAGGAGCCGCCGGCGAGTGCTCGCGGAAGAACGCACGGCGTGATGGGCGTGCTTCAGGTCTCCTTCTTGGATGATCTCTCTCTTGTGCGATGAAGTAGACAACGGGCTCCATAGAACAGTGATGGCCACTTCGGTGCCATCGACCTCCACTCCATGGCGGCGGCTTGATAGCATCGACAACGGGCGGCGTCGTGGCATGCTCCGTGACGTCGTCTTCCGCGGCACCATCGTGACGAAGTGGGCGCGAGGAGCGGGAGTGGCCTCCGTGACATCGACCTTCAAGGGACCAGCTTGACGATATTGACGGTGGGCGGCGTCGTGGTGTGCTCCATGTCATCGTCTTCTGCAGCGCGGTCGTGACAAGGTGGACGTGAGTGGTGATGGTGACTTGCGTGCCGTTGGCCTCCATATAGCTGGCTCGGTGAAGAATCTGGCGGGGAGCACCACGGTTGGCTACCAGCGTCTTCGACTAGCGGTTACGAGTGGAGGGCCGCCACCGTGGCATCGACCTCCGAGGCATCGACCTCGGTGGCGTCAGCGTCCATAGCACGGGCTTGGTGAAGACGAGCTCCGGCAACGCGTCGTCCTCGTCGAGCGGTGATAAGTGGGGGCGGCCACCGTGGCGTCGACCTCCAGGACACCGACCTCGGTGGCGTCAGCGTTCCTAGCGCGGGCTTGGTGAAGACGAGCTCCGGCGTCGCGTCATCTTCGTCGAGTGGTGATGAGTGGGGGGCGGCCACCGTGGCATTGACCACCGGGGCATCGACCTGGCGACCTCAACGGTGGGCGGCGTCGTGGCGTGCTCCCTGTCGTCGTCTTGGCAGAACCGTCGTGACGAGGTGGACAACAGGTGGTGGTGGCGACCTCCGTGGCATCGACCTCCATAGCGCCGTCTTGGCGACATCGACGGTGGGCGGCGGCGTAGCGTGCTCCGTCTCGATGTCTTCGCCGAACCGTCGTGACGAGGCGGACATCGGGTGGCGATGGTGACCTCCTCGTCGTTCTTCGTGGCGCTGGCTTGGTGAAAACGATCCCCGGCAACGCATTCCGGTCCGGCGTCTCCAACTCCGGCAGCGGTCCCATCATGCGAACTTTGTCTTCGGCAACACTCCCGGCTTGTGTGCGTGCATGCTATGTGCAAAGAAGGAACAAGGAAAGGGATGGGTTAGATCAAAGTTTTACCCTCCAGGAAGGTGAGCTTCGCGTCCATGTCGCCGCCGCCGAGGTTCCTTGTGTGTAGATGGATGGGCGTGATGGCTGGAGGTACGTGGATGGATCGATGTGTGCAAGGGATGGATCGATGGATGGAAGTGATGTTGCGTGATGGCTGGAGGTGCGCCTTGGTCTTCCCTTGGCCGTGCCTCCGTGCGTGCGTCCTGCCTCCTCCTCCCTGTGATGGATGGGTGAATGAATGGATGTTGTGGCCGTGTGTGGATTCCTGTAGGACGTGCCTCCCTCTGGCCGTCGATGGGTTTGTGTATTTATAGGCAGAGGAGATGGCGACGCGCAGCAAGGCTACGGCCGAACGGCCGTTGCCGATTTTCTTGGACGGGATATGGACTGCAACTAATCCATCTACGTTCGCTGCTTATCCCTTCATTATTTTTCTTGGCGCATACTTCTGCAAAAACAAAACCCCACGTACATACCAAATATCTTCTCCCGTGTATTGCTTACCCTTTTCCTTTTTTGGCTGCGTATATATGCGGGTATTCGGAGATGTATAAATACGTCGGTCAGGGTGCCAGTATACGAGTAAATTTTTTTTTTGCATGGTCAGTATACGAGTATTTGGAACTGACAGGCGGGCGTTCGGGTGGATATACGATTGAGCGAGACGTCGACGGGAACTGCACTGGGCCATGCATGTCATCGACAAACATACGTGCATGCATGCATCAGTAGGTAAGCCAATTTTCCATGCACAAACGACAAGCCAAAGATGAGTTAGCATGTGCATGCACTAGTCTATGTGAAAATATACACATATGCTTCCTCATATTTCCTGCTCTTAAAAGAACAAATCATCAGATATTCAAAATAGATTATGTGAAATTCATAAGAACACTGCAAAGAAAATAAATGACAAAAAGTCGTCGAACAAATGCCCCCTCACCAAAGTAAGTTCGAGCGCACGGCGAATCGTACTTAATTTGGTGAAAGATTTTTTTCTTTTTTTCTTTTGGCGCATTGCACGCGTGCCGCCTGGTATTCTTGTAACCACCTCAAATATTTTCACAAATGGCCGGGTTGCTGTGATCTTGCACCGTGATGATGGTGGTAAACTCCTGGTCTTCATTGGTCATCGTAATGCTCGACGCCACCACAGCACACCATCGCCGTCGAGGTAGGAGACTTCTCGTTTGTGAACAGCTTGTGGATGCCGTGTACACCATCTTCAGCAACGATGGTTTAATCTCCATGTAGCCACGCAGTTGCAGGTATGTTCTTCTGCACGCGCATTCTTTAGGGAGCTCGTTGCGACTGCCCAACGGTCGATGCCAGTCAACGAGACAGCCCTACTCCGTCTTCATTTCATGGCGAAACATCATGCCTTGTCCGCACTGGCGCACTGCACTGCTCCCATTATCTTCATATGATGATGTAGGTGAGGCGTCGGTAGACCATCGACAACTCCATTTCACCATGAATAGTGTATCGCCAAGGGTGCCGGGACACCCCCAGCCTTATGGGTGATCGAGGGATGATATTGCCCCCAAGCTTCATTGTTGTTGGAGACAGGGTACCGGAGTGACATCGGCACCACCCTTATGAGCTCAGGCGCTTCCTTCCCACACCCATTGTTCATGTTGGTGCAGATGATTGGTTGCCGGGATGCCGTCGGCAATAGCAGATCGACATCGGGATATCATCGACGCCCACAGGCGTACGGGGCTGTCCCCGATGCCTGTGCTATTGGTTGGTATAGAGACTCGACGCCGGGTTGTCATCGGCAACGCCGAGAAGTACCTCTTCATTGGCTGCAAGAGACGTTGGGGAAGCGCAACAACTAGAAACACCCGACAAAACAAAGCGAACCAAGAGGAAAAAAAAAGGAGGCTTGGTTGGTTTTTAAAATGTTGGCTTTCCCGTTATACACCAGCTATAGGTGTGACATCCGAGAAGGCTATCAAAGGACTTGTCGTCGGGAATCGTCGAAATACCATGACGATTACAACTCAACAACTGCATAAGCCTCGGTGTACGTGTATGAAGACGCCGTGTTTCGGGATGCTTCCGAGAGGCAACAGAAATTCTTATTCTAGCCCATCATCGTGCGGAGGGGCCCCACAGCTTGCCATGCCCCCGCGCATGCCTCATGAACCCGGAGACTTGGGTATGGTAGGCTCAGGGTAGATGGTCTTGGGAGAACAGCTTGGCGATTTTTCTTCATGCCTTATTGAGGCGTGGTGAACATCTACTTTCCGCCTTCTTTCCAGTGTGTCTCATACTGCTTGGGACAACTTGACTACTTCTTGGACTCTTGGGGATTTTTTTTTTTGATTGCTTCTTGGAGATTCTGGATTTTTTTTTTT
>LR738710.1:941703684-941720977 GCA_902687465.1 Secale cereale
AAAAAAAAGGATGGTTGGGTTTTAAAATGTTGGCTTTCCCGTTATACACCAGCTATAGGTGTGACATCCGAGAAGGCTATCAAAGGACTTGTCGTCGGGAATCGTCGAAATACCATGACGATTACAACTCAACAACTGCATAAGCCTCGGTGTACGTGTATGAAGACGCCGTGTTTCGGGATGCTTCCGAGAGGCAACAGAAATTCTTATTCTAGCCCATCATCGTGCGGAGGGGCCCCACAGCTCGCCATGCCCCCGCGCATGCCTCATGAACCCGGAGACTTGGGTATGGTAGGCTCAGGGTAGATGGTTTTGGGAGAACAGCTTGGCGATTTTTCTTCATGCCTTATTGAGGGGTGGTGAACATCTACTTTCCGCCTTCTTTCCAGTGTGTCTCATACTGCTTGGGACAACTTGACTACTTCTTGGAGATTCTGGATTTTTTTTTTTTTGAGGATACTGCTTGCACTTCTTGAGGATTCTTCTTCTATGACTTCTCGAAGACCCACCTTGAGAACTTGGAAGGCACATGTTCACCTCTGTGGACTAAGAAAACCCTCTGGCATTTTATCTGGAGCTTTTTGGTGGCGTATCCCAGGGTTGTCATGTGGCTACTTACCGAACCAACTTGCATTGGGCCAGGTAGCCACCATGAATCTTTTCCTATAGTCTCCCCTAGGATACGAGCCTCTGCGACCATGAAGCATGACAGGAAACATGAAGGGCGCGGGGTCTCGGCGCTCAGAAGTGCCCAAGTAATCGTCTCCGCTGCCTCCGAAAGCATACGCCTGATACGTGTCGTGCATTGTGGGTGTAGGAGCCGCTCTACCTGCAACTCGACACAATGTGCCACCCTCCGACAAGTCCTAGGGTAGCCAAAACTTCAATCAACAGCATGATGTGATAGGGGAAATCCAGTTTTTTTTTTGTTGGACTGAATCCGTTAAAATTGGGGAGACCAAGAAAATGTCCACAACATGCAACGAGGAGTGCATCATGGATTCTATAGCCCACTGAAAAGGGTCTCCCCAAGGAGAGAAAAAAAAAGGCAACAAAAGAGGCAAGATTTTAAGAAAAATATTTTTTTAGGAACCTTCCGTTGATTGGGGGCATAGGCCGGGCTCCCTGGGAATCAACCAGCTGGTATGCACCCCCGTCGTAGACTTGCTCGACGACATATGGTCCTTCCCACTTTGGCTCGAACTTTCCCTTCGTCTTGTGCGTGATGATGATGGGACGACGGAGCACGAGGACCAACTCGCCCTTCCGGAATACGCGCTGCTTGACGAGCTTGTCGTAGGCTCTCACCATGTTCTGGCGGTAGAGCTCCAGGTTTTGCAGAGCATGAAGTCGCTCCTCTTCAAGGGCGTCAAGCTCCTGGAAACGAAGTTGTACCTGTTCATCTCGGGTGAGTCCTTCCTGGAGAGCCACCCGTAAAGAGGGTAGCTGGACTTCCAATGGCAGTACGGCTTCACTCCCGTAAACAAGAGAGAATGGAGTAGCCTGTGTCGGGGTACGGACTGTAACGCGGTACGCCCATAAGGGCTCGAAGAGACGATCGTGCCAGTCTCTCTTGTGCCTTGTCACCGTCTTCTTGAGTATCTTGCCGAGCGTCTTGTTGAAGGCTTCGATCGCTCCGTTGGCTTGAGGGTAGTAGCCGGTGGAGAAGTTCCACTTGATCTTGTACTTCTCCATGAACCTGTACATCTTGCTGGATTTGAAGGCCTTGGCATTGTCGGAGGTGATGCGGTGTGGAATCCCAAAGCGATATATGATATTTCGCTCTAGGAAATTGATGACGTTGTCGCTCTTCACCTCCCTTAGTGGAACGGCTTCCACCCATTTGGAGAAGTAGTCCGTCGCAGCGAGGATGAAACGATGCCCCCTGGATGACGGAGGGTCGATGAGGCCGATGACGTCGATTCCCCAGGCGTCAAATGGCCAAGAGGGAACGGTAGGGTGGAGCGGGACCGGCGGCTGATGTTTGAAGTCGCCATGTACTTGACAGTTGTGGCATGACCTGGCCACCCGAAGGCAGTCCGCCATGACGCCGGGCCAATAGTATCCCGCAAGACGTATGCTATGATACATTTTAGCTCCTCCTTGGTGCCCGCCGCAGACTCCATGGTGCATCTCTTGGAGGATCTTCTCGGCTTCACCTCGATTGACGCACCGAAGTAGGACCTCCTGTCCATGAGACCGCCTGTATAGGACACCTGCTTCATAAAGATAAAAGGGGAGTCGTCGTTGTAGTTGATGTCTCGCGACGGGGTCATCGGGGAGACTGCCATGCTTGAAGTAGTCGAGGAAGGGTTGCAGCCACTCGTCTTCCCCCACGGTGTTCGTCATGATGGAGTTGACTTCGTACTCCGCCGGGATAAGCTCCAGAACAGCTGGGAGGAGCCACCTTTCTTCAACATTTACCTGCATGGTTTTATTATCCGGAAGCACCAATGCTGCCGCTAGTTTTGCCAAGGCATCAGCAGGCGCATTTCTGCTTCGCGGGACATGGAGCACTTCAACATGTTGAAATTTTTCCATGAGGTTCCGGGCCGCGGTGTAGTACGGCACCAGTTCAGGCTTGCGAACTTCGTAGATGTCGTTGACTTGACGAACAATGAGCTGGGAGTCACCGAAGGCCCGTAAGGAACGGACCTCCATGGAAAGCACCAGGAGAAGGCCGAAGATGAGCGCCTCATACTCTGCTTCATTATTTGAGCATTCGTCTTTGAGGAGGGAAAATGAGTGATACATCACCCCTCCTTGCGGTGTCTTGAACACCAAACCTGCGCCTGCCCTTCGTCTTGGGGCTCCGTCAACATCGGCATCCGTGCGGGAGGCGCCGTCGAAGTAGAGCTCCCACGGTGTGTTGAGGTCGACGGTGAAGACCTCCTCATCAGGAAGGTCGGTGATGAGAGGAGAATCATCGGGCACTGGGTGTGCTGCGAGGAACTCCGCCAAGGCTTGCCCCTTGATCGCCTTCTGAGGGACAAAGGTGATATCGAACTCCATCATGAGAAGCGCCCATTTTCCTAGTCGCCCCATGAGCACAGGCTGACTTAGCACGTACCTCACAGGGTCCGCTCTTGCGACGAGGTAGATTTGGTGCTTCAACGTGTAGTGCCTCAGTTTCTTCAAAGCGAAGATTAGGGCCAAGCACAACTTCTCTATTGCAGAGTAGTTTCGCTCGGCCCCCGCCATGGTGCGACTCAAGTAGTAGCAGGCCACCTCCTTTCCTTCGTCATTGTTCTGGGCGAGCAAAGCACCTACCGAAGTGTGCTGCGCTGCAATGTATAGAATAAGTGGGCGCCCCTTGACAGGAGCAGCCAAGACAGGTGGATTAAGGAGGTACCTTTTGATATCATCAAAGCCCGTTGGCATCCCTCATCCCACATGAACGGAGCTCCTTTCTTCATGAGGCTCGAGAAGGGTTGGATGCGTCCGGAGAGGTTGGAGATGAAGCGTCGGATGTACGCTAGCTTCCCCTGCAATGACCTCAACTCCTTGAGGTCTTGGGGTGGTGGCTTGTCGATGATGGCCTTGATCTTCTTAGGCTCGATCTCTATGCCTCGATGACGAACAACAAAGCCGAGGAAGAGGCCCGACTAAACACCGAAGGCACACTTCAATGGGTTCATCTTGAGTTGATGTTGTCGTAGCCGCTCAAAGACCACTCGAAGATCTTCTAGATGATGCTCGCGTTCTTTGGTCTTGACCACCATGTCGTCTACGTAGCACTCCACCGAATGGTGGATTAGATCACCAAGAATGCACGTCATGGCACGCTGGTACGTTGCACCGGCGTTCTTCAATCCGAACGGCATGACGATGTAGTAGAAGTTGCCCTTCGGGGTCCTGAAAGCGGTGTCGATGGCGTCATCTGGATCCATCTTGATCTGGTTGTAGCCTGATGAACCATCCATGAAGGATAGTGCGCCATGCCCTGTGGTGGAGTCGACGACTATCTCCGGGATCGGCAAGGGGAAATCATTTTTGGGGCAGGCTCGATTCAGGTCGCAGAAGTCCTGGCAGATTCGTATCTGCCCATTCTTCTTCTCTAC
This sequence comes from Secale cereale, assembly GCA_902687465.1. Taxonomy (NCBI): domain Eukaryota; kingdom Viridiplantae; phylum Streptophyta; class Magnoliopsida; order Poales; family Poaceae; genus Secale; species Secale cereale. The sequence goes on from LR738710.1 coordinate 941,707,746, forward strand.
CGGGACGATATTGGCGAGCCACCGTGGATACTTGATCTCCTTGATGAAACCTGCAGCGATTAGTTTGTCTACTTCGTTGATGACATCATCTTCAAGTTCCGGACGCAAGCGTCGCGGTTGCTGCTTGATGGGGCGGAATCGTGGGTCAATCGCCAGCTTGTGAGTGGCGACACGAGGGTCCAACCCTGGCATTTCCTTGTAGTTCCAGGCGAAGCAGTCTTGATACTCCATCAAGAAGCTTCGGTATTCTTCTCGCTCCTCCTCTGTCAGTGTGGCGCTGACGAAAGTGGGGCGTGGGTTGTCTTCCGTCCCAAGGTTGATTTGGACAAGCTCATCGATGGTCGGCTGCCCCCCATCTTCTAGTTCTTGGGGTGCTGACATGGAGTTGAGCTCCTCGTCATCACTCGGCTCGCCGTTGATGGAGTGTTGTTGATGAGGGATGATGTGTGATGTGCCGGAGTCATCGCTCGACGAGACCGATGTGGCGTGGCAGCTGACTCGTGTTCCGCCATCGAGATCCTCCTCTTCATCGCCAGGGACATCATAGGTGTGGCATTCCTTCACCTGGTGGGTCGGATCGCCAAGGACGCATGTCATGGCATGCTGGTATGTTGCACCAGCATTCTTCAACCCAAAAGGCATGCTGGAGTTGTAGAAGTGTCCATCTGGCATCGGTTGCCTTCCGTCCTCTGGTTCTCGTGGTGCTAGCACGGAGCCGAGCCTCCCATCATCGCTAGGGGCATCGAGGTCGATGTAGCCGAGCCCAAACTTTGGTTGGGTCATGCATTTTTGCTTGATGAGAGCCTCCGCTTGTCTCCACCATTCCTCGCATATAGCCGGCGGTGGAGGCATCCTATTGTTTCGCCGAAGAGTGATCCCGGCCTTCTCCAGCAAGCGAACCATCTTGGGTTCAGCCTTCATCGTGGGTAGCGCCTCCTCTGGATTACTGCATGGTTTTGGAAACTCACATATAGAATCACATTGTTTTACCTGGGGAACCTTGTAGAAAATGGTATGGACTCCACATCCAGATAAGTTGGGAATCGCCCAAACCTCCAATGGAGAAGCCACTGAGATATAGAGTGACGGGGGCTGCACGCCTTGAGCTCCCCTTGTGACTTCCTCCATCTCTTTTATTCTTGTTCTAACCACTCCTTGCGTGGGCGCGGGTTCCTCCTTCGGAGTCCTGCGTGCCCGCAGCGTGATGGTTGGTGGCGCATCATTGCTGCCCATTGACATCTTGGGTCCTTCCCGGGCACCTGCAGAGCTTCCAAGTGTTAAACGGCCGGGCTCTCGGTGCGCCGAAGTTGATGCAGAAGGGGTAGCCCCATGTGGAGGTGATGTACCCGATCTCAGCGGGACCGATGTCGGCGTCGGGAATCTCGCCTTCAATAGCAATGGGGCCATTGGGGCAGATGTAGAAGATCCTATCTGACGCGAAGCCGAAGTTGAGCTCCCGGTCTCTGCAGGGGAAGGGCGATCATAGTCATGACGCACTGTAGAGGATGATCGCCTACGCCCTTGGCTCTTGTGGCTCCGCGAAGAGGGATCCCTTGTGTCAGCAGGCGAGCATGGCATGAGGAGGCGCTTCATCTCGGCTACCGGTGCCACACCTGGTTTGATCAAGACATCAACCGAAGGTGTCGTCCGCCCCAACTGTTGGTCGCTGCCTTCTACGGGGAAGTAATACTTTGCATCTGCATGGTGAGACTCCTGCACAGTGTAAGGAGAGATGTTGCCGATGATGCGCTGTTGCGTGCCTTGGGTATCGAGGAACTTCAGGCACTGGTGAAGAGTGGACGGCACGACGCGGTACTTGTGAATCCATGGCCTCCCTAGGAGGGCCGAGTAGGAGGTGTTTGCTTCGATGACGAAGAACCGCACCTTGAAGCTGAACGTGGACATCTGGATCTTTAGCGTGATGGCGCCTAGCGTTGGCTTTCCTTGGTTGTCGAAGCCACAGATCATTACGTCTGTGGACTCCAAGTCGTCCACCGTGAAACCAGCCCGCGTCAAGCTCCGAAGGGGTATGATGTTCACGGCGGACCCAGCTGGGTCGATGAGGATCCTGCGAAGATATGCAGCGCCAATGTTACCTTCCACGTAGAGTGGCCGGTTATGGTCACCATTTTCTATGAGCTTGTCCTCCTCATCGAATGTGATTTCATTCACGAATAGGGGGTTGGAGAAGAGACGGTGCTTCGCCATGGACACCTCGTAGAGCTCCGGAGCTTGCAGCGCCTTGATAAGGGCTTCACGAAGTTCGGGCACCATCATGAGGGCATCGTGCACACTCAACAGTGCGGGGATTCGCTTGAGGTGGGCGATGATGTTGTAGTCGATGTCGCGCAGCTTTGTCTTCTCTTGGCCTTGTTCTTCACGCACTTCTTCCTGCAAGGAAACCTCTTTCGGGGCAACCGGCTTGGGCGCCCTTGCTGGCTTAATCTTAAGTGGTTCAGGTAGAACCTTGCCTCCACGCAAGTTCATGTTCACCTCTTCCGCTTGCACGTCCTTCTTCGTATCTTCAGCGTGGAACACCTCTTGCTCTTCGGGTGTGAACACATCTTCTGAATCGGAGCTTGGCGTGTCGCTATAGCTGAGGACGACGTTGCAGCTTTCGTTGTTCGATGATTGGGGTGAGCTTGCTCCTTCTGGGTCTCCCTCTCTTCCCTTCGCCAGTACCTGGACCCGAGCGTGTGGCATGAACTGCTCCAAAGTGGGCAAAACACGCCCTGGCCGAGGGAATGACTCATCTCCCTCTGACATAGGGATAAATCTTGGTGGAGGGCGGCGTTGACTTGGATCGACTCGCCTTAGGATCCTTGGGGTGGCTTGCACTAGCGGAGCTGGGCAAAGAGGCCGTGGTGGAAGGTTCCTCGGGTAAGGCTTTCGGCGAACCATTCTCCAAGGCTCCTCCTTGTGGATGGCTAGGGTTGCCTCCTGATGCAGAGGAAGTGCCTGCGTCGTGGAGAGGACAAGGCTGGATAACTGATCTTCAACCTGTGCGAGTGGCACCCACCTTTCTTCGCGCTCCGTTTCTTGACCCGCTGAAGAGGAAGAGGCCACGCTCACCATGTTCACCGTGTGGTAGTCCGGATTGATGGCTTCTGGGTCCAAGTTGATCCTCTTCTCATTGACGGCCCTTTGGAGCCATTCTTTGAAGGCGACACAGTCTTCGATAACATGCCCCACATACCTATGGTACGGGCAAAACAAAGGATTATCAGTCATCCTCACCTGATCGGGCCTCCGAGGTTCCGGCAGGTTTAGTGCTTGATGCTCCATCAGCTGATTGAACATGTCCTTGACAAGTTCGCGACGGAAAATGTACTGCTTCTTGAGGAGCTCCTGAATTGATGGGCGTTGCCTTCCTGCTGCCTGTTCACCTCTTGCGCCCAAGATGGGCACATGACCTTGTGGCGCAGATGCGAAGATCTTGGTGGTGTTTGCTTCCGCCGGTGCCTTTGGCTTGGCACCGTTGTTAGCCTGCTTGGATGTCGCGGCGAAGCGCTTGGCAGGGTCGAATGCGCTGGCATTCTTGTAGAGCTCCATTATCTGCGGCGATTTCTCGAATTCGAGCTTCGTGGCTGCTACCGCCGTGCTCAGGGCACTAAAGGTTCTAGGCTCGCGCCGAGAGACCTCCAATGACCAATGTTGTTGCATCCCATGGACGCACATCTCGATGGCGTCCTCAAGGTGCATCTCTCTGGCGAGACGCACATAGCTGTTGCGAAAGCGGATGATGTAGTCGTCAATGGACTCATCTCGTCGTTGTCGAACTTGCGCCAGCTCGACGATGGAGAAGTCCTTTTTCATGGCGACGAAGTGCTTCTTGAAGACCTCCTTCATGCCTGCCCAACTTCCAATGGATCCAACCGGTAAACGGCTGTACCAATGGAATGCAGGTCCGGTTAATGATCCTGAAAATTGACGCAAGAGAAGTGACGAGCTGTTTGCCGTATCGCCGCATGCCGCCTCAAAGTACGCCAAGTGCTCCCTTGCGTCACCGGTTCCATCGAATTGGCGGAACTTCGGTGGGTGCCACCCCGAGGGGTATGCCACCATGTCGTGCCATGCCTCGTAGGGCTTCTCTAGCTCGCTCTCTGAGGTGCGAGGGGCTTGATTTATCGTCATTTGCTTGAACTTTTTGGCCACCATATCTTCAACGATATCGTGGCAGTCCTTCAGCATGCTCGCATTTGGCGCTGCATTGGCAGAACCAACAGGGCTAACCGATGGCCGGGCATGAATGCTGGTGTCTTGGCGTTGACGCGCATCATTAAGTGGCACCCCTGCATGAGTGTCACCTAGTATCTCTTCTTCTTGTGGATCCGCCACCCGTTGCGGCACGCCTCGTGGTGGAGTGCCTTGGTTGTTCATCATGAGCTCGATGAATTGGTCGAGCTTCGAGGCCAACTGGTTGATGGTCTGACGCTGGTCCCTGACCTGTTCCTCTAAGGAAGCATGTCGTGCTGCTACTTCATTTGCGGCACCTGGCTCCTGGATGACGGCGTCTGGATTTTCGGGGGCACCGCCACTGTTCACCATGCGAACTGGTGCAGTGTGGAGATCTCCAACACCATCTTCAGAATCTGATAAGTCAGATGGAATAAGCTCTTGGTAAGGAGGGGAGTTTGGGTGCCTCTCCAACGAAGGCGAGGATGATGAGTCGGAGAAGCGCTCTTCGTCGTCGAGGTCGTTTTGGTGCTCCCCATCTCCAGCAGGCCCATCCGTTACGCTTTGACGTGCTATGGACCTCAGTCGCGTGTTAGCTCCAGGCCGACTGGCAACCTGGTGAAGTTCATTAGGGTCTTCAGGAAGATGAGCCGTGATGTCGGTGTATCGGCGTGGTGATATGTCTCGATGTCGTGAAGTGCTTCCATCCGCCAGCGATCCTTTGCCTGCAGTTAAAGGAAGACATGGAGCCTTGGATCTTGCTCCTTCTTGTGATGACGAAGAGCTTGTCTTGGGGCCCCTCTCTGAACCTTTGAACCATGCACGAACATGGCCAAGGCGGGGTAAGAAAGTCTTCCGGAAGTCCGCCTTAGGGTTCGGCACAATCTCTTCATCTGAAGGATAGCCAAACTCCTGGGTGATGTGAGGAGGTCGCCATCCATTGCTTGAATCTTGGCTAGGTTGCACCCCTAGAGTGCCACACAAAGCAAGGTTCTTCTCACTTGGTTCCTCCAGTTTCTCAGCCTCCTCTTGGAGCTTAGTTTCCCCATCTTGCTGCATTTTATCAGAGGTAAAAAGAGGAGGATTCATGGGAAGTGTTGCATCCGGTTGGGGAGTGATGTTGGTTGTAGCCTCGGGAGCCGCTTCATCGTTGATGGAGGTCGTAGGCTTGGTTACTTCAATGCCGTCCATCGGTGTAGCCGTTGGTGCAGGTGTTTTTTGGTCCTCCAATGGGGGTGGTGTTGTGGCCGCCTTCACCTGTTCACCATTTTTTTGGGGAAGTGATGAAGGAGGCATCGCCTTGCTCCTTTGCTCCGCGCTGCTTGTGGACGGCTTGCGTGGTTTCGGCGCCAAACGACTGAGCAGGTAGCTATACCGCTCATGTCGCTCCAAGTCGGGGGAGATGCTGAACCTGATTCTGTCATTTTCTTGAATGACTGCACCATCGGGTCGTAGACGTACCTGGGTATGTCGTAGGACTAAATCCTCGAGTTCCTTGTATAGAACTTGGCGGTTTCTCCGGCGCCTCTCGCGCTTGCGTTGGTTATCAGTCAGAACACCGCCGGCCCTTAGTGGCACTGACGGCGTGGGGAGAAGTGGTGGTGCAGGGTGTCGCGTGGATGATGCAGTCCTGTCCATTATCGCCTGTAGTTGTGGTCGATCTCCCCGCCTGGGAGGGGACGATGGTCGTGGTGGAAGCGTCGGTCGCAGAGGCTCCCGTAGTCGCCACTGCTGAGTGGGCTGGGGGTCCCTCTCTTCTTCTTGGTGTCTTGACCAACGGTTCCAACGTGGGGGCATGTTAGTATGCCCCCGTTGCTGGAAGTGTCGGGTTGGTGATGGTGGTCGTCGAGGTGCCAACGTGTGGCGCTCATGTTGAGGACGATGATTTGGGGCCTCACGCCTCATTCTTCCTCCAGCTTGTGTCGATGATGTACTTGGCGCCGTTGAAACGTGCAGGCGCCTCTGGATGTTGTTCATCTGCTCTTGGAGATGGCGAAATTCTCGCCGCAGGTCTTCGTCACGTGGAGCGGGTGCCTCATGGCGAAGGACGGAAAACTTGTTGTCGTTGGGGAGAGACCGTCCGTCGACCGCTGAAGTATGGAGGCATGGAGCCCATGCACCCCGCTGAGTATCTTCAAGGTTGATGGAGACTGTAGAGCCCGGTAGAACAGGCTCCTTGCGTGAACGCCGCTTCCAGAACTCCTTCATAACAGCCCGCCTCACCAGCTGCTTGACCTTGGTTGGCTCGTACGCCCAATCGTCGGGAAACAAGTCGTATGGAGGGGCCAAGGTGCTTCGATAAGTGAACACCTTGTCCGCTAGGTCCCTTGCTCCGAGGGACCAATCCTCCTCCGGCACCGTGCTCTGAGCAATGCGAGAGGTGATCTGTTGGTGGAGTAGTTGTACCTTGCGATACTTCCTCCTGTAGTTCCGAAGAGGGTGCGGGCTTTCCGACAAACGCGAGTTTGCCATGAGCTTGCGCAGGTTCTGGGAGATGGCCTCCAAACCTTCAAGCAGCTCGATCTCGGTGCGTCGTGGAGTTGGCCGTGAAGGCTCTGAGTGCGGAATAGGGGTAGGGGCGTGATGGGACGCCGCTCTTGCCCGCCTGTTGGTGGCCTTAGCACGAAGGCGTTGAGCAGCCTCCACGTCTCCCATCATATCCGCCCTTGTTGACTCCTTCAACAGGGCACGTGCCTCGAGCATTAGCTCGCGACGCTCCTTCTTCACCTTGGCGGCTTCCCGCCTTTGCGCCTTCTTCGATTGCACAGTTTGGAACTGCGCAGGATCTTGAGCTTCGTGCATGTAGACTTTGTCACCGATCTCGATGACGATCATGGCCGGCATTGATCCAAACTGAAGCACCGATGGCTCCGAGTTGCTTCCGTGTGAGAGTCCACCTGCAGAAAAAGGGATCTCGATCAACGGAAATCCTCGCCGATGACTTGTCATGCAGCATGCTGTGTGGATTGGGAGACGGGCGAAGACGATTCTGACGACCACAGCGAAGCAGAGATGGGAGGAGAACCGCGTCCCACTGGGCGTGCCAATTTGTTTGACACGAGAAAAACATCTAAAACTCCGTGGAGAAAGGAAGAAGGGAGTGTGTTTCTCTCATGCGCCGGGGAATGGAAAAGGAAACATGCGGGCGTGCCAGTGTACCGTAGTACACAAAAAGAAAGGGGTACGGAAACGAGTATTTCATTAATCTCATTGGAGAAACAAAATTACAGGTTTCATAATAAAAGGGTGCACTCCATGGCCTACTAGCGCGGCCAGGCTGACTGTAGCGATTGTGTGATCTACTGGTTCCCGGGGCCTCGGAAGGCTCCCGGTTAATTACTCCCGCGGGTTGCTCCGCAGGATACCTCCGATTGAGCTGTGTGGTCATCTTCGTCGTCTTCGCTTCGCGTTCTCCATGCATGATGATGATGATGTGTGTGGGCGGCGGCAGAGCCCGTGTCCTCGTCGGTACACGTGCCGCAAGTAGCGTGGCCTTTGCGGTGGCCACGCTTGCCCTCGCCGTCGTGCCTCGTCGGTCTTGGCGGCATTGGAGGGGTTGTTGTTGGGGTAGCATGGATCACGCTCGGCTTGGCCTTCTCGACGACCGGTAGCTTCTCGGGGTGTGCCACGGGCTACGCCTTTCGGGAGTAATTGTTGGTGGAGACCGGCATCAGTGTATGTCCGTCGCGTTGCAGACGCCAGCATGGCCTGTGTGGTCGCACCTCGTCCCGGCCAGACGCCGAGTCCACGGCAGTCGACGTAGTCAAGGCTTCGTCTCACGAGTTGGGCATAGGAGCGATATCGTTGTTGTTGAAGTCGCGTTGCGTCCCTCGTCATCGCAGCTTGTCTTCCGGTGTTGTCACCTTGCCCGACTCCGAACTCCGATGACGAAGTAGATGCATGGTGTGCCGAACAACTTCGTCGGCGTCGCCTTTGGGTGCTAGTTCATGTGTAGCTTCTTTCATGTATTTCTCTTTGAGAATCATGTGAATGCGTTGCCATTCAGCCAACATGCATGGCCCATGCACGTGCACATGCGTGCATACTAATTCAGTTTAGGGGCACTTTGTGACACAAGGTGGTCTCTCGGTGATGGCAAGCCGGCCGTCGAACCGGACGCCCCTGCTTCGACAAGGAAAAGGGCGAGCCCGCGTAGCGTCGGCTCAGAGGCAGGGCATCGTTTGCTCCCCGGAACACTGGCAGCGCCGTTGCACGGGGCGGCGAGGAGCTGCAGGCGAGTGCTTTGGCGATGTCGCGGGTTGCACGATGTCTTCAACGCGTCCTCCTCAAGGAGCCGCCGGCGAGTGCTCGCGGAAGAACGCACGGCGTGATGGGCGTGCTTCAGGTCTCCTTCTTGGATGATCTCTCTCTTGTGCGATGAAGTAGACAACGGGCTCCATAGAACAGTGATGGCCACTTCGGTGCCATCGACCTCCACTCCATGGCGGCGGCTTGATAGCATCGACAACGGGCGGCGTCGTGGCATGCTCCGTGACGTCGTCTTCCGCGGCACCATCGTGACGAAGTGGGCGCGAGGAGCGGGAGTGGCCTCCGTGACATCGACCTTCAAGGGACCAGCTTGACGATATTGACGGTGGGCGGCGTCGTGGTGTGCTCCATGTCATCGTCTTCTGCAGCGCGGTCGTGACAAGGTGGACGTGAGTGGTGATGGTGACTTGCGTGCCGTTGGCCTCCATATAGCTGGCTCGGTGAAGAATCTGGCGGGGAGCACCACGGTTGGCTACCAGCGTCTTCGACTAGCGGTTACGAGTGGAGGGCCGCCACCGTGGCATCGACCTCCGAGGCATCGACCTCGGTGGCGTCAGCGTCCATAGCACGGGCTTGGTGAAGACGAGCTCCGGCAACGCGTCGTCCTCGTCGAGCGGTGAGAAGTGGGGGCGGCCACCGTGGCGTCGACCTCCAGGACACCGACCTCGGTGGCGTCAGCGTTCCTAGCGCGGGCTTGGTGAAGACGAGCTCCGGCGTCGCGTCATCTTCGTCGAGTGGTGATGAGTGGGGGGCGGCCACCGTGGCATTGACCACCGGGGCATCGACCTGGCGACCTCAACGGTGGGCGGCGTCGTGGCGTGCTCCCTGTCGTCGTCTTGGCAGAACCGTCGTGACGAGGTGGACAACAGGTGGTGGTGGCGACCTCCGTGGCATCGACCTCCATAGCGCCGTCTTGGCGACATCGACGGTGGGCGGCGGCGTAGCGTGCTCCGTCTCGATGTCTTCGCCGAACCGTCGTGACGAGGCGGACATCGGGTGGCGATGGTGACCTCCTCGTCGTTCTTCGTGGCGCTGGCTTGGTGAAAACGATCCCCGGCAACGCATTCCGGTCCGGCGTCTCCAACTCCGGCAGCGGTCCCATCATGCGAACTTTGTCTTCGGCAACACTCCCGGCTTGTGTGCGTGCATGCTATGTGCAAAGAAGGAACAAGGAAAGGGATGGGTTAGATCAAAGTTTTACCCTCCGGGAAGGTGAGCTTCGCGTCCATGTCGCCGCCGCCGAGGTTCCTTGTGTGTAGATGGATGGGCGTGATGGCTGGAGGTACGTGGATGGATCGATGTGTGCAAGGGATGGATCGATGGATGGAAGTGATGTTGCGTGATGGCTGGAGGTGCGCCTTGGTCTTCCCTTGGCCGTGCCTCCGTGCGTGCGTCCTGCCTCCTCCTCCCTGTGATGGATGGGTGAATGAATGGATGTTGTGGCCGTGTGTGGATTCCTGTAGGACGTGCCTCCCTCTGGCCGTCGATGGGTTTGTGTATTTATAGGCAGAGGAGATGGCGACGCGCAGCAAGGCTACGGCCGAACGGCCGTTGCCGATTTTCTTGGACGGGATATGGACTGCAACTAATCCATCTACCTTCGCTGCTTATCCCTTCATTATTTTTCTTGGCGCATACTTCTGCAAAAACAAAACCCCACGTACATACCAAATATCTTCTCCCGTGTATTGCTTACCCTTTTCCTTTTTTGGCTGCGTATATATGCGGGTATTCGGAGATGTATAAATACGTCGGTCAGGGTGCCAGTATACGAGTATTTTTTTTTTGCATGGTCAGTATACGAGTATTTGGAACTGACAGGCGGGCGTTCGGGTGGATATACGATTGAGCGAGACGTCGACGGGAACTGCACTGGGCCATGCATGTCATCGACAAACATACGTGCATGCATGCATCAGTAGGGAAGCCAATTTTCCATGCACAAACGACAAGCCAAAGATGAGTTAGCATGTGCATGCACTAGTCTATGTGAAAATATACACATATGCTTCCTCATATTTCCTGCTCTTAAAAGAACAAATCATCAGATATTCAAAATAGATTATGTGAAATTCATAAGAACACTGCAAAGAAAATAAATGACAAAAAGTCGTCGAACAGATCTCTTCGCGCAGATCTCAGCGTTTGATCAGCGCATGGAGATGCTGGGGGACGGACCAGCAGGCTTCCGCTCCTCTGCCAACGCTGTCTATAGGGGGCGTGGGCAGTCCGTTGCAGGGGAGGCCATGGCCGAAGCAACAGAGGAGGACGCGGTCGAGGAAACCGCTCCTCTCCTTCTCCTAATTTCGGTGGTGGTGGCGGCTATCAGCAGCAACGTCTCCGTTCCCAACCGCTTCAACAACAACAGCAGCAAGAAGGAGACTATCCAGAATGCCAGATCTGCTACAAGTTTCTTGCTGGTGGCGCAAGAGCCTGCTGGCATCGATATGATGATGACCATGAGGAGAAGAAAGCAGCCAACCTCGTCACCAACAACTACGGTATTGACACCAACTGGTATGCAGACTCTGGCGCTACTGAGCACATCACCGGGGAGCTTGATAAGCTAACGATGCGGGAAAGGTACCACGGCGGTGATCAGATACACACGGCAAGTGGAACTGGTATGGATATTACTCATGTTGGAAAATCAATTGTTAAAACCCCCGTAAAAAAATTACACCTTAATAATGTCCTACATGTTCCACATGCTTCCAAGAATCTCGTTTCTGTTCATTGTTTTGCTCTTGACAACAATGTTCTCATAACTTTCTATCCTCACTCTTTTGTGATCAAGGACTTGGCAACGAGGAGAGTCATCCTTAAAGGAAAGTGTGAGGGAGGCCTATATCCACTCATATCATCTTCATCTTCATCATGGTCGAATAAGCAAGCGTGGAGTGTTACCAAACCTTCCTCGGCAAAGTGGCACAGTCGTCTCGGTCACCCCTCTTCAGTTATAGTTCAGCATGTCCTTAGCAAGAATAATCTTCCCTATGAGTCTAGTGTTGAGTCAATTTGTGATGCTTGCAAGCAAGCTAAGAGTCATCGGCTACCATATCCTATATCTACGAGTGTATCTACTACTCCATTACAGTTAATCTTTTCAGATGTATGGGGACCAGCTCCCACATCAGTTGGTAGATTTTCCTATTATGTTAGTTTCATTGATGATTATAGCAAGTTCACTTGGATTTATTTGCTAAAGAAACGATCTGATGTTTTCCAAGTGTTTCTTAATTTCCAAAACCTCGTAGAACGCCAACTAGACTCAAAGATTCTTGCTATGCAAATCGATTGGGGTGGTGAGTATGAAAAACTAAATTCCTTTTTCCAAAAAATTGGAATCTCTCACCATGTCTCTTGTCCCCATGCTGACCAGCAAAATGGGTCGGCTGAACGCAAACATCATCATGTTGTTGAGGTAGGACTAGCATTGCTAGCTAATGCTTCCATGCCCCTAAAATTCTGGGATGAAGCCTTTCTCACTGCCACATATCTCATAAATATTTGACCAAGCAAAGTCATAAAACTCGAGAGCCCCATCACACGTCTTTTTGGCACCAAACCAGACTTCAAATCCCTTCGATTGTTTGGTTGTGCATGTTGGCCGAACCTAAGACCATACAATACACGCAAACTTGCGTTTCGTTCGAAAAAATGTGTGTTCTTGGGCTATAGCCCCATGCACAAAGGAGTTAAGTGTCTAGATGTTCTCACAGGCAGAGTTTATATTTCTCGAGGTGTTGTGTTTGATGAATCAGTTTTCCCGTTTGAATCTCTTCATCCTAATGCCGGCGCTCTCCTCCGTCAGGAGATTCTTCTTCTTCCATCTACACTTCGAGATTTTGATCACGGGGGAAACAATTGCACTGACCAACATGATGACAATATTCCTACTGGAACCAGTTCTTGTCTTCCGTGTGTGCAGGTCTCTGAAGAAAACAGAGTTCAAAACGATCAAAATGATCAAAATCACGTTCAAAATGAAGCTATATTTCATGTGGAAGAAGAAGACGAAGCTGGCGCGGCGTACGAGGATGATCTGGCGGCGCCTGCTACACCTGCGCGTCAATCCACCTCGGATCGGGGGCGAATATCCACCCCGGATCGCGAGCCGGTCGGGATGCATGGCCAGGGCCGTGCGACGCAATCAGCGACCGCCGCGTCCCCACGCGGGGAATCCTCCTCGAGTACCGACCCGCGCATGCAGCCAACTGCGAGGCGCGGCTCGCACATGCGGCCAACGGGCCCATCTGGCGCGGGATCAACTGCGGCGATGGATGGTGCGGCCATGAGTGAGAACGCCACACCCGCGGCCACTGGATCTGGTGTGGCATCTCCTGTTTCCTCTCCGGGATCTTCTGCAACCAGTGATGCTGTGCGCCCGCGTGTACAGCAACCTCCACCAGCCACATCAAGAGTTACAACTCGGCTACAAAAAGGTATTAAGAAACCAAAAATAAGAACTGATGGCACTATACCATATGGCATGTTGTGTATTTCAGGTGAGCCAACCAAATTGGAAGATGCACTAGGAGACCAAAAATGGAGAAAGGCCATGGATGAGGAGTATACGGCCTTAATGAGAAACAAAACATGGCACTTGGTGCCAAACCAGAAAGGCAAAAATATCATTGATTGTAAGTGGGTGTATAGGATCAAGAAAAAGGCAGACGGTTCCATTGACAGGTACAAAGCACGTCTTGTTGCTAAAGGTTTTAAGCAGCGCTATGGTATTGACTACGAAGATACTTTTAGTCCTGTGGTAAAAGCTGCAACCATAA
>LR738710.1:941731324-941804263 GCA_902687465.1 Secale cereale
GTTGCCTGATGTTCATGTGGAGCATAGCTCGCCATGATGTGAGATCCTTCTAACATATCGGTATACAATTTCTTCAAAGAGAATTAAGATTGATATCAAAGTTGAGATTTGCAATGTATTTAAATTTCCCTTTTCAGAATTTTTAGGCAGATACTGATTGTTCTAAATTTGACTCGCTGCTTAAATTGCGTAGAAATGAGAGGCTCAAGGTAGCAACAAGTAGGATGATGGAGTTAACAGGGAGAAGCATGGATCACATCAAGCACCAACAACAATATGTTTGCTCCCCATGCTTTTATGTGATGTATATGTACGGAAGTTTAGAAGATTCATGCTAGCCATGGTAACCTTGGCTCTTCCTTTCTTCAACATTGCTCTGCTTGGTTTGTTGGATTGGAGAGTGAGGGGGAGAAATTGCCGTACTTTTGATCCAAGCATACTATTGCAAATGAAGGAATAGTAGAGTCACTATGCTGGTCAATGGATAATGAGTAATTTGTTCATAACTGGAAACTACTTTACCAGGGAAAGAGATTTCTGTTGTGTATTTCATCGATTTTACTCATGCACGATATAATACAGAATAAAATATAGGGTTCCCGGGCCAGTCTTTTGTCATTTGTTTCCACATAGTTGTTGCAGCATTATGGATGATCTTGCAAATGTTTTTTTTCTTATTTCAAACAAAGATATAGGGAATGGACTACATCCTATCGAGAAGAGCATTTAGAGTAGACCAGATTACTTCCACTTCTCTATATATTATTGTGATCTGCATTACTTCTAGCCTTCTAACATTTATTTCATCATAGTGTGACAAATTAGCTGCACAAGGATAATACCCGGGGTTTGGGACCCAAGATCGTACTTTTTGGACAGAGGGGATGAATATGCCCTATTCAAGTAGCTTCCAGTTTTCTCATGCAAGAGCTCATGTTAGAGATTCAGGTAGTTTGCACGACAATCATCAGCAGTCGTTGGATGAAATTTGTGGGTGTGTAGGATCGCGTCGTACGGATATCGTCCATCGTAGTACGCACATCAATTTCATTTCGAAAAAAAAGTGCACGCACGCAGCAGCAGCAATAGTGGCTGGCTATGAGCACTGCCTTGCCAGCACTCCCTCCGTCCTGGTTTATTAGGCCCCCGATCAAATCACAGTTACCAAGGCAAGATGACTAATTCCCTGAAATTAGGGCAGTTCCTTCGGCTTCAACGCGCAATTTACTACTACTACCCAAAGCAAACCCGGCTTCACCCGCATGCCTGACGCTTGGGAAGCCGGCGCCATCTCACGTGCACGGTGATGCTGCTTCGACACTGAATCACTGGCATATATAGAAAGCATCACGAGTATGTAATTATCTAGACAGCAGGGATTAGCTAGTTATTTGGACATTCATTTTGGCTGTACAAACACTACACCACTCAAAGTGAAAACGACACAATTGTTCCACATTATGTACAACAAAAGGCACCCACCACGCCGCGCTTCTTTCCAGGCGAGGCAACAAACCCTCCTTCAACCGCACTTCACTGACATGGACAACATTAAAATTCAGCAGGTTTATACTTGTATGTTACAGTGTGTGGATTGGCAAGAGGGGAGCAGTACAAGTAGGAACATGCGAGGGGTGGGGCGTGAGGGGTCGGTGGAGGCAGCTCTGATCCAGCGCGGTGTGGAGCCGGCGCTGTTGAGTAACGTGATTGTATTAGGAAACATAGGTTAGACTAGGAAATATTCTGGCTTGCCTTGCACTTCAAGTAGATCATGTACTCCTATATATATGCCCACGAGGCTCAAGCAATACAACAACTATTTCATCAAACCTCTCTCTTCCTTCTAACATGGTATCTATCGCAAGTCGATCCTAAACCCTAGCCGCCACCGTTTCCGCACCCGCGCGCCGCCCCCGGGGCGGTCGGCCTCCATGACCGCCTCCGGGGGCAGCGCCGCCCGTACCTAGGGTTCGTCCGCCGGCCGTGTTGGTCGGATGCCCTAGAGAGTCTTTTTCCCAAACCCTTGCTCCGGGTTTTTTCGCTCTTTCGCCGGTCGTTTTGATCGGCGTTTTTCTTTTTGGTTTTCCGATCAAATCTTGATCGGTTTGCGTCGCCCGCCGCCGCCGTCGACCCCATGCGCCTCTACTCCGACCCCGGCGCGATCAGCCGGCCTCTCCTCCGACCCGGCGGCCACACGCGCCGACGCGGCCCGTTTGGGCTAGCCGTCGTCCACGCATCGCTCCGCCCGTCGCCCTATGACGGCCGTCACCGCCCTGCTCCGACAGGGACACCTACATCACCGACCCGGCGGCCTCGCGCCATGCGACGGCCAATCATAGCCGTCGCTCGCGCGCCGGCCCGCCCGTCGATCCACGTCACCCGCCTCTGCCGCGTCTGCATGGCGGCTCGGCGGTCTACCTCGCCGGCCTCGTCCTCGACTGCATGAGGCTCGTCGGCTGCCTCAACTCGGGGGCCGCTGCTCTGTGGTCGCTCGGGCCTCGTTGCCCAGGCGTCGGCGCTGCTTTGGCAGCCCGGGTGCCGGCGCTGACGTCCTACGCCGTCCGCCGTCGCCGGCCTCATCCAGGACTCCGCCGCCAGCACGCCTCCATCGAGCGGCGTCCCCGACCTCGCGCGCGATCGGCTTGATCACCCGCTCGCCGCCGCGATCCGCCTCATTTACGCCGCGCGACTAACCTGGCCCGTTGGTTGCGCGCGCCTCCGCAGGTCCAGTGAAGATTGT
Source organism: Secale cereale (assembly GCA_902687465.1). Lineage (NCBI taxonomy): Eukaryota > Viridiplantae > Streptophyta > Magnoliopsida > Poales > Poaceae > Secale > Secale cereale. The sequence continues at coordinate 941,734,065 of LR738710.1, forward strand.
CCCGAGTTCAGCGCGCCCCTCCGCCGATCGAGCATCGAGCTGCCGCTGCGTCGCCCCGTCGGGCCGCAGCGCCGCCGCCCCGTGGTTCTCCTCGCGGCTGCATCGACTCGTGATTCGCCGCTGCGTCGCCCCTTCGGGCCGTAGTGCCACGATACGTGGTCCCCGCCGCCGCCCCGAGGCCGTCCCCACGGTGCACCGACTCGCGAACCGTCGTTGCGTCGCCCCTTCGGACCGCAGCGTCGCGGCCCACGGTCCCCGCCACCGCCTCGAGGTTTTCCCATCGTCGCCCTGACCCGCCTGCCGCCGTTGCGTCGCCCCTTCGGGCCGTAGCGTCGCGGCCCGCGGTCCACTCCGCCGTCACCGCGCGTCGACTTCATGTGGTATGCGCCGCGCCGTTTCCCTTGGCGCGGGAACGCCACTGTCCGCGCCGGTCTTCGTCAAGCTGTCAGGTTCTTCGCCTACTTCGAGAATCGCCGCTGCGCTCCTAACCCAGCCGCTGCCGCCGCTCTTCTTCGGCCGCCGCCGCCGCTACCCCTATAGCCGTCGAGATCGATCGATCCAATCGTACCGCTAGTGCAAAGTGCTTGTTCAAGTACGGTGCATGTGCATATGACGTTGTTGATAAATCCACCTACCTCTGTGGTAGCTTCCTTGTCTAGCTAGCTTGCATGTACGTGTTCAGGTCCTGAGTTTCCCGTGGTGGTAGTTGCTTTGGCATAAGAAGGGGAGAGATCGGGAGAGATTGATATTTAGTTAGGGTTCGAATTATTGTGGGCCTATAATAAGTAATAGAATATTGTCCTACGTGGATTCTACTTGTAAAGCGGATGACAATTATGAGCCTCGGAGTGTTTTTTTACCGGTAATTAGATGGGTCAATCTACAACGTAATAATTCGGTCTAACTAGATTAACGGCTCCTAATTACTGATTAACGTGGGAATATTTAGGAAGTGCCTTTAGTATAGGTATAGATATGTATGTATTTAGCAAAACTAAGCCAAAACAGAGATGCATGTTGACAAAATGGAACTGGAGAAGGTTCATGACTCTAAAAACGTACTCCCTCCGTTTCTTTTTAGTCTACATATATAAGATTTGGTCAAAGTGAAACTTTGTAAAATTTGACTAACTTTATAGAAAAACATATTAATATCTACAATAAAAAAGTTATATGTTATGAAAGTTAATTTCAACATGCATCTAATACTATTGATTTCATAGTGTGAATGTTGATATCTTTTCCTATAAAGCTAGTCAAACTTTACAATGTTTGACTTTAACCAAACCTTATATGCGAACTAAAAAGAAACGGAGGGAGTAAACATCTTTTCAGGGTAGATAATAAACACTGAGCACGACACATACAGTTGGTAATAGGAGCTACTCCAGAACAATATAGATAATTTAAAACATCATGATAGTGGGCAAATCAGAATTAGAAACAATAGCTATGCTCTGGAACCTATTCTATAGGACAACATCCCCGATCATCTAAGAAGGAAACACACACGTCGAACAGTACCTACACTACATGTGCCTTGCTAAAGAATAAAGAGGACTACAAATGAAATATCATCTAGTACTAGACACTAGCAACCTGAAACAAAGATTCTTTGACAATCAGATGGCAGTATCAGCGTTAATTTGTAACTATGCATGCACTACATTCTACCTGTTCCCCAATCTCTAAAATTTAACAACAGGAGAAAGTCCTGCACGGGAACACTGCACACATTTCACAGCAAAATCAAAGCATAGGCATTGGCACCGCATATCAAGAATTCACATTGGTGGCCCCAATCAAGCGCCCATATCAAGAATTCACATTTGGCGTTAATTAGTTGGCCTTTTTAGCACCTGGTAGCTAAAGCAGATGATTTGCTGCTGCACGGAAAGGCCAGAGGGAGAGCGAGGTGCTACCTGCAGGAACCCATTGCCGGCGGTGGTGAGGTCGGGTCCGGACACTTACGATTCCGGACGCTGGTAGTGGTGTGGTCGATGGCGACCATCCCCTTCTTCCCCCAGCGACCATCTAGCAGTTTGAAGAAGCTAAATGAAGATGGAAATTTTCTTAGCAGGGTGAATCTAGGTGCACCGGACACTCGGAAATAAAGAAGCCAATGGAATTTAACTAATCATCAAATGCAGACATTACAGAAAATCACAGATCTCACTAATAGAAAACAGGGCTTTGATCCTGGACAGAAGAGAGCTTTAGAACCGGTCGATTTACGAACCGGGACTAATGGGTGCATTAGTCCCGGTTCAAGCGAACCGAGAGCCGGCCGGACCTCGGCATGCACTAGTCCCGGTTTGTCTGACCCCTTTAATCCCGGTTCCAGACAAGAACCGGGACTAAAGGTTGTCGCTCCTAGAGCAGCCCCTTTAGTTCCGGTTCTAGCCGTCAACCGAGACTAAAGAGATGCCTATAGATATGCTCACCCCTTCCCTCACTCCTTTGTTTTTTTTGGCTGGCAAAAGTGTGGGAGGTGTGTGATGCTCTACTCTCACCTTCTATGCACATGAGGTGTTTGATGAAATGTCCGAGCCACACTTAAGCTTTCTCCTCTCCAAGCTCGACCTCCAAGCTACATTTTCCCCAAGATTTGTCTAGGTTTGGCAGTGCACCAACTACAAGTGTTCTAAAAGGTTATCAACTTCATCCTTTCATCTCTCGCTGCTAGTTTAGCTTCATTTCAAATGCTCTAGAAGTAGAGTGCTTTCTGAGTTTTAGTGGAGGAGTGTATGTGGGAGTTCATTTGATTTAGATGCACAATTTGAGCTCAAATTAACTACTTAGATTTTGCACATGTGTAGGGTGCCGTGCTGTCCCCGTCCCCGTCCTCACCGCCGTCCATCGCCCGCGCCGATCTCGCCGCCGACCCCACCGTGCTGAGCCTCTTGTTCTTAATTATCTTATTTTTTTAAAGAAAAAAATTCTTACTTGTTGTATGAGTTAGATAGCTACTTGTATAATTTTCTTATGTTTATTATTGTTTTTTATTATATATAGTGCCATGGTTGGTATCCGCCCCCCGTCAGCTCTCGTCCCGACTATGATTCGGATGTTGTATATTATCTTTTATAACTATTTATTTCATTTAGTGTTTATGACAATTATGCCAACCAACGTGACATAGATGTTTTTATCTAGGAGGTATGTGAACCAGAAATTCAACCGACCCTCTTGTCGAGAGGTTAAATTTAGTTGAAAAACATAATAATTATTTGAAAGAAAAATTGAAAAAAATTGAAGTCGAGAAGATGAAATTGGAGTTGCATGTTGCCGATGTCATCGACAATCACAAGATCCAGATGGATGCAATGCGCTTGAAGATTAGAAAGATTAGAAAATATGCCATTGATAATGAGGCTTGGTATCGTTATGTTGTTGGATCAATTGTTATCTTAGTTGCGATTATGCTCGCATTTGTTGTTGCATTTAAATATTTTACACAGTTGTATGTTAGTTTCAATGTATGTTTTAATTAGATGATCTAGAGAGCTATATGTTGTTCCATGAGAACTATATATGTATGAACTTTATGCATTAATTTTTTGAGTAATAACTTTTGATCAGTATTGTACTTTGGTTTTAATGTGATGATGAACTTGTATTAATTTGGTCACTTCTCTATTCATGATGTTCTATAATGGTTTTTGATATACTTAACTATATAATGCATGCAGATGAACAGGCAATGGATGTACGGTGACCGGCGCACCGATGACTACATTGACGCCTGCATATTTTTCTCGAGGTGGCCCTCGACAAACAACTCGTAACTTGTTACTATCAGTAAGTAATAATTATGTAATTAAGTCTCTAGATCAACTCATTCATTGCATGCATATATAATTATCCTCACTATATTATGAAAATTGAAGATCGTCCAATGCAAAAGAGGACGAATCTATGACATTGGGTTCATTAGCCAAAATACCGTAAATGACAAAATAGAGTTGAAGCTACTGAGGAAAACTTGCTAAAAGCGTTCCTTCAACATCAAAACAAAAGGGAAGTATTCTTTCCTTACAACTTCAAGTGAGTGTTATTGTCTTGTGTATATTCGGTTTCGCTTACTCGAGGTTAAGTACTGTAATTGATGAGTTATGCGTGTGCATGTTTCACTCTATTCTGCTATCCATTAAGCTTGACGCGGGAGTAGTAACTGTCTTAGACTCGAGACGTAAAGATCCCAAGGATTATGCAGACATGACTGCAATGCTCCACAGGTAAGTTCAATCATTATCACACCATATCGGCAATTTTCGTTCATTTCCTGATATCAAGTAATCATTTTCTTTGTCGGGCAGGGTTTGGAAAAAGTTCACCGGAATGGTTCCGGGTCTGAAGAACGAGCTCCGATTTACACACCCCAAAGTAAGTAGTACTAGCTAGTTTCTCACATCTTTTATTGATTCTAGTTTCAGCAATACCATTATCACGCTTGATTATCAGTTTGATTGAACCCTATTCTCGTAAAGTGCTTGTGGTGGGCACCCAAAAATCATTTATGTGGATACAACGTATGCGAGGTCATTCGCCACTCGATCTCTGAGCGGGGCATATCTTCACGGCAATGTGAAGTACGTAAACAAAATTCACAACTTTATTTTATTACCATCAATCGTGTTGAGTTTCATTCATATATATGTATTGCCCCCCTTCTTTAAAATAGATGTGGCAGATGTGGGATGAACTCCTACCACAAGATCGCATACGAGCAATTCTAGAAGAATTGGCGGGATTCTTTCTTGACCACGTCATACATGAAAAGGTAGAATACCATACAAAAATTCAATGGGACGTTGGTGCTTGATGATGTCAGGGATGTTATATTGTATATCTGCAGTAGCGTCGGATAGATATACGAAAACTTGTTGTTCGACCAAGCACGGAGAAAGAGAGGTCACTTGTCTCTATATATGTTTCGACGATCTTGTGTAAATATTAATGGTTTCCTTCATTTCCTTACTAGGTAGCGTTGATGGCTTCTCGCCCCTCGTTGGTTACCCCAAGTGGAAGGCTTGAGATGTAGCGTAGCGGCAAATTTCCCTTGGCAAAGATACCAAGGATCGAATCCCGTGAGACTCCGAGGGTCGACAAGAAGGTGTCAATAGCGTCAGGAACTTTTGCTTGACAGGACCTGCACACAGATACAAATAATTTGCTCCCAACGAGTACAGAGAGGTTGTCAATCCCACCGGCCTTGTCGTTTACAAATGATCAAACGCAAGAGATAATAGTGATAGGTATGACTGCAACTAGGAAATAAGAACATGAAGTAAATAGCGGGTGTGATCAGTGATGGTAATAAGTACCGGAGTCCCATGATGTTCACTAGTGATGTCTCTCTCCCAAAAGACGATAAAACAGCTAAGCGAGGTAAACAAATTACAGCTGGGCAATTGACAGGATTATGTGCGCAAACCAATGCTAACTATGCTGTAAAGAAAGTTAGAGGCTCAAAAGCATGGGCGGTACGCCAAGGCAAGTAGACCGAAATCCATCTGCATCTACTACTAATCATCCACCTTGAGATATCTATCCAGAACATCTCGCTGGTAATAAGTTGCGAGTCCCACCCAAAGTGTAAACTCAAAGCAACAGATAACTGCATTAAAAGAACTTTGCGTAAAGTAAACAATCCTTGCACCCGCAAGTACAAGCACCGTTGTTTTCCCCCTTGTGGCAACAGCACATCCCCTAGACTCATGTTTCTGTCACTCAAGCTAGTCATCGAGGGGCATGAACCCACAATCAAGCATAACGTTCCCTCTTGGAGTTACTACCTACTACTCGGCCAAAGCAATAAATAGCAACGGAAAACATGCAAGAATTACTCAAGAACATAAATATAAAACAGGTGAATCAAATATATTACTCACACACAATCTGAACATAATCTCATAATCCATCGGATCCCAGCAAACTCAGCAGAGCAACAGCATAAAGATTACATATGTGCCCCGATCATGTAGGGCAGCTCACGAGGTCTAATCGATGAAGAACAAAGAGGGGAGGAGAACATCACATAGCTACTGGTCATGGACCCATGGTCCAAGGGAGACTACTCACAACTCATCCGGGAGGCGTCCATGGTGGTGGAGAAGCTCCCGGTGGTGGTTCTCCCCTCCGGCAGGGTGCCGGGAAGAGTTCTCCTGGTGCTCCCGATCTTGGAAGCGCGGCGCCGGCGGAACAGAGATGAGATCGCAAAAAAGGGTTCCGTCCTCGAGGGATTCGGGACGCGAGCAATATATATGCCAAAGGGGGTCACCAGAGGCGGAGGTGGGGCCCCAGGCGCCCCCCTGGCGCGGCCAGGGGTGGGGCCGTGCCGGGTGGCCGCCTGGGCCACCCCAGGCTCCCCTCTGGCCCTGCCTTGGTTTTTCCGGAAGCTCCCAATACGCTGATTTTTCCTGTATTTTTCTCGGAATTTTTAGGGCACTTTTAATATGGGGGAAACCTGAAATAGAAAAACAGCAGAAAACAGGAACTGGCACTGTGGTGCACTGAGTTAATAGGTTAGTCCAAATATGATCAAAAGTGTATGGAAGTGCATAAATATCATAGCAATATCACACAAAAGAGGCATGGAGCAAGCAGAAATTATAGATACGTTTTGGACGTATCAACATCCCCAAGCTTAATTCCTGCTCGTCCTCGAGTAGGTAAATGATAACAAGCATAATTTCTGTGGTGACATGCTATCAACCATATAAGAACTTTTAAGTAAAGCAATCAAGGCACGTAATCCAATTCAAGTCATAACAAGCAAGAGTCTATATTAGCATTGTAACAAGTAACATAAGAACATAAAGGTGCAAGAGCTCTCGCTGTCCGTGACTCGAATGTCTCCAAATGGTGTTTGCGTGCAAGAAAGGGGATAGGGATATATGAGAGAGTAAAACATAGTTTTTGTATTGTTGAGAACTTAATCTACTAAAGTTTCACACTTGGTCTTCTTTGGAATCTTATCTTGACTCATCCCCAGACCGTCAGCCAGGTACAAGTCAAAATAATCCACTCCCTTTCGATGTTTTGAGCACTCATGCAATGGATGAGCGTAAGCAAGAAAGTCGACACTTAGGATGGCAAAGAGAGAAAAATGATAGAGGGGGAAGACAAAAAGGTGTGAAAGGCTCACATCAATGAGGACAATCATCGGCGAGAGAAAGCCAAATGATAGATATGATGTGAGGAGTAGGGATTGCCATGCAACGGATGCACATACGAGCTAAGGTAAGCTCTCCAATGGAACTAGTGGGGGGTGCATCCAACTTGCTTGCTCAAGAAGACCTAGAGCTCTTTTGAGGAGGCTCATCATTGGAATATACAAGCCAAGTTCTATAGTGTAAAGGTCCCCACATAGCTATATGCATAAATGATAATCTCTATGGAGTACATGTTGGGAACGTAGCATAATTCAAAATTTTCTACGCCTTCACCAAGATCCAACTATGGAGACATCTAGCAACGAGCAACTAAGAGTGCATCTACATACCGTTATGAAGATTTCGTGCGGAAGCTTTCAACGAAGCAAGGATGAAGTAGTCGTACTCTTCACGTTCTTCGTCACCGATGATCTAGCGCCGAACGGACGGCACCTCCGCGTTCAACACACGTACGGTGCAGCAACGTCACCTCCTTCTTGATCCAGCAAGGGGGGAGGAGAAGTCGTCAGAGATCTGGCAGCACGACGGCGTGATGACGGATGCAGTGGAGATCGCAGCAGGGCTTCGCCGGGTGCCCTGCGTGGGAGTTGGGAGGTGTGACGGGAGGGGGAGAGGCGCCAGGACTTGAGGTGCGGCTGCCCTCTCCCCCCCCCACATATATATAGGGGGCCAGGGGGGGCGCCAGCCCCTTGCAGATCCAATCTGCAAGAGGGGGCGGCGGCCAGGGAGGAGTCCTCCTCCCCCAAGGCAAGTGGTGGCCCCCCTCCCCTTAGGGTTTTAACCCTAGGCGCATGGGGAGGTGGGCCACCTTGTGGTGCGCCAGCCCAGAGGGCTGGACACATCCCCTCGCGGCCTAGGGGCCCCACCGGGATGGGTGGTCAAACCCGGTGGACCCCCGGGGCCACTCCGGTGGTCCCGGGACGCTCCCGGTGACCCCCGGAGATCACCCGTTGGCCGAAACTGGACTTCCCATATATCAATCTTTACCTCCGGACCATTCCGGAACTCCTCGTGACGTCCGGGATCTCATCCGGGACTCCGAACAACTTTCGGGTTTCCACGTGCATTTATCTCTACGACCCTAGCGTTACCGAACCTTAAGTGTGTAGACCCTACGGGTTCGGGAGACTCGTAGACATGACCGAGACCACTCTCCGGTCAATAACCAACAGCGGGATCTGGATACCCATGTTGGTTCCCACGTGTTCCTCGATGATCTTCATCGGATGAACCACCGTGTCAAGGATTCACTCAATCCCGTATGTTATTCCCTTTGTCCATCGGTACGGTACTTGCCCGAGATTCGATCGTCGGTATTCCCGATACCTTGTTCAATCTCGTTATGGCAAGTCTCTTTACTCGATCTGTAATCCATCATCCCGTGACTAACTACTTAGTCACATTGAGCTCATGATGATGATGTCTTACCGAGTGGGCCCAGAGGTACCTCTCTGTCATACGGAGTGACAACATCCCAGTCTCGGTTCGTACCAACTCAACACACACTTTCGGAGATACCCGATGCGTACCTTTATAGCCACCCAGTTACGTTGTGACGGTTGGCACACCCAAAGTACTCCTACGGTGTCCGGGAGTTGTACAACCTCATGGTCTAAGGAATAAATACTTGACACCGAAAAGCTTATGCATTACGAACTATACGATCTCGTGTTATGCTCAAGTTTGGGTCTTGTCCATCACATCATTCTCCTAATGATGTGATCCCGTTATCACTGACATCTCATGTCCATGGTCAGGAAACCGTGACCATCTGTTGATCAACGAGCTGGTAACTAGAGGCCTACCAGGGACTCATTGTGGTCTGTGTATTCACACATGTATCGCTGTTTCCGTACAATACAATTCAAGCATGAATAACAGACAATTATCATGAACAAGGAGATATAATAATAATGCTTTTATTATTGCCTCTAGGGCATATCTCCAACAGTCTCCCACTTGCACTAGAGTCAATAATCTAGTTACATTGTGATGAATCGAACACCCATAGAGTTCGGGTGTTGATCATGTTTTGCTCGTGAAAGAGGTTTAGTCAACGGGTCTACGACATTCAGATCCGTATGCACTTTACAAATATCTATATCTCCATCCTGAACATAATTCCGGATGGAGTTGAAACGGCGCTTGATGTGCTTGGTCTTCTTGTGAAACCTGGGCTCCTTGGTAATAGCAATAGCACCAGTGTTGTCACAGAAGAGAGTCATCGGGCTTGACGCGCTTGGAATGACTCCTAGGTCGGTGATGAACTCCTTCATCCAGACTCCTTCCTGCGCTGCTTCAGAAGCAGCTATGTACTCCGCTTCACATGTAGATGCTGCCACCACGCTTTGCTTGCAACTGCACCAGCTGACTGCCCCTCCATTCAAAATATACACGTATCCGTTTTGTGACTTAGAGTCATCCAGATCTGTGTCGAAGCTAGCATCGACGTAACCCTTTACGACGAGCTCTTCGTCACCTCCATAAACGAGAAACATATCCTTAGTCCTTTTCAGGTACTTCAGGATGTTCTTGACCGCTGTCCAGTGTTCCGTACCGGGATCACTTTGGTACCTCCCTACCAAACTTATGGCAAGGTTCACATCAGGTCTGGTACACAGCATGGCATACATGATAGAACCTATTGCCGAGGCATAGGGAATAACACTCATCTTTTCTCTATCTTCTGCCGTGGTCGGCGACTGAGCTTTGCTCAATCTCATACCTTGCAAAACAGGCAAGAATCCTTTCTTAGACTGATCCATATTGAACTTCTTCAATATTTTGTCAAGGTATGTACTTTGTGAAAGACCTATGAGGCGTCTCGATCCATCTCTATAGATTTTGATGCCTAATATGTAAGCAGCTTCTCCAAGGTCCTTCATTGAAAAACTTTTATTCAAGTAGGCCTTTACATTTTCCAAGAATTCTATATCATTTCCCATCAGCAATATGTCATCCACATATAATATGAGAAATGCCACAGAGCTCCCACTCACTTTCTTGTAAATACAGGCTTCTCCATAAGTCTGTATAAAGCCAAACGCTTTGATCACCTCATCAAAGCGAATATTCCAACTCCGAGATGCTTGCACCAGCCCGTAAATCGAGCGCTGGAGCTTGCATACCTTGTTAGCGTTCTCTGGATCGACAAAACCTTCCGGTTGCATCATATACAACTCTTCCTTGAGGAAGCCATTAAGGAATGCTGTTTTGACGTCCATTTGCCATATCTCATAATCATAGAATGCGGCAATAGCTAACAAGATTCTGACTGACTTCAGCATCGCTACGGGAGAGAAAGTCTCGTCGTAGTCAATCCCTTGAACTTGTCGATAACCCTTAGCGACAAGTCGAGCTTTATAGATGGTCACATTACCATCTGCGTCTGTCTTCTTCTTAAATATCCATTTGTTTTCTATGGCGTGCCTATCATCAGGCAAGTCCACCAAAGTCCATACTTTGTTTTCATACATGGATTCTATCTCGGATTTCATGGCTCCAAGCCATTTATTGGAATCTGGGCCCGCCATCGCTTCTTCATAGTTCGAAGGTTCACCGTTGTCTAACAACATGATTTCCAGGACAGGGTTGCCGTACCACTCTGGTGCGGAACGTGCCCTTGTGGACCTTCGAAGTTCAGTAGTAACTTGATCTGTTTCTTCATGATCATTATCATCAACTTCCTCCCTTGTCGGTGCAGGCACCTCAGGAACAGTTTCCTGCGCTGCGCTACTTTCCGGTCCAGGAGGGGTGACTGTCACCTCATCAAGTTCCACTTTCCTCCCACTCACTTCTTTCGAGAGAAACTCTTTCTCCAGAAAGTATCCATTCTTGGCAACAAAGACTTTGCCTTCGGATCTGTGGTAGAAGGTGTACCCAATAGTTTCCTTTGGGTATCCTATGAAGACGCATTTCTCCGATTTGGGTTCGAGCTTTTCAGGTTGAAGTTTCTTGACATAAGCATCGCAACCCCAAACTTTTAGAAACGACAGCTTCGGTTTCTTGCCAAACCAAAGTTCATACGGAGTCGTCTCAACGGATTTTGACGGAGCCCTATTTAAAGTGAATGCGGCAGTCTCTAAAGCATAACCCCAAAAAGATAGCGGTAAATCGGTAAGGGACATCATAGATCGCACCATGTCCAACAGAGTACGATTTCGACGTTCGGATACACCGTTACGTTGAGGTGTTCCGGGCGGTGTCAATTGTGAAACAATTCCACAGCTTCTAAGGTGTGTGCCAAATTCATGACTTAAATATTCACCCCGACAATCCGATCGCAAGAACTTTATTTTTCTGTCACGTTGATTCTCAACCTCATTCTGAAATTCCTTGAACTTTTCAAAGGTCTCAGACTTGTGTTTCATCAAATAGATATACCCATATCTACTCAAGTCATCTGTGAGGGGTAGAACATAACGGTAGCCTCCGCGAGCCTCAACACTCATTGGACCGCACACATCGGTATGTATGATTTCCAACAAGTTGGTTGCTCGCTCCATTGTTCCGGAGAACGGAGTCTTGGTCATCTTTCCCAAGAGGCATGGTTCGCACGTGTCAAATGATTCATAATCAAGAGACTCCAGAAGTCCATCTGAATGAAGCTTCTTCATACGTTTGACACCAATATGACCAAGGCGGCAATGCCACAAGTATGTGGGACTATCATTATCAACTTTACATCTTTTGGCATCTACACTATGAATATGTGTATCACTATGTTCGAGATTCATCAAAAATAAACCATTGACCAGCGGGGCATGACCATAAAACATACCTCTCAAATAAATAGAACAACCATTATTCTCTGATTTGAAAGAATATCCATCTCGCATAAGACGAGATCCAGAAACAATGTTCATGCTCAAAGCTAGTACTAAATAACAATTATTGAGGTTTAAAACTAATCCCGAGGGTAGATGTAGAGGTAGCGTGCCGACGGCGATCACATCGACCTTGGAACCATTCCCGACGCGCATCGTCACCTCATCCTTCGCCAGTCTCCGTTTATTCCGCAGCTCATGTTTTGAGTTACAAATGTGAGCAACTGCACCGGTATCGAATACCCAGGAGCTACTACGAGTGCTGGTAAGGTACACATCAATAACATGTATATCATATATACCTTTGACGTTGCCGGCCTTCTTGTCTGCTAAGTATTTGGGGCAGTTCCGCTTCCAGTGACCCGTTCCCTTGCAATAAAAGCACTCAGTCTCTGGCTTGGGTCCATACTTTGGCTTCTTCCCAGCAACAGGCTTGCCAGGCGCGGCAACTTGCTTGCCGTCCTTCTTGAAGTTCTTCTTACCCTTGCCTTTCTTGAACTTAGTGGTTTTATTGACCATCAACACTTGATGTTCTTTCTTGATGTCTACCTCCGCTGATTTCAGCATTGAATACACCTCGGGAATGGACTTCTCCATCCCCTGCATATTGAAGTTCAGCACGAAGCTCTTGAAGCTTGGTGGGAGCGACTGGAGGATTCTGTCAACGACCGCTTCATCTGGGAGATTCATTCCCAGCTGAGACAAGCGGTTGTGCAATCCTGAAATCTTGAGGATGTGCTCACTGACAGAACTGTTCTCCTCCATCTTACAGCTGTAGAATGCGTCGGAGACATCATATCTCTCGACTCGGGCATGAGCTTGGAAAACCATTTTCAGCTCTTCGAACATCTCATATGCTCCATGGTGCTCAAAACGCTTTTGGAGCCCCGATTCTAAACTGTAAAGCATGCCGCACTGAACCAGGGAGTAATCATCACTACGCGACTGCCAGACGTTCAAAACGTCTTCGTCCGCATCGGGAGCAGGTGCATCACCTAGCGGTGCTTCTAGGACATATGATCTCTTGGCAGCTATGAGGATAATCCTCAGGTTACGGACCCAATCCGTATAGTTGCTACCATCGTCTTTCAGCTTGGTTTTCTCTAGGAACGCGTTGAAGTTGAGGGAAACTGGAGCGTGGGCCATTTGATCTACAAGAGATATTGTAAAGAATTTAGACTAAGTTCATGATAATTAAGTTCATCTTAATCAAATTTTAATGAACTCCCACTCAGAATGACATCTCTCTAGTCATCTAAGTGATACACGATCCGAATCGAGTAGTCCGTGTCCGATCATCACGTGAGACGGACTAGTCAAAAACGGTGAACATCTTCATGTTGATCGTATCTTCTATACGACTCTTGTTCGACCTTTCGGTCTTCCGTGTTCCGAGGCCATGTCTGTACATGCTAGGCTCGTCAAGTGAACCCTAAGTGTATTGCGTGTGTAAATCTGTCTTACACCCGTTGTATGCGAACGTTAGAACCTATCACACCCGATCATCACGTGGTGCTTCGGAGCAACGAGCTTTAGCAACGGTGCACAGTTAGGGGAAACACATTACTTGAAATTTTAGTGAGAGATTATCTTATTTACTACCGTCGTTCTAAGTAAACAAGATGCAAAAACATGATAAACATCACATGCAATCAATTAAAGTGACATGATATGGCCAATATCATCTTGCTCCTTGGATCTCCATCTTCGGGGCACCATGATCATCTTGTCACCGGCTCGACACCATGATCTTCATCATCATGATCTCCATCATCGTGTCTTGAAGAAGTTGTCACGCCAACTATTACTTCTACTACTATAGCTAACGTTTAGCAATGAAGTAAAGTAATTACATGGCGTTATTCAGTGACACGCAGGTCATACAATAATTAAGACAACTCCTATGGCTCCTGCCGGTTGTCAAGTTCATCGACATGCAAGTCGTGATTCCCTATTACAAAAACATGATCAATCTCATACATCACATATATCATTCATCACATCTTCGTTCTTGGCCATACCACGTCACAAAACACATGCTGCAAAAACAAGTTAGACGTCCTCTAATTGTTGTTGCAAGTTTTACGTGGCTTCTATAGGATTTCTAGCAAGAACGTTTCTTACCTACGCCAAAACCAAAACGTGATTTGTCAACTTCTATTTACCCTTCATAAGGACCCTTTTCATCGAATCCGATCCGACTAAAGTAGGAGAGACAGACACCCGCCAGCCACCTTATGCATCTAGTGCATGTCTGTCGGTGGAACCAGTCTCACGTAAGCGTACGTGTAAGGTCGGTCCGGGCCGCTTCATCCCACAATACCGCCGAATCAAGATTGACTAGTAACGGTAAGAAAGTTGAACAAGATCATACGCCCACAACTGCTTTGTGTTCTACTCGTGCAAGATGCTACGCATAAAACCTAGGCTCAGATGCCACTGTTGGGAACGTAGCATAATTCAAAATTTTCTACGCCTTCACCAAGATCCAACTATGGAGACATCTAGCAACGAGCAACTAAGAGTGCATCTACATACCGTTATGAAGATTTCGTGCGGAAGCTTTCAACGAAGCAAGGATGAAGTAGTCGTACTCTTCACGTTCTTCGTCACCGATGATCTAGCGCCGAACGGACGGCACCTCCGCGTTCAACACACGTACGGTGCAGCAACGTCACCTCCTTCTTGATCCAGCAAGGGGGGAGGAGAAGTCGTCAGAGATCCGGCAGCACGACGGCGTGATGACGGATGCAGTGGAGATCGCAGCAGGGCTTCGCCGGGTGCCCTGCGTGGGAGTTGGGAGGTGTGATGGGAGGGGGAGAGGCGCCAGGACTTGAGGTGCGGCTGCCCTCTCCCCCCCCCCACATATATATAGGGGGCCAGGGGGGGCGCCAGCCCCTTGCAGATCCAATCTGCAAGAGGGGGCGGCGGCCAGGGAGGAGTCCTCCTCCCCCAAGGCAAGTGGTGGCCCCCTCCCCTTAGGGTTTTAACCCTAGGCGCATGGGGAGGTGGGCCACCTTGTGGTGCGCCAGCCCAGAGGGCTGGACACATCCCCTCGCGGCCTAGGGGCCCCACCGGGATGGGTGGTCCCACCCGGTGGACCCCCGGGGCCACTCCGGTGGTCCCGGGACGCTCCCGGTGACCCCCGGAGATCACCCGTTGGCTGAAACTGGACTTCCCATATATCAATCTTTACCTCCGGACCATTCCGGAACTCCTCGTGACGTCCGGGATCTCATCCGGCACTCCGAACAACTTTCGGGTTTCCACGTGCATTTATCTCTACGACCCTAGCGTTACCGAACCTTAAGTGTGTAGACCCTACGGGTTCGGGAGACACGTAGACATGACCGAGACCACTCTCCGGTCAATAACCAACAGCGGGATCTGGATACCCATGTTGGTTCCCATGTGTTCCTCGATGATCTTCATCGGATGAACCACCGTGTCAAGGATTCACTCAATCCCGTATGTTATTCCCTTTGTCCATCGGTACGGTACTTGCCCGAGATTCGATCGTCGGTATTCCCGATACCTTGTTCAATCTCGTTATGGCAAGTCTCTTTACTCGATCTGTAATCCATCATCCCGTGACTAACTACTTAGTCACATTGAGCTCATGATGATGATGTCTTACCGAGTGGGCCCAGAGGTACCTCTCCGTCATACGGAGTGACAACATCCCAGTCTCGGTTCGTACCAACTCAACACACACTTTCGGAGATACCCGATGCGTACCTTTATAGCCACCCAGTTACGTTGTGACGGTTGGCACACCCAAAGTACTCCTACGGTGTCCGGGAGTTGTACAACCTCATGGTCTAAGGAATAAATACTTGACACCGAAAAGCTTATGCATTACGAACTATACGATCTCGTGTTATGCTCAAGTTTGGGTCTTGTCCATCACATCATTCTCCTAATGATGTGATCCCGTTATCACTGACATCTCATGTCCATGGTCAGGAAACCGTGACCATCTGTTGATCAACGAGCTGGTAACTAGAGGCCTACCAGGGACTCATTGTGGTCTGTGTATTCACACATGTATCGCTGTTTCCGTACAATACAATTCAAGCATGAATAACAGACAATTATCATGAACAAGGAGATATAATAATAATGCTTTTATTATTGCCTCTAGGGCATATCTCCAACAGTACAAGGTATAAGATGGAGTACGAGTGTGGATCTCTCAAAAGGAAATAGTAGTGTGCCCCCTTCTCTCTTTTTATTTCTTTTTCTCTTTTTTTCTATTTTTTTATTTTTTTGTGGCCTCAATGGCTCTTTCTATTCATCTCTCATTTGTCCTCTTTGGGATCTTTTGATTTTGTCCTCTTTGGGATCTTTTGATTTGTCCTCTTTGGGATCTTTTCCTCACTTTAGGGGCAACACTCTATGTATTACAAGAAGTATAGAAGATCTTTCACACTTTACAAAAGTACTCAACATAAAGAAAATGAAACTATCATGATGTATGCAAATGTATGCCTCTGCCAGTGTAGCAGGATATGCAATGATACTAGCGCGTCATGTAGCAATGATTAGGGCAAGGCCCAACTAGCATGCGTCTCATCGATCAAGCAAAAAGCATGTATGACATGAAGATCGAGTCATGAGAGGATGGATGTTGCCTGGCAATGTATCTCGGAAAGGCTATGGAAATGCCTTGATAGGTAGGTATGGTGGCTGTTTTGAGGAAGGATATAATGAGGCTGATGATGACAGAGTGTATCGTGCCAAGGATTTGGATGCACCGGCGAAGTATGCGCCAACTCTCGAGGTGAGAAAGGGCAATGCACGGTACCGAAGAGGCTAGAAAAATATGGTTAGGTGGAAGTGTCAACCTTCGAATACTCACATTAGTCCGAAGAACTCATGCACTTATTATCGGTAACTGTCAATCTAATTAGGAGGTTCACAAAGAGACAAGTACCCCGAGGAGGTGTGTATGGGGGTTTGGTTACCCTTGCGCATCCTCGACCCATGGTACGTGAGTGTACTCTAATATTCGATCCCTCCAAAGATTAGTGATCCATTTAGTAGCTAAAGTTCTCAACTATTTTGTAGGTTTTCGAAAATAAACACGGATTGCCCAAAATACGACATCTATCACTAATAGGCTAAAGCTCTTGACACCAAAAGTTCAGACATTACTCATGGCAATACCTCAAAACTATTGCAAGTTACTACTAAAATTAAATAGCAACCTCAATTACCTACTTTAAGTTAAGACACACAACTCAGTGCAACAGACAAACTCTCTTAACAAGATAAACATGAAAACTCAAGAGAGTTCAACAACCAACTAAACAAAAGCTCTTTAAAAAGAAAAGCATGAAAACTAAGAGCTAAACATGACAGTAGCTATGGAAAGACAAAGAACATACACAGCAAAGATAAGCATGAAAATCCTATGTTGTGTTCTAGGTTTAAGTGGAGCGTGTTTCTCTCCCACACAAAGAAAGCTGGGTTCTAACTCGTTATGAACAGCAAGCAAAGCTAAAAGAAACTAAAAAGGACACTAAAAAGGAAACTAAAAGTGAGACGCTCCAAGCATAGCACATAACGCATGAAGTGATTAAAATATAGTGGAACGAAAGATGAACTGATATATGTTGATGGAGAAGGGGATGCACGGGGGCATCCCCAAGCGTAGATGCTTGAGTCTTCTTGAATATTTCTTGGGGGTGCACGGGGGCATCCCCAAGCTTGAGCGTTTGACCCTCCTGAATCTTTTTATCATCTTCCCTCGCACACTTGAAAACTCCCTTCATACATAACTCATCATAATCTGATTAGCGAGGTTAGTACCCATAATAAAATAACTTTTCCTTGCTGGAAATAAGGATAATCTTGACGAGCTACTGTTTCTCAAGATTGCCAAAAGGTTTTTGCAAAGAAAAAGCAAGCTTAAGGTTTGCAAAACGAAGAAAAGGCAAAACAGGACAGAATCTGTGAAAAACAGACCAGCAGGTCGTAAATAATTTTTTCGGGGCACTTCTGCAACTCAAATCAAAAAACTTAGAACAGACGTCCGAAAGCCAATTGTATAGAGCACGCTCTCAAAACAATTCAGACCAGAAAGAAGATCTGGTGATTTTATACGAATTTTTCTGTCCAAGGACAGAATCTGTTTTCTGGACTGCACGTCACAACTTTTGAGCTTTCTTGCAATCGGAGGCTAAACTTGGCACAAAGCTGAAAAGAAAAGATACAATGATGATGCTACTGTAGTAACAAACATCAAGACACAACAAAAGCAAAATAAAACTTTATTCGTTGTGGGCTGCCTCCCAAAAGCGCTTTCTTTTATGCCTTTAAGCTAGGCATAATGCAAAAAGAAAAGATCAAGTTTTATCAAGAGTAAAAGAATAGCTAGCCCGTATAACGGACTCAAAAGGCAACTTAATCTTCTTTCTAGGGAAGTGTTCCATTCCTTTCTTGAGAGGGAATTGGAATTTTATATTCCCCTCTTTCATGTCAATGATAGCACCAACGGTGCGAAGAAAAGGACGTCCCAAAATAATTGGACAAGAAGGTTCACATTCAATATCCATAATAGTAAAATCAACGGGAACATAATTGTCATTGACAATGATAAGAACATCGTCGATCCTCCCCAAAGGTTTCTTTATGGAAGAATCAACAAGACGAACACCAAAAGAACAAGGATCAAAAGGTTTCAATTTAAGCATATCATATATTCTTTTGGGCATAACGGAGGTACTAGCTCCAACATCACATAAAGCATAGCAAGAGAAGTTATTCAACTTAATTTTAATCATAGGATCCCAACCATCTTCTAGCTTTCTAGGTATGGAGGCTTCTACCCTAAGCTTCTCCTCCCTAGCTTTGATGAGAGCATTAGTGATATGCTCCGTGAAGGCAAGATTAAGTGTGCTAGTGTGGGGGTCTTTAGACATTCTTTGTAAAAAGGTGACAACTTCTGAGAGACTACAATTATCAAAATCAATTTTATCATTATGGAGCAGAATTGTAGTGTCATCTTCTTTGTTTGAATTGCTCTCTATTATAAGAGTTTGAACGTCTTCCCAAGTTTTGGTAAGTGTGGGAGCAACTTTAAACAGAGGCTCATACCTTTTTCCCGGAAGACCATGCCATGGGCATGACTCTCCATTAAAACTAACATAATCACAAGGTTTATTACTTTTGTAGATCCCGACAGTGGTGATTGGCGTGATGGAAGAAGGGGTGTACTCCTCCCATTTAGTGTTTTTGGTGGAACCCATAGCAACAGCAAGCAAGATAACTATTTTTGTGATTTTTTTTTGGTAAGGGACACTAAAGCAAAAACTGAAAGGTAAACTAACAAGACTAAAAAGCAAAGATAAAAGATAGCGTGCAACTCCCCTATCTTGAAGAGTGGAGTCCCCGGCAACGGCGCCAGAAACTTGCTTGATGGCTTCTCGCCCCTCGTTGGTTACCCCAAGTGGAAGGTTTGAGATGTAGCGTAGCAGCAAATTTCCCTTGGCAAAGATACCAAGGATCGAATCCCGTGAGACTCCGAGGGTCGACAAGAAGGTGTCAATAGCGCCAGGAACTTTTGCTTGACAGGACCTGCACACAGATACAAATAACTTTGCTCCCAACGAGTACAGAGAGGTTGTCAATCCCTCCGGCCTTGTCGTTTACAAAGGATCAAACGCAAGAGATAATAGTGATAGGTATGACTGCAACTAGGAAATAAGAATAGGAAGTAAATAGCGGGTGTGATCAGTGATGGTAATATGGACCGGAGTCCCATGATGTTCACTAGTGATGTCTCTCCCCCAAAAGACGATAAAACAGCTAAGCGAGGTAAACAAATTACAGCTGGGCAATTGACATGATTATGTGCGTAAACCAATGCTAACTATGCTGTAAAGAAAGGTAGAGGCTCAAAAGCATGGGCGGTACGCCAAGGCAAGTAGACCGAAATCCATCTGCATCTACTACTAATCATCCACCTTGAGATATCTATCCAGAACATCTCGCTGGTATTAAGTTGCGAGTCCCACCCAAAGTGTAAACTCAAAGCAACAGACAACTGCATTAAAAGAACTTTGCGTAAAGTAAACAATCCTTGCACCCGCAAGTACAAGCACCGTTGTTTTCCCCCTTGTGGCAACAACACATCCCCTAGACTCATGTTTCTGTCACTCAAGCTAGTCATCGAGGGGCATGAACCCACAATCAAGCATAACGTTCCCTCTTGGAGTTACTACCTACTACTCGGCCAAAGCAATAAATAGCAACGGAGAACATGCAAGAATTACTCAAGAACATAAATATAAAAGAGGTGAATCAAATATATTACTCACACACAATCTGAACATAATCTCATAATCCATCGGATCCCAGCAAACTCAGCAAAGCAACAGCATAAAGATTACATATGTGCCCCGATCATGTAGGGCAGCTCACGAGGTCTAATCGATGAAGAACAAAGAGGGGAGGAGAACATCACATAGCTACTGGTCATGGACCCATGGTCCAAGGGAGACTACTCACAACTCATCCAGGAGGCGTCCATGGTGGTGGAGAAGCTCCCGGTGGTGGTTCTCCCCTCCGGCAGGGTGTCGGGAAGAGTTCTCCTGGTGCTCCCGATCTTGGAAGCACGGCGGTGGCGGAACAGAGATGAGATCACGAAAAAGGGTTCCGTCCTCGAGGGTTTCAGGACGCGAGCAATATATATGCCAAAGGGGGTCACCAGAGGCGGAGGTGGGGCCCCAGGCGCCCCCCTGGCGTGGCCAGGGGTGGGGCCGCGCCGGGTGGCCGCCTGGGCCACCCCAGGCTCCCCTCTGGCCCTGCCTTGGTTTTTCCGGAAGCTCCCAATACGCTGATTTTTCCTGTATTTTTCCCGGAATTTTTAGGGCAATTTTAATATGGGGGAAACCTGAAATAGAAAAACAGTAGAAAACAGGAACTGGCACTATGGTGCACTGAGTTAATAGGTTAGTCCAAATATGATCAAAAGTGTATGGAAGTGCATAAATATCATAGCAATATCACACAAAAGAGGCATGGAGCAAGCAGAAATTATAGATACGTTTTGGACGTATCAAGCGTCGAGTTCTCTCTATATGTAGTAGCTAGCGTCGACCAAGCATGGAGAAAGGGAGGTCACTTCTCTCTATATATGTTCATGATGATCCTTTGTAATTAATGATTTCCTTCATTTGCTTACTAGCTAGCGTCGAGTTTCTCTCTACATATAGTAGCTCGCGTCGACCAAGCACAGAGAAAGAGAGATCACTTCTCTCTATATGTAGTAGCTAGCTAATATAACACAATATGAAACCTCTAAACCCTCCAAAAACCATAACACCCCCCCCCCGCTCCTAAAAAATGGCTGCCTTTTAGTCTCGGTTGGTGTTACGAACCGGGACTAAAGGTCCTCCTGCCTGGGCGCCCCACATCGGTCACGTGGATCCCCATTAGTCCCGGTTCGTAAGCCAACGGGGACTAAAAGTGAGGGGCTTTAGTCCTGATCGTTTTGTCCCGGTTTCAGAACCGGGACTAAAGATTCTCTAGAACCGGGACTGATGCCCTGTTTCCTACTAGTGAACCCGCATTGGTGATGACGTACACGTACATCTGGCTTCATCATCTACCAGAGCACATTCACGGTACGAGGAGCCATGTGAACGTCATGTTCCACGGTTCACTTCTTGCCGAAGGCTTGTCTGCTTCAAACACTCCCACATAAAGAAAGGATCATCTTTTATCTGCCAAATATGAACAACAAACAACATATTTGTTTTCTTCCTTGAGGAATAAATCAGAGATCAGAAACAATGGCTAGGTCAACAAGGGGAGCGGAGCACCGATAGGTGGCAGAAATGAATGATTTGATTAAACTCATAAACAGTTAATTAATAACGAGTTTGATTGCCGATACAGCTTGAACTGGTGGCGGAAATGAATGATTTGATTAAAACACAGTTAATTAATAAAGAGTTTGTTTACGGATGCAGCTGGAACAGGTGGCAGAAATGAAAGATTTGTTTAAACTCATGCACACTTAATTAATAAAGTGTTTGACTATACCCATGATGTGCATTTTCTGAAAGTGCTTAAAAAGAAGATGCTTAAGGTAAAAATGTCGAACAAACAAGAATCCTACTGTATGATTACAACACTTTTTAAGAAACCACCAGCTTGCACAACCATCTCCTCAAAGTTCAATCATCGCTTGGGTATAATTCTGTTGCTAAATGCTACTCAAAATACATAGTAACACCGCTAGAGTCCCAAGATCGGGGGATTATCTATACTAGAATAGCATGCCTAATTGGCCATTTCAATCAAATATACAATAATCAAGAGACCAAACATCTAGCGCTAGAGCTAATTTGGAAACAAGAAGATCCTCTTTCTGTGAATTCATACGCTAGGGCGTCAAGCTAAGACCAAGCATTAAAATTCAGCAGGTTTATACTTCTCTGTTAAAGACTGTGAATTGGAAGGAGGAGAAAATATGGGAGCAGTAGAAGTAGGAACCTGCGAGGGTTGGGGCATGAGGGCTGTGCAGAGGCGGATTTGATCCAGCGCGGTGTGGATTATGATGAGCCGTTGCCGACGCAGCTGCTGGTACAAACAAATGAAGCTGCGAGAATGAAGAAATACAACCACCATCGCATTGCACATAAATGCATGTTTTGAAATGACCAGACTAAGACTTAAACGGCCGGAAGACACTCGTAAAATAGAATAAACCAAAAATAAAACGTACTCGGTTGCACAAAACTTTCTATAGGCATGTAGTCTAGTGCATTGACAATGACAACCCTCTTTCTCCAAATAGAGAGCTAGGTGCCCTGTGACCACAGCAAGCCTCTTGCTTCCATTTGAAAGAGGCACCCAAATCTGTTGACACTAAACTTGCTTAAATGTACCGCGAAAAGTTTAAAATTCAGTAAAACAACACCGAAGAGACCAACTTTCTGCAGGCATGTGGATGCACACAAGGCAAGAATTTTAACCATGCAGCATAATCCTAGATTATTAAAATATCTAATAGTCTAGTACAGGGACACCATCAACATATCACAAATTAAAGTAAACCATGTATGATCTAACGCACACTAGCATGTTCACATGTTCTCTCGGTTTAATTACTAAACATGATCCAACAGTATTTCACAATCATGGAAGCAGAGCACATTCAATCTTAACTTGGTTGGCTTTCTTACAAACGTTTTCTTTTCGTGGAAAACATTTAGGGCATGTTTAATTCACATGATAACAGAGCAATACAACGTCATGCCCTATTGTATCCTATCGGATTACAAAACTGCAGGAATTTGAATGGAAGAGTGATACGTCTCCAACGTATCTATAATTTTTTATTATTCCATGCTGTTATATTATCCTTCTAGGATGTCTTATGGACTTTATTATACACTTTTATATGATTTTTTGGACTAACCTATTAACCCAGAGCCCAGTGCCAGTTTCTGTTTTTCTCATGTTTCAGGGTTTTACATAAAAGGAAAATCAAACGGAGTCCAATTGACGAGCCAATTTTTTATGATTTTTTCTGGACCAAAAGAAGCCCCGGAAGCAAAAGAGTTGGGCCAGGATAGCCACGGGCTGCCCTCGAGGGTGGAGGGCGCGCCCGAGGAAGGGGGCACGCCCCCCTATCTCGAGGACGGCCCGTAGCTCCCCTTTACTTGGCCCTGACTCCAAAAATTCCTATAAATACTGAAACCTCCAGAAAGAAACCTAGATCGGGAGTTCCACCGCCGAAAGCCTCTGTAGCCACCGAAAACCAATCTACAGCCATTCTGGCACCCTGCCGGAGGGGGGAAACCCTCTCCGGTGGCTATCTTCATCATCCCGGCACTCTCCTGGACGAGGAGGGAGTAGTCCACCCTCGGGGCTGAGGGTATGCATCAGTAGCTATGTGTTTGATCTCTCTCTCTCCCGTGTTCTTGAGATGGCACGATCTTGATGTATCGCGAGCTTTGCTATTTTAGTTGGATCTTCTTCTCCCCCTCTATTCTCTTGTAATGGATTGAGTTTTCCCTTTGAAGTTATCTTATCGGATTGAGTCTTTAAGGATTTGAGAACACTTGATGTATGTCTTGCACGTGCTTCATCCATCGGTAACTATACTTGGAGCTATATTTTTATTCGCAACATGATATGTGTTTTGCTTGGAGCGTCTCGTCTAATTTGAGTCTTTGCTTGTTAGTTTGCCACAATCATCCTTGCTGGACACACCTATTTGAGAGAGTTAAATATGGCCTAGAAATTATTAGAACACTCTATATGCTTCACTTATATCTTTTGAGTTGAATAGTTTTTGCTCTAGTGCTTCACTTATATCTTTTAGAGCACGGTGGTGGTAATATTTTGTAGAAATTGTTGAACTCTCATGCTTCACTTATATCCTTTTGAGAGTCTATTAAAACAGCATGGTAATGTGCATAGGCTATAAAACTAGTCTCCACATGATAGACATCCAATATAAATGTAGTAAAAAACAATTCACACCAAGTGCATTGAGTAGAATGAGATGTTGGATGCTTGATAATTGTTTTGAGATACGAGGATAGTGATATTAGAGTCATGATAGTGGAGTTATTATGAAATTGAGAAATACTTGTGTTAAGGTTAGTGATTCCCGTATCATGCACGTATGATGAACCGTTGTGTCACTAAGTTAAAGCATGAGGTATTTGTAAAGTGTCAACCTTTGTGTGGAGGTTGGGGGCGCGCGATGGTTAACTCCTACCACCCCCCCCCCTAGGAGCATGCGTTGATTGCTTTGTTTTGATGACTTGTAGATTTTTGCAATAAGTACATGAGTTCTTATGACTAATGTTGAGTCCATGGATTATACGCACTCTCACCCTTCCACCATTGCTAGCCTCTCTTGTACCACGCAACTTTCGCCGGTACCATACACCCACTATATATCCTTCCTCAAAACAACCACCATATATATTCCTCAAAACAGCCACCATACCTACCTATCATGGCATTTCCATAGCCATTCCGAGATATATTGCCATGCAACTTTCCACCGTTCCGTTCATATGACACGCATCATATTGTCATATTGCCATATTGCCATTGCATGATCATGTAGTTGACATCGTATTTGTGGCAAGGCCACCATGCATAATTTTTATTCATGTCACTCTTGTTTCATTGCACATACCGGTACACCGCCGGAGGCATTCATATAGACTCATACTTTGTTGTTGTAGTATTGAGTTGTAATTTCGTGTTGTAATGAAAGTGTGATGATCATCATTATTAGAGCATTTTCCCATGGGAGGAAAGGCTGAATCTATAAAGCCCCTCCGCAAAAAAAGGAAAAAAAAGAAAGGCCAAAGAAAAAAAGAAAGGCCCATAAAAAGGGACAATTGCTTCTATCTTTTTCCACACTTGTGCTTCAAAGTAGCACCATGTTCTTCATTGTAGAGAGTCTCATGCTTAGTCACTTCCATATACTAGTGGGAATTTTCACTATAGAACTGGGCTTGTATATTCCAACGATGGGCTTCCTCAAATGCCCTAGGTCTTCGTGAGTAAGCAAGTTGGATGCACACCCACTAGTTTATTTTGTTGAGCTTTCATTCATATTTAGCTCTAGTGCATCCGTTGCATGGCAATCCCTATTCACTCACACTGATATCTATTGATGGGCATCTCCATAGCCCGTTGATACGCCTAGTCGATGTGAGACTATCTCCCTCTTTTTGTCTTCTCGACAAACCACCTCTATTCCACACATAGTGCTATGTCCATGTCTCACGCTCATGTATTGCGTGGAAGTTGAAAGGTTTGAAAAGATAGAGTATGAAAACAAATGCTTGGCTGAAATCGGGGTTGTGCATGATATGAATATTTTTGTGTGATAACAAGGGAGCATACCCAACACTATATGATTTTGTAGGGATGACTTTCTTTAGCCATAGTATTTTGAGAAGACATGATTGCTTTGCTAGTATGCTTGAAGTATTATTGTTTCTTATGTCAATATAGACTTTATCTTGAATCTTTCAGATCTGAACATTCATGCCACAATTAAGATAATTACATTGAAAAACTATATTGGTTAGCATTCCACATCAAAAATTCTTTCTTTATCATTTACCTACTCGAGGATGAGCAGGAATTAAGCTTGGGGATGTTGATACGTCTCCAACGTATCTATAATTTTTGATTGTTCCATGCTATTATATTATCCTTCTAGGATGTCTTATGGGCTTTATTATACACTTTTATACGATTTTTGGGACTAACCTATTAACCCAGAGCCCAGTGCCACTTTCTGTTTTTCTCCTGTTTTAGGGTTTACAAAAAAGGAAAATCAAACGGAGTCCAATTGCCGAGCCAACTTTTTATGATTTTTTCTGGACCAAAAGAAGCCCCTGAAGCAAAAGAGTTGGGCCAGGAGAGCCACGGGCTGCCCTCGAGGGTGGAGGGCGCACCCTGGGAAGTGGGGCGCGCCCCCTATCTCGAGGACGGCCCGTAGCTCCCCTTTACTTGGCCCCGACTCCAAAAATTCCTATAAATACTGAAACCTCCAGAAAGAAACCTATACCGGGAGTTCCGTCGCCGAAAGCCTCTGTAGCCACCGAAAACCAATCTACAGCTGTTCTGGCACCCTGCCGGAGGGGGGAATCCCTCTCCGGTGGCTATCTTTATCATCCCGGCGCTCTCCATGACGAGGAGGGAGTAGTCCACCTTCGGGGCTGAGGGTATGTATTAATAGCTATGTGTTTGATCTCTCTCTCTCGTGTTCTTGAGATGGGACGATCTTGATGTAGCGCGAGTTTTGCTATTTTAGTTGGATATTCTTCTCCCCCTCTACGCTCTTGTAATGGATTGAGTTTTCCCTTTGATGTTATCTTATCGGATTGAGTCTTTAATTATTTGAGAACACTTGATGTATGTCTTGCACGTGCTTATCTGTGGTGACAATGGGATATCATGTGATCCACTTGATGTATGTTTTGGTGATCAACTTGCGGGTTCCGTGACCTTGGGAACCTATGCATAGGGGTTGGCACACATTTTCGTCTTGACTTTCCGGTAGAAACTTTGGGAAACTCTTTGAAGTTCTATGTGTTGGTTGAATAGATGCTTCTGAGATTGTGTGATGCATATCGTATAATCATGCCCACGGATACTTGAGGTGACAATGGAGTATCTAGGTGACATTAGGGTTTTGATTGATTTGTGTCTTAAGGTGTTATTCTAGTACGAACTCTATGATAGATTTAACGTTACGACGGACTCTTGATTAGATCGATCAGAAAGAATGGCTTTGAGGTGGTTTTGTACCATACCATAATCTCTTCGTTTGTTCTCCGCTATTAGTGACTTTGGAGTGACTCTTTGTTGCATGTTGAGGGCTAGTAATATGATCCAATTATGTTATCCTTGTTGAGAGAACTTGCACTAGTGAAAGTATGAACCCTAGGCCTTCTCTACTATCATTGCAACACCGTTTATGCTCACTTTTACCACTTGCTACCTTGCTATTTTTATATTTTCCTTTTACAAAAACCCATATCTACAATCCATATTGCACTTGTATCACCATCTCTTCGCCGAACTAGTGCACCTATACAATTTACCATTGTATTGGGTGTGTTGGGGACACAAGAGACTCTTTGTTATTTGGTTGCAGGGTTGCTTGAGAGAGACCATCTTCATCCTACGCCTCCCACGGATTGATAAACCTTAGGTCATCCACTTGAGGAAATTTGCTACTGTCCTACAAACCTCTGCACTTGGAGGCCCAACAATGTCTACAAGAAAAAGGATGCGTAGTAGACATCAAGGAGCGCACAAAAAAATAAAGGAATTCTACCAATTTTCCACCAAAATGGAGTACAAATGAAAATTTTAATAAGAATTCTAATCATGTGAAACAAACAACTGACGTATGAACGATAACTAAGGATTCAAATCCTAAAAAAACTATGGATTTTCTTTGAATCACGCCGACGGCCCCCGTCGGCATAGATGGTGGTATGCCGACCGCCTTGGAAAGGCCGTAGGCGTAATAAAGCCATTGGCAAACCTCCATCTATGCTGACGGGGGCCGTCGGCGTATCTTCCACGATGCCGACGGGGACCGTCGGCATAGATACGACTTCGGCATGCAGGTGGGTCCGGCGACCCAGGTACAGACGGAGGGTTGACGCCGTCACCAGTATGCCGACGGCCCTAACGGAGGCCGTCGGCATAGCTTGTACAATTTTTATATTCATCAAGAAACCACGTGGGTTCTCTATGCCGATGGCCATGCCTCGGCATATATATTATATGTTTCTCGTTTGAAATTTTTTAAACTTTAGATTTGATTAATTTAAATCTAATTTATATAAACTTAAACATACACAAATTATATATGAATTTCAGGCAACTATTTACATAGATTATTATTATGAATAAAAAACATATGTTGTTTATTTGAATTGAAATGCAACACAAAAACTAAAAAATAAAAACAATGCATACCTATGCCGACGGCTTAACCGTCGGCGTAGTTATGCGCCAGGCCAGAGTATATGCTTTTACATATATTACATGTTTTTAATTTCTCATTTTGCATTTTTTTTAAATATATATTTGATAAATTCAAATCTAATTTATATAAACTTAAACATACACGAATTATATATGGATTTCGGGTAGAATTTTCCATAGATTATGAATATCCGTTTTGTTTTTACTTTTGAGTAAGTTAAAATGTAACCTCATGTAATTTTGCATATAGGTCCTTATACTTAGTAAAAATCACAAATAATTGTTACTTCATTAGATTTGGACTACTTTTAAATGATTTTCTTATCATAATCTCGCACCGGGTCCTGATGCGTGTGTGAATGTGTTGTGACATGCGTAGACGCCCTTCTTGAGCTTCGAGGTGTGCCCTCCTCTACGGTCGGTAGTGCCGTTGTCACTTGGAGGGGGAACCATGCGCGTGCTAGGTGGCTTCTCACCCCTCGTTGGTTACCCCAAGTGGAAGGTTTGAGATGCAGTGTAGCAGAAGTTTTCCCTTGGCAATACCAAGGATCGTTTTCCCTGAGACTCCCAGTTTCAACAAGAAGGTGTCAACTGCTAACGGCGCCAGATATTAGCAATCAACGTGGACCTGCACACAGATATAAATAACTTTGCTCCCAACGAGTACAGAGATGTTGTCAATCCCTCCGGCCTTGTAGTTTACAAAGGATCAAACGCAAGTGATAATAGTGATAGGTAAAATTGCAATAGTAAGTAAAATGCGGAAAGTAAATAGCGGATGTGATCAATGATGGTAATATGGACCGGAGTCTCATGATGTTCACTAGTGATGTCTCTCTCCCAAAAGACGATAAAACAGCTATGTGAGGTAAACGAATTACAGCTGGGCAATTGACAGGACCATGTGCGCAAACCAATGCTGACTAAGTTGCAAGAAAGGTTGAGGTTCAAAGCATGGGCGGTACGCCGAGGTAAGTAGACCGAAATCCATCTGCATCTACTACTAATCATCCACCTTGACATATCTATCCAGAACATCTCGCTGGTATTAAGTTGCGAGTCCCACCCATAGTGTAAACTCAAAGCAACAGACAACTGCATTAAAAGAACTTTGCGTAAAGTAAACAATCCTTGCACCCGCGGGCACAAGCACCGTTGTTTTCCCCCTTGTGGCAACAACACATCCCCTAGACTCATGTTTCTGTCACTCAAACTAGTCATCGAGGGGCATGAACCCACAATCAAGCATAACGTTCCCTCTTGGAGTCACTACCTACTACTTGGCCAAAGCAATAAGTAACAACGGAGAACATGCAAGAATTACTTACGAACATAAATATAAAAGAGGTGAATCAAATATATTACTCAAACACAATCTGAACATAATCTCATAATCCATCGGATCCCAGCAAACTCATCATAGCAACAGCATAAGGATTACATATGTGCCTCGATCATGTAGGGCAGCTCACGAGGACTAATTAGTGAAGCACAAGAACAGGAGGAGAACATCACATAGCTACTGGTCATGGACCCATGGTCCAAGGGAGACTACTCACAACTCATCCAGAAGGCGTCCATGGTGGTGGAGAAGCTCCCGGTGGTGATCCTCCCCTCCGGCAGGGTGCCGGGAAGAGTTCTCCTAGTGCTCCCGATCTTGGAAGCGGCGGTGGCGGCGGAACAGAGATGAGATCGCGAAAAAGAGTTCCCGTCTCGAGGGTTTCGGGAGACGCTTTAAATATATGCCAAAGGAGGGCATCAGCGGAGCCTCGGGGGGCCCAAACGCCCGCCCGACGCGGCCCAGGGGGGCGCGCCGCCAGGGCGCCTGGAGCCCTGGTGGCCCCCCCCCCCCGGCTGTACTTCGGGCGCACGATAGCTTCTGGAACGCTGATTTTTTATATAATTTTTCTGGATTTTTCCTGGCAGTTCTCGTAATGTGAAAACCTGAAATACAAAAACAGCCGAAAACAGAAACTGGCACTGGGGTGCACTGAGTTAATTGGTTAGTCCAAATATGATCAAAAGTGTATGGAAGTGTATAAATATCATAGCAATATCACCCAAAAGAGGCATGGAGCAAGCAGAAATTATAGATACGTTTTGGACGTATCAACATCCCCAAGCTTTATTTCTGCTCGTCCTCGAGTAGGTAAATGATAACAAGAATAATTTCTGTGGTGACATGCTATTAACCATATAGGACTTTTTCATAGTCATATGACAAAAGCTTACTGAGACAATGAATCTGTAGTAATTAAGTTGCAATGGCGTAAGGCTTAACTTCCAGAAGGGTACCATGAAACACGTCTGAGCGCCACGCAGTTAGGAGTCTCCCAGAAGCGCCTCTCGAGGGAGACTCAAAAAATTGATCAAAGCCATAGGGACAGATGCATTTAATAGTTGCACGTGAGCATGAAGTGAGTTTGGTGACTATGAGCCAAATTGCAGCACACTGACTTTCAGTCACTTTCTCCCTGACAGATCGCTGCCTAGTATCAGCATTCAGGCCACGCACATTCCAACATAAAATTTTCCAGTTACGCTTTGACACACAATTCATCAATAACCAAAGGAAAGAAGAGCAAACACGTCATTGAACACAGTGCCATGCCACCCAAAAGACAATAATGTTCAGTATCACATATTGCCACGTCCCTAACAAGACCCAGTTCGAAAATAACGTAAACAAGCATAACAGGCTCTCCAGGCCTTAACAAAGAAGATAACTTAATTATTAAACTGAAGACGAAGTTGTTGACACCTGATTTTGGCTAGATACATAAAGCAATGAAGATGGTCGCGAGTGAAAGGGTTTTCAGCATGAAAAGATTCACGTCGCCGAGTGGAACAACTTTGATGTTTCGGTTATCATCGTTCGGCCTTATTTTAGGGACCGAAACTATATTCCGAGTGGCATAATTCAATGTTCCGAGTGATTTTTGGCCAATCATGCATTCAAGACGACCTCGGATGAAGAAGCACTCTAAAGGAATTGTCTTCTTCTCATCGAGGCAATCGATTTTGATATATAAATCATCTCAGTCCGAGTTCGTATGCAAAAGTTAGAGGCTATACACTGCAGACCGAAACTATATGGAAATATGGCGCGAGGTACCAGACGGTGGTCTGATAGGTTGCACGAGCAATTCGGCCGTCAGGACGGCCTTGAATCGAAAAACCTTCAACATAAAAAAGTTTCGCCTCGTCGAGCCGATCATTTTTCATATAAAGTTTGTCTCAATCCGAGTTATTATGCAACCTGGAGAGGCAAATCAAGATCAGGCTGTGTTTTCAGTTGGGAAGGTCGAGTGAAAAGTTTTATGATCCGAGTGAAAACTTACCGATCGAGTAAAAGGTCGAGTGAAAACCTACCGGTCGAGTAAAAGGTCGAGTGAAAACCTACCGGTCGAGTAAAAGGTCGATTGAAAACCTACCGATCGAGTAAGAGGGCGAGTGAAAATCTACCGATCGAGTAAAAGGTCGAGTGAAAACCTACCGGTCGAGTAAAAGGTCGAGTGAAAACCTACCGATCGAGTAAAAGGTCGAGTGAAAATCTACCGATCGAGTAATAGGTCGAGTGCAAACTTATCGATCGAATAAAAGATTGTGTTCCGACTGAAAATGTGGTCATCATCCGAGTGAAAGATTGTCTTCCGAGTGAAAATATAGTCATCCGAGTGAAAAAAATCTAAACATCCGAGTGAAAAAGTCCAGTCGGACCATCCGAGTGAAAGACTCTAATATCCGAGTGGATAAGCTCGAATCCGAGTGAAACTGAACATGTGCCCAAAAGTTTATCAGGATTATCTCGGATGGGGAAGTGTTCAATACGGAAGTTGTGCGTATCGTAAAAACGGTGAAATTTGGTTTTGGAGTCATCGTCATCAGAGATAGTATATGGCATGCAAATTCACTAAGAGACTCGGATAATCCAGTCTGCTGCAAGAACGAATCCGATTGGAAGGTAAAGATGACCTCAAAAGGTATTCAAGATTGCCTTATTTTAAAAAGTGATCAACATGAGAATTGTTCGTCTCGTCAAGGCGCACGATTGTGATATTTGGGCCATCTTGATCGGAGATCGTATGCAAGCTCGGCGGCCCGCGCAAGAAGCAGGACAGAAGTTTGGATCAGATCCGGGCTGAATCCGAGTTGGAGTAAAACTAGAACTCTAGGACGTGAGTTGATGTAATTTTCTTGTAAGGAAAGCCTAGATGAATCCTTTACTTGTACGGGAAGTCCAGCCGCCTCTTATATATGTTGGGGGTGACGGCCGATTGAACAACACACAATCGATCAAATCAATATACTACTTTTTCCAGTCTACGTTTTATCCCTTCACCGTTCTTCTCTCTCATTCTTCGCTGTTCTTTGTGTTTGAGAGCTGCGAATCTCGAGGCTCTAGGGGCGAGCGAATGGACCAAGGGCAGCCCATAGCCACCGCACTCCCTGACGGGGTCCCTCCCGGGGGTGTGGGGTTTTCGGGTCCGCAAAAGCGCCCGTCGACTGTCTTGCGTATCGCCCTGTCGGTCGGGCCTCCTTCGATGTGAGCTGCGGTGCATCACCCCCGGCGTCGAGGGTACATGTGACGTGTTCGTGTGTCAACTCACTTTTTGGCGACTACGCTGGGGACATCGAAGGTCAATCATCATCATCCACCATGTCCGATCTTCCCAAGCCATCTGAGGTAGACGCCGATAACATTATTAAGCCTAGTCTTGATGAGATATCGACCGATCATCGCCAAATCTATGAGGAGTACAAGAAGGCGCGCGAAGAGAAGGAGTTGCAGGAGTTCCTTGCGAAGTTCAAGAAGGATTGCCAAGGCAACATCACTCCGATTGAAGAAATCAAGTTCCGTCCTCTTCAAGCCGAGCAGGTTAAACCCTCTGTGAGTACTACCTTTTCTCCTGAGCAGTGGGCTGAGATTGAGAGTCGTATTGCTGATGGTAACAATCTAGTCTATCAAACTTTCATAGAAAATACTAATGCTCAGAAGAATATATCTCAATCATCTAGTGGTAATGGTGGTATAGTTGTTACTATGCAAAACCCTAATCTGACTCTGCCTATTTCATCGGCACCTCCCATGCCGATGACTTATTATCCTACACAAACAAATCAGATTGTGGCTGCACCAATTAGTCCTATCATGAGCATGCCAGGTTCGGTGGCAACGCCGAATCAAACCCTACCTACAGCTACAACCACTCGACCACTACCAAGTTATGGGTCGACATACATGCCTCCTATGCCACTGCCACAAGCTTCATCGTCTACTATGGATGATGGTTTAGCTAATCTTAGAGAGGAGATGGCTAAGATGCTTCGAGAGAATTTTGGAGTTGAGTTACCTCGGAATCGGATTTACCAAAAGCCGTACCCCAGTACTTTGATGCCATCCAGTGCCCTCCAGGATATAAAATTCTAGATTTTGTTAAGTTTAATGGAGAAGGCACAAAAACCACATGGGAGCATGTTAGTCAATAATTAGCACAATTGGGTGAGGCACGTTCATTGAATGAATTGAAAGTGCGTTTGTTTCCTT
This sequence comes from Secale cereale, assembly GCA_902687465.1. Taxonomy (NCBI): domain Eukaryota; kingdom Viridiplantae; phylum Streptophyta; class Magnoliopsida; order Poales; family Poaceae; genus Secale; species Secale cereale. The sequence continues at coordinate 941,768,120 of LR738710.1, forward strand.
TATCATTAACTGGTACCGCATTTTCATGGTTTTCTTCTTTACCACATGGTTCCATTCGGGTTTGGTCGCAGCTAGAGCAGAAATTTCATGATCACTTTTATAGCGGTGACAATGAACTCAAGTTATCACATCTAACATCGGTTAAACAGAAGCATGACAAATCGGTCTCCGATTATGTCAAGAGATTTAGAGAAACGAAAAACCGTTGTTATAGTTTGGTGATAACCGAGAGAGACTTGGCAGACCTAGTGCTGAATGGTTTAAGGACTCCCATTAGAGAAAAGCTAGAAGGCTATGAGTTCTTAAATATTAACCAAGTCTACAAAGGGCTTTGGCTCAGGAAAGCCGAAGCAAAGATCTCAAAGAAGTGCATAGGTACAAAGCTGATCGTCCAAAGATGAATATGGTTGAATATGATAATGATCACTCGGACGATGAGGGTGACATGTATGCTACTGAGTTTGTTTGGCCATCTAAGGCCAAAACATTTACTTGCAATGATCTGAAACCGATTCATAAGAATTGTGATGAAGAGATGAAGTTTACTTTTAACATTGCCAAGTGTGATAAAATATTTGATGCTTTGCTGCAAGCTAAAATTATTAGAATATCTCACACTTTACTGCCGTTTGAAGAGCTGAAACGGCGCGCTTATTGCAAGTATCATAATTCTTTTTCTCATGGTACTAACGATTGCAATGTTTTTCGACGACAGATACAATCGGCCATTAATGACGGTCGATTGAACTTTTCTGAGATGCAAGTTGATAAACAACCCTTTCCAATGAATACCATGGATTTGGAGGGGAAGAAGTTACTCATTCGGCCAGAGGTAGCCAAATCTGCTAATAAAGCTAATGACATTGTTGGTGAGCCCAGGAAAGACAAGGAGGACAGCAAGATCTTGGGGAGGCAGATTGTGATTGACAAGCAACCCGATGGCAAGAAAGTAATCAAGATCACCATCAAGAATCCTACACTCGGGGGGCAACCACAAGTGCAAGAAAATGCCCGTATTAAATTTGTTAAGCCCGAGAGTCCAGAAGTTGGCAAGTGGAAGAGGAACAAGGCTAAAGTACAGCGTAAGCGGATCAAGCCAACTTTTGATATGTTGTTGTCCAAGTATGCCAATCAGTCGACCGGTTCTAGCTCTAACCGGCCAACAGACCTAAAGCGACCAAGGTCACCACCAGCTGATATGTTTAGTCGGTATGTGAGGCCGGCTGGACCAAGGGCACCATTTCGAGAGGAAAAAAGGCAACCTATTTGGGATTGACTCGACTACTCATACAATGGTCGACTGAACATCAATGGTCATCAGTCGACTGGTCAAAATATGTGGCCGAACGGAAGCTATCCAAGTGTAAGAATGCACCCAGGTGGAAGCTATCCAAGTGAAAAAATGTGGCCAGGTAGATTCCATCCGAATGAATTCCATCCAAGTGGATCCCATGCGAGTAAAAAGGTGCGCCCGAGTGAAAGTTTCATGCATCCAGAAAATCGAAATGAATGGCATGTTAAATCACCAAGTGTTACAGCAGTCGAGTCAGGAAAAGGCAAAGAAAAAATTGATGTCGACTCCCTTATCTTGGGCACCAAAACATTCCCCGCACAACAGCCGACTGTGCATAACCACTCGACTGAGCCGATACTTTCTATCGCGCCAAAGCACTCGGCTAATGATCATGAAGCAAGCACCAGCCAAGTAAAGGCAAAAGATCCTAAATACACTCAGCCAAAGTGGTGTCCTCCAGGGCTAACAAAGACACAGAAGAGGAAACTGCAGAGGTTAAGGAGCCAAGAGATGGCAGAACAGGAGGCCGAGAAGCAAAGGGATAAGTTGTTCAATGACACTCGACCCATGGTTCCATCAAAACAAGTGTGGAGGCCTAAACAAATACAAGATAAGACAGCTTCTACATCTATCACGGCAATACCTACACCACCAAAGAAGGACGATGCAACAACTATCACATCGTCTGCGACACTTCTTACTTCTCCTTCACTCGGACAGATTTCAGAATCGGTGGATGCACTTGGGGAAGAGGATGCTATGTTAGATTATGAGTCGACGCCGGTTCATGAAGGTATGGATATCAATATGGTTTATTACTTGCCTGCTGAGTTTCGTGCTGTAGATGAGGAAGGGGAGGTTGCTCAGCTGGATTTTGGCCCTAAAAATGCAATATTTGAGAAGCCAAAAGACCCAGTAACGCATCTGAAACCATTGTATCTCAGAGGCCATATCAATGGATCACCTCTAACTCGGATGCTTGTTGATGGTGGTGCTGTGTTAAATCTGATGCCCTATTCAGTCTTCAAGAAATTGGGTTTGCCCAATGAAGAGTTGATAAAGACGAATATGGTGCTCAATGGATTTGAAGGCAAAGAGAAAACTGTAGCCAAAGGCGTGATGTATGTGGAACTTACGGTCGGAAGCAAAACTTTGGCTACTGCATTCTTTGTCGCAGAGGTGCAAGGTAACTACAACGTCATATTAGGCCGTGATTGGGTTCATGCAAACCAGTGCGTGCCATCCACTATGCACCAGTTTTTGATCCAGTGGGTTGATGATGAAGTGGAAGTCATTCATGCGGATAACTCGGTCTGTGTTGCTTTGGCCGATGCATCGGTGTGGATTGGCAACATCCCAATGCTACTTGCTTGACGGGACGTGACTTGTCAGAGTTTGATTTTCTCAGCGCGACCAAGAATGGTTTCGTGCCCGTTACTTTAAAGCCGACTGAATGTAGTCGGCTCCAAGGTATGATATGTTTGAATGGATTCTAGTTCCGAGTGGTTACAAGAATGTCTTGTAAAATATCGGTCGAGTGAGAACGATATGTATGAATCTATAGAGGAATTAGATGACATGGATAAGCTTGGACAAGGTTTTACATCGGCCGTCCAATAGAAGAGGTAGATATTGGAGATGGTTCAGTCACTCGACCGTCGTTTGTAAACAAAAATTTGAAAGCCGATTGTAAAGCTAAGTTAATCGAGCTATTGAAAGAGTATGTTTGTTGCTTTGCATGGGAATATCATGAGATGCCAGGTTTAAGATGAGAGCTAGTAGAGCATCGGTTACCTATAAAGGCTGGTTTTAGACCATATAAACAATCGGCCAGAAAGTTTAATCCAAAAACTTATGACCGGATCAAGGAAGAGATCGGTCGGCTGCTTAAAGCTAATTTCATTCGACCTTGCAGGTATGCCGAGTGGATTTCTAACATCGTCCCAGTGGAGAAAAAGGGATCCGGCAAGTTAAGGGTATGCATTGATTTCAGAGATTTGAATAGGGCTACACCCAAAGATGAATATCCCATGCCAATAGCCGATATGCTTATTAATGATGCTTCTGGACATAAAGTCATTAGCTTCCTTGATGGTAACGCGGGATATGTCCAAAACGGCTTTCCGATGCCCTGGTTTCCTTGGTTTATTCGAATGGACGGTGATGACATTCGGATTAAAAAATGCTGGCGCCACATATCAAAGGGCTATGAATTTGATTTTTCATGATTTACTTGGTGTCATACTTGAAGTTTATATTGATGATATTGTTGTCAAATCGGATGCTTTTGAATCTCATTTGGCCGATTTGCGTTTAGCTTTTGAAAGAATGAAAAAGTATGGACTAAAGATGAATCCTTTGAAGTGTGCATTCAGCGTGTCAGCTGGTAAGTTTTTGGGTTTCATTATTCATGAAGATGGCATAGAAATTGATCCCAAAAAAGTAGAAGCCATACAGAAAGTGGAACAGCCAACATGCAAGAGAGATATGCAAAAGTTCCTTGGCAAGGTCAATTATTTTAGAAGGTTCATAGCTAACCTGTCAGGGAAAGTTGATGCATTTACACCTATCCTTCGGTTAAAGAATGATGTTGATTTCACTTGGGGGGCAAAACAACAAGAAGCCTTTGATATGATCAAGAATTATTTGTGCACTCCTCCGGTGATGAAAGCACCCAAGCATAAGGAGCCTTTTAAGCTTTACATTGCAGCAGAGGAAGGTGTTATTGGTGCTGTTTTGACTCAAGAAACCGAAGAAAAAGAGCATGCTATTACATATTTAAGCAGACGCTTATTGGACGCCGAGACAAGGTATACATTTATTGAAAAACTATGTCTATGCTTATATTATGCTTGCACAAAATTGAGACATTATTTAGTGCTGAGTACTTGCATAGTAGCTTGTCAAACCGATGTCATTAAATACATGTTGCATAGGCCAATTCTTAGTGGCAGAATTGGCAAGTGGGCTTATGCTTTGATTGAGTATGATTTGGCTTATGAATCTCTAAAATCCATGAAAGGCCAAATCATTGCTAATTTCATTGTTGAGCATCGGATTAATGACAAGCATGACATTGATATAAACCTTGTCTCTTTAGTACCTTAGAGATTATATTTTGATGGTTCAGTTTGTAGCAATGGCCAAGTTGTTGGTATTGTTTATATATCTCCTCATGGTGCTGTTTTTGAGGCCTCATGCCGCTTGGAATACTTTTGCACAAATAATCAGGCCTAATATGAAGCTTTGTTATTCGGCCTAGAGATGGTAGTTGCTATAGGTGTTACACATATTGAGGCTTTTGGTGATTTGTTACTAGTGGTGCAGCAAATATCCAAAGTCTTTCAATGTTTGGACGAATCACTTAATATTTATCTTGATAAATGTCTACATATAATCTCTACTTTTGACAGTTTTAGCATTGCTCATATATCTAGGCATGACAATTGGAAAGCAAATGAGTTGGCACAACAAGCATCTGGGTATCATGTTGATCATGGCATGTTTCATATCTCTCAAAGACCGATGTCTTGTCTTGCCAATATGAGAGAGGCCGAACTTGAACCCCTACTGGTTCGGCCATTAACAAAAAGTCTAGTGCAGGTGACAATCCCGACTGGAGGAAGCCCATTATTGATTACTTGAGCAATCCGGGTGAAAGGGTGGACAGGGATGTTCGGCGTATGGCTTTCAAGTATACAATGGGAGATGATGGTCTTTATCGCCGAACAGTCGATGATGTTCTTCTAAAATGCTTGGATGAAGACCAAGCAAGAGTTGCTATGGGAGAGGTGCATGAAGGCATTTGTGGCACTCATCAGTCGGCTCCCAAGATGAAGTGGTTATTGCGACGTGCTGGGTTTTATTGGCCAACTATGATTAATGATTGCTTTAGATATTATAAAGGGTGTGAAGCTTGTCAAAAATTTGGTGATATTCAACTGGCTCCTGCTACTATGTTACATCCTATTATCAAGCCGTGGCCTTTCAGAGGATGGGGTTTAGATTTTATTGGGCAAATTCATCCATCTTCCTCAAAGGGGCATCGGTTCGTATTGGTGGCAACCGATTATTTCACTAAATGGTCTGAAGCAGTACCTCTCAAGAATATGACACATACGGAGGTAATTCAATTCATAACTGAGCACAATATTCATAGATTTGGTATTCCTCAAACGTTAACTACAGATCAAGGTTCATCTTTCATGTCACACCAAGTCAGAGAGTTTGCCGAATCTTATAACATAAAGTTGCTCAATTCATCTCCGTATTATGCCCAAGACAATGGACAAGCTGAGTCTAGCAATAAAATTTTAATCAAACTCATCAAGAAGAAGATTGAGGATAATCCAAGGAGATGGCATGAGTTGTTGTCTGAAGCTTTGTGGGCACATAGAATCTCAAGGCATGGTGCTACAAAGGTGACTCCATATGAGCTAGTATATGGTCAAGAAATTGTTTTACCAGTGGAGGTGAATTTGAATGCTTTGAGAATAGCCAAACAAAATGATTTATCGGCAATAGACTTTTATAACTTGATGATGGACAATATTGATGAGGTTGCCGATAAACGTTTGGTTGCTTTAAAGGCCATAGAGAGAGACAAGTTGAGGGTAGCAAGAGCATACAATAAGAAAGTTAAGTTGAAGAATTTTCAAGTTGGTGATCTCATGTGGAAACTGATTCTGCCGATTGGTTCAAGAGATAGAAAATTCGGGAAGTGGTCTCCAAGTTGGGAAGGTCCTTTTAGGATTACAAGAATAGTTTCCGGAAACTCATATTTGGTGGAATCCATACAAGGGACATTGTTACCACCCGAGTGTGTGGCAAGAAGCCTAAGTAACCGCGTGCTAACTGTTGGATCCGCTCTTCTCTCAATGGCAAGTACTTGAAGAAATACCACCCGAGTGTGTGGCAAGAAGCCTAAGTAAGCAATGGCCGATATACGACTATCGCCCTTAGCACAAACATGGCCGATACATGATTATCGCCCCAAGAAATACAAATGGCCGATGGAGTGTTGACATCGTCCCTAGAACAAAAACGGTACATATTATTTTTCGGCATACAAGCTTTGCCGAAAAACAGGGGGGCATGTGTTGACACCTGATTTTTGCAAGATACATAAAGCAATGAAGATGGTCCCGAGTGAAAGGGTTTTCAGCATGAAAAGATTCACGTCGCCGAGTGGAACAACTTTGATGTTTCGGTTATCATCGTTCGGCCTTATTTTAGGGACCGAAACTATATTCTGAGTGGCATAATTCAATGTTCCGAGTGGTTTTTGGCCAATCATGCATTCATGACGACCTCGGATGAAGAAGCACACTAAAGGAATTATCTTCGTCTCGTCGAGGCAATCGATTTTGATATATAAATCATCTCAATCCGAGTTCGTATGCAAAAGTTAGAGGCAATACACTGCAGATCGAAACTATATGGAAATATGGCGCGAGGTACCAAACAGTGGTCTGATAGGTTGCGCGAGTAATTCGGCCATCAGGACGGCCTTGAATCGAAAAACCTTCAACATAAAAATGTTTCGCCTTGTGGAGCCGATCGTTTTTCATATAAAGTTTGTCTCAATCCGAGTTAGTATGCAACCTGGAGAGGCAAATCAAGATCAGGCTGTGTTTTCAGTCGGGAAGGTCGAGTGAAAAGTTTTATCATCCGAGTGAAAACCTACCGATCGAGTAAAAGGTCGAGTGAAAACCTACCGGTCGAGTAAAAGGTCGAGTGAAAACCTACCGGTCGAGTAAAAGGTCGAGTGAAAACCTACCGATCGAGTAAAAGGTCGAGTGAAAACCTACCGATCGAGTAAAAGGTCGAGTGAAAACCTACCGGTCGAGTAAAAGGTCGAGTGAAAACCTACCGATCGAGTAAAAGGTCGAGTGAAAACCTACCGATTGAGTAAAAGGTTGAGTGAAAATCTACCGATCGAGTAAAAGGTCGAGTGAAAACTTATCGATCGAATAAAAGATTGTCTTCCGACTGAAAATGTGGTCATCATCCGAGTGAAAGATTGTCTTCCGAGTGAAAATATAGTCATCCGAGTGAAAAAATCTAAACATCCGAGTGAAAAAGTCCAGTCGGATGGGGAAACTGAACATGTGCCCAAAAGTTTATCAGGATGATCTCGGATGGGGAAGTGTTCAATACGGAAGTTGTGCGTATCGTAAAAACGGTGAAATTTGGTTTTGGAGTCATCATCATCAGAGATAGTATATGGCATGCAAATTCACTACGAGACTCGGATAATCCAGTCTGCTGCAAGAACGAATCCGACTGGAAGGTAAAGATGACCTCAACAGGTATTCAGGATTGCCTTATTTGAAAAAGTGATCAACATGAGAATTGTTCGTCTCGTCAAGGCGCGCGATTTTCATATTTGGGCCGTATTGATCGGAGAACGTATGCAAGCTCGGCGGCCCGCGCAAGAAGCAGGACAGAAGTTTGGATCAGATCCGGGCTGAATCCGAGTTGGAGTAAAACCAGGACTCTAGGACATGAATTGATGTAATTTTCTTGTAAGGAAAGCCTAGATGAATCCTTTACTTGTACGGGAAGTCCAGCCGCCTCTTATATATGTTGAGGGTGACGGCCGATTGAACAACACACAATCGATCAAATCAATATACTACTTTTTCCAGTCTACGTTTTATCCCTCCACCGTTCTTCTCTCGTTCTTCGATGTTCTTTGTGTTTGAGAGCTGCGAATCTCGAGGCTCTAGGGGCGAGCGAATCGACCTAGGGCAGCCCATAGCCACCGCACTCCCTGATGGGGTCCCTCCCGGGGCTGTGGGGTTTTCGGGTCCGCAAAAGCGCCCGTCGACTGTCTTGCGTATCGCGCTGTCGGTCGGGCCTCCTTCGACGTGAGCTGCGTTGCATCACCCCCGGCGTCGAGGGTACACCTGACGTGTTCGTGTGTCAACAGAAGGTGAGTCCTCCTGTGGATTAGCCATAAGCTTGTCCACCGTTAAGAGGGAAGGATTGATCTCCAGCTCCGCTCCCACGGCCTGCAAAACATGAATTGGGGTATGCGGTGGTTCAGCAGACTGGTTGCCTTCGGGGACACCGGCAGAAGTGGGCTGGGCCTTGTCCTCCATGGGATTGGCACGAGGGCGCTTCTCTGATGGTTGAAACGAGAGCTGCTCGAAGACCACATTTTTGAAGCCATCCAACTTTGCCGCGCTCCTAGTGCAACGTCGAAGTGTCGTATCAACAACAGGCACTTTTTTCTTTCCTTTCTGCTTCCTCTCAACAGTTTGTTCCACAGAGAAAACCGCAGGAGATGAAGAAAGCTAAGCTGAGGAAGAAACATCAGGAATACCAGACATAACATCTTCAATAACAGGAGCTGAATCCAAAGAAGCAGGAAGTACCTCAAACAGAGCTCTAGCCACTGGACGCTTTATCATCACAGATCTTCTTGCAGAAGCAGCATTGGGCAAAGAGGTAGTCAACAAAGACATCTTCCTTGATTCATCGAAGGCTATGGACCAAGACCGCTTGGTGTCGGGGTATTGGATCGACACCTATGGGATCACAAGAATCCCTACTACGGTTGCGGGGCGCGGGGTTGAGAGAAGAGCGGATCCAACAGTTAGCACGCGGTTCGTTTACCCAGGTTCGGGCCGCAAAGATGCGTAAAACCCTACTCCTGCTTTGGTGGATTATATGTTTGTGTTCTTCAGCTAGCTATGGGGCGTGAGGAGCTCCAAAAGCCGAGTCGTGAGGAGTTCTAAAAAGCCGAATCCTTCTCCTGGTCGCCTCGGGCCTCCTTTTATATGCAAAAAGGGGTTGCCACAGTGGCACACAGGAGGTGGAAAGGATACAGTGATGCGAGGTTATCCCTCGCATTACATGACAAGGCGCATTTAATGCGCCTAGCTTAGGTGTCCTTGCTTTATCGGGGACGGGGAGACATCCATCTTGTCCGTCGCCGCTCCTTCTTGTGTTGACACGCGCCCTAGCCAGCGATGCCTGAGATGCCATGTAGGCAGGCAGGCAGCTGAGGTGGCGCAATGGTGGGTCTTCACGAAGATCTGCATGTTGCCATGCAGGTGCCTACCCATCTGGTTGGGTCGGCAGCTGCATGGGGCGGTGGAAACTCAGTTGGCGCGGGCCTGATGGTGGCCCTACGGATGTCTTCGGCAAGGGCCTTGCCGGGGCCCCGGCAAGGGTCTTGCCGCGACGCCCGCTGTCATCCCCGGCAAGGTGCTTGCCGGGGGTCTTGTGGTCCTCCTTGGCTGGGATCCCGCCAAGGGTCGTCGTCTTCTTAGTGGGTGTATCTGATCTTGAATGTATTCACAAAGATCTGCATGCCACTACGGGGATATCTCCCGAATCCTTGCCCCATGGGGGCAGTGGACTCAAGGGTGATCCGCTCCGTAGGCGTGGGGCGAGCTGCCGCAGCAAGGATCTTGCCGGGGCTGCTAGAGCCGGCCCCGGCAAGGATCTTGCCGGGGCTGCTGAAACTGGCTCCCGGCAAGGATCTCGCCGGGGGAAGCCGCTTCGTCCCTTTGCTCTTTGTGGTCTTGTTCATGGTGTTACTCCAGTTCCATCGAGCTTCGGTCTTACCCTGGCTCACCGCCCTTGCCATGCTTGGTGTGGTGGTGCCCGTGGCTCAGACTGCCCGCGCACAGTCATAGGGGTACAAAAAGTGTACCCCTGTTTTTGTACACCGACAGGAGCCCCCGGGCCTCGGCCACACATAAGCGCGACGCGTTGTTGGGCTAGGCCCAGAACGGTGCACGGGCAGGCGGGACGGTTTACACCGTGGTAAGATTTTCCACGCGCTACGCCTCCTACAACCCGCGCACATGGCGCGGGGTGGAGGGGCATGCGTGACGTGGGCGGCATGCGCGGGGCGGTTTCCGTAGGCATGCGTCATGTCGCAGTAAAGAGGCGGTTTCGCGCCTTCCCCATAACCGGGGGGAGGCGTGGAGACGCGGCCCATTTACTGAAAGGGGCCAAGGTGCGGTCCTCAAGTCGTCCACTCCCCACGATCACGGGGTGGGGAGAGGTCGCCTCACCCGTCCCCTCGGTTCTTCACGTCTGCCACGTGCCTCCCATGTTCTTGGGGTGGCAAACGGTGGAGGCGGGAAACCGGGCCGTCGCTGGTTGGGGCGGCGGGTCGGTCCCGGCTCCCTGCACCTTCTGTGTCTTGATTGGCCGAGCGGGACGGTCGAGCCCCAGCCCCGCCCCTTTATAAAAAGCGGGAGGGGAGGGACGGTGCCCCGCACACTTCCATCTTCTTTCTCCTTCAGCTTCTGCTCTTCTCTTCCGTTCGCCATGGAGAGAGGAAATCCCGGCCCTTCAACGGTGGTGGCGAGGGTCGCCGCTCGACAACGCGTCCCTCCTTCTCCTGCACCCGCGGTGGCAGAGCCGGCCACGAGGGGAAGGGGGAGGGGGCGAGGCCGTGGGCAAGGCCGGGACGCTCAGGGAAGAGGAGGACGGGGCGGCCCGCCGGCCTCGCCCCCGCCAGCAGCTCCTCCTCCAGTGGAGGGCCATGTTGGGGATGACCCTTGCGAGTTCTTCGTCAGGTTGCGACGGCCGCCGCGCCGTCGCCTTCGTCTCCCGACCCCATTTGTGCGGGAGATGGAGCTGGATCCGCCGGAGTCGATGCGGCCTCCATTTCAAGTTGATGGAGGATGGCCATCTCTCCATCAAGGTCTTCGGGCACTTCGGGACTCGTGCAAGGTGCTGCGTGGAGAGCTCCTCCGATGAGGAAGACTCCTCCTCGAACGAGGGTGACGAGGAGGACAGCGGCAGCGACGATGAGGGCGGTAGGTGGCAGGATGATTGGTCCAACTAGGTGTCGGGCGCCGCTCCCGGTGGCACCGGCGACCCCATCATCCGCGCCGCCGGCTCCTTGAACTTCTCGGGGCCGTCCTCTTGGCGGCTGGCGTAGGGAGGCTGCGGAAGAGGAAGAGGAAGAAGGCGGGCGGCAAGGCCGTCATGTCGGAGTACGCGAGCACCGACGCCTTCGACGTGTACTGACGTCCTGCCGCCTCGTCTTCGAGCTCTGCTTCCGGCGCCGCCATCACCATCCAGCCTTTGGGTGGCCACCAAGATGTTCTCTTGGTGTCTTCTGCCACCCGTAGCTCGCCTAGGCGCTCCTTTTGCCCTTCTCGCCTCCTTGACCTACCTCCTGAGGAGAGGGACAAGAAAGGCATTACGGGCATCTTATCTCTTTTTAATTTGTTAGCCTTCGGGTATCTGTTAAATTTAAAACTTGTAATCTCCTTGTTCATGTTTTTCATTCCCTACGGATTGTACCTGAATGGAATGTTTCTAATGAAAAAGGGATGTTTGCCGGGTCATTTGTTTGTGGGTGAAACCCACGACAAGGAATAATCCTTGATACCTTTTAAGACAAACATTTTCTCGCCCGGCAAAAGGCCTTGCCGTCTCCCTACTTCGCTCGACCTTTCTCACGCCTTTGGCGGAGGCAGGGATGAAGTGGGCTTAGGCTCCTCGCTTTGTCCTTTCGCTGCCGCGACTACGACCAAACTTAGTCCCAGGAACGAGCCCTAGGGCCTAGAGTTATGGGAGCACGGTAGCTTAAGGAAAAGAATGAGGTTTCACATACCTCAGTCCATAATGGAATGCATGATAAGGGATGAAGAACTTAGCTGAAGTTGCAGCCCCTGGCAGCCCTGGTTCGCCGTGGGTGAATCTTTGCCCTTGTAGCCCCCGGCAACACTGGCTTGCCGGGGCCTAGGTGCCGATCTGTTCCTTTTCCTTCTCCCCAAGTGGTTTCAGCAAGGATATCTGTACGTCCTGTGATCCAAAGGAGATAAAAAGAAGGACAGAGAGATGCAAACTCGACCTCTAAGCTAGGGGTTAGCCGCCGCTAAGCACTATCAACCCTAACCAAGGACGAGACTCGACTCAGCATGCATGCTACAAGGGCAACTTAGGGCACCAGTGCTTCATTTATTTATGCTCAGGGTCTGCGCCTGGCTTTGCACAAAGGGTTACATGCCTTGCCAACAAGGCTTGTACAAAAGGGTGGCTTGCCGGGGGGCTCGGCAAGCCGCGCCTTATGGGTAAAACTTGCGAAGATGCTCAATATTCCAGGAATTGCTCACCGGAATGGCAGTTTCGGTCTCCAGGCGGACTGCGCCAGGCCTGGTGACTCGTATTAACCGATAAGGGCCTTCCCACTTCGGCGTCAACTTGTTTGTATTCTTGGCCAATTGAACGCGACGAAGAACAAGGTCACCTTCCTCAATGCTTCGGGCATGGACCTTGCGGCTATGGTAGCGGCGCAAGGCATGCTGGTAGCGTGCTGCTCTCACAGCCGCCCGAAGACGATCTTCCTCAAGGAGCATTGCGTCATCTTGCCATAGTTGCTCTTGCTCAATCTCATCATAAGCGAGCACTCGTGGTGACCCGTATATGAGTTCAGTGGGGAGAACTGCTTCTGCCCCGTATATCAGGGGAAATGGTGTCTGGCCGGTGGCTCGATTTGGCGTCGTTCTGATCGACCAAAGAACCGCCGGCAACTCATCAATCTAGCGCCTTCCACTCCTGTGCAGCCTGTCAAAGGTATTTATCCGTAGGCCTCGCAGCACTTCAGCGTTTGCCCTCTCAGCTTGACCATTGCTTCGGGGGTGAGCAACGGAAGCGAAACAGACTTTGCTGCCGAGGTCTTGGGTATATTGCATGAAGGTGCGGCTTGTGAACTGCCTGTCGTTGTCGGTGATGACCCTGTTGGGTACACCAAAACGGCACACTAGTCCCTTGAAGAACTTGACGGCTGACAGAGTTGTGTCCTTCCTCACTGCCTCCACGTCCGGCCACTTTGTGAACTTGTCGATTGCAACGTACAAGTACTCAAAGCCCCCGATAGCGCAGGGGAAAGGGCCCAGTATGTCGAGCCCCCAGACCGTGAAGGGCCAGGAGAGAGGAATGGTTTGAAGGGCTTGAGCTGGTTGATGAAGTTTCTTTGAATGAAACTGGCACACTTCACACCTGGTGACTAGTGCCGTCGCATCCTGGAGGGCAGTGGGCCAGAAGAAGCCTTGCCAGAATGCTTTGCCGGCAAGGGCTCTTGACCCTATGTGGGATCCACATATGCCTCCATGTATCTCCGCTAACAGCCCCAGTCCTTCCTCCCGAGGGATGCACTTCAATTTCACGCCGTTCGGTCTCTTTCTGTACAGGACTTCATCGACGAACTGGTACATAGCAGACCGACGGGCTACTTTCTCCGCTTCTTCCTGCTCCTCAGGAAGTTCCCCAGTCTGGAGGAATCGGACGGTATGTTGTGCCCACGCTAGAGCCTGGGGCTCGACGGCGAGGACTAAAGGCATTTCCTCCACCATGGGAGCGGCTGTCTCGACGGCAAGAGCTTGACGCTCCGTTGGAGCTAGCCGTCCAGTGGCGGGCTCAGTGTCTCCGGCAACATCCTTGTCGGTGGATCCGGGGAGCTCGACGGGAAAGTACTTGCTGGGCCCTGATTTCCTCCTCTTGTTCTGCTCTGTTGATGGATCAACGGATGGCTGAGAAAGCTGAAGCACAAAGGTACTTGGTTCCACAGGTAGCTTGAGGGCAGCGCGCTTTGACAGGTAATCGGCGATGTCGTTCTCCGCTCAGGGAACGTGCTCCGCCTGTATACCATCAAAGCGCTCTTCCAGCTTCCTCACTTCATCGACGTAGGCCTTCATCAACGGGCTCTGGTAATCTTTGTTGACTTGTTTGACGACAACCTGCAAATCGCCCCTGACAATGAGTTTCTTGATCTCGAGGTCTGCCGCGATACTAAGACTAGCAAGCAGCCCCTCATACTCAGCAGAGTTGTTCGTTGATACCTCCCCGGGGAAGTGCATCTGGACCACGTACTTGAGGTGCTCTCAAGTGGGCGTGACCAGCAGTACGCCGGCCCCAGCGCCTTGTAAGGAGAAAGCTCCATCAAAGTACATGATCCAGTTGCAACTCGCCTCTTTGCCGGGGAGAGCAGTTTCCTGGACCTCTTCATCAGGCGTTGCGGTCCATTCTGCAACGTGAAGGAAATATGCCCTAGAGGCAATAATAAAGTTGTTATTTTATATTTCCTTATATCATGATAAATGTTTATTATTCATGCTAGAATTGTATTAACTGGAAACTTAGTACATGTGTGAATACATAGACAAAACAGAGTGTCCCTAGTATGCCTCTACTAGACTAGCTCATTGATCAAAGATGGTTATGTTTCCTAACCATAGACATGAGTTGTCATTTGATCAACGGGGTCACATCATTAGGAGAATGATGTGATGGACAAGACCCATCTGTTAGTTTAGCAACTTGATCGTTTAGTTTTATTGCTATTGCTTTCTTCATGACTTATACATGTTCCTATGACTATGAGATTATGCAACTCCCGAATATCGAAGGACCACCTTGTGTGCTATCAAACGTCACAACATAACTGGGTGATCATAAAGATGCTCTACAGGTGTCTCCGAAAGTGTTCGTGGTGGTTGGCATAGATCAAGACTAGGATTTGTCACTCCGAGTGTCGTAGAGGTATCTCTGGGCCCTCTCAGTAATGCACATCATAATAAGCCTTGCAAGCAAAAGACTAATGAGTTAGTCACGAGATGATGTATTACGGAACGAGTAAAGAGACTTGCCGGTAACGAGATTGAACTAGGTATAGAGATACCGACGATCGAATCTCGGGCAAGTAACATACCGATGACAAAAGGAACAACGTATGCTTTTATGCGGTTTGACAGATAAAGATCTTCGTAGAATATGTAGGAGCCAATATGAGCATCCACGTTCCGCTATTGGTTATTAACCGGAGATGAGTCTCGGTCATGTCTACATAGTTCTCGAACCCGTAGTGTCCGCACGCTTAACGTTCGATGACAATCGGTATTATGAGTTTATGAGTTTTGATGTACCGAAGGTAGTTCGGAGTCCCGGATGAGATCACAGACATTACGAGGAGTCTTGGAATGTCCGAGACGTAAAGATTGATATATTGGACGAATATATACGGACACCGTAAGTGTTCCATAAAGTATCAGAATTTACCGGAGTACCGGGGGGTTACCGGAACCCCTGGGGAAGCTATGGGCCTTAATGGGTCGTAGGAGAAAGAGGGAAGGAGGGCCAGGGCTGGGACGCGCGCCCCCCACCCCTTGGTCCGAATTGGACAAGGAGGGAGGGGGGCCGGCGCCCCTTTTCTTCTCCTTCTCCCTCTCCTTCCTTTCCCCCTTCTCCCTTTTGGTAGTTCCTACTAGGAATAGGATTGCAATCCTATTCCAAGTAGGATTGCACCTCCTAGGCGCGCCACAAGGCGCCGACCGGCCTCCCCCCTTGCTCCTTTATATACGGGGGCAGGGGGGCACCCAAAGACACAAGTTGAATTGTTCTAGCCGTGTGCGGTGCCCCCCTCCACAGAAACACACCTCGGTCATACCGTTGCAGTGCTTAGGCGAAGCCCTGTGCCGGTAGATACATCATATCCGTCACCACGCCGGTGTGCTGACGAAACTCTCCCGTGAAGCTCAACTGGATCAAGAGCTTGTGGGACGTCATCAAGCTGAACGTGTGCTGAACGCGGAGGTGCCGTACGTTCGGTGCTTGATCGGTTGGGTCGCGAAGAAGTTCGACTACATCAACAGCGTCACTTGACGCTTCTGCTCCCGGTCTACGAGGGTACGTAGACACACTCTCCCCCCTCGTTGTTATACATCTGTTAGATAGATCTTGCGTGATCGTAGGAAAATTTTAAAATACTACGTTCCCCAACAGTGGCATCATGAGCCAGGTCTATGCGTAGATGATATGCACGAGTAGAACACAATGAGTTGTGGGCGATACTAGTCATACTGCTTACCAGCATGTCATACTTTGCTTCGGCGGTATTGTGAGATGAAGCAGCCCGGACCGACATTACGCGTACGCTTACGCGAGACTGGTTTCACCGTTATGAGCACTCGTTGCTTAAAGGTGACTGGCGGGTGTCTATCTCTCTCACTTTAGCTGAATCAAGTGTGGCTACGCCCGGTCCTTGTGAAGGTTAAAACAGCACATACTTGACGAAACATCGTTGTGGTTTTTTGTATGCGTAGGTAAGAACGGTTCTTGCTAAGCCCGTAGCAGCCACGTAAAACTTGCAACAACAAAGTAGAGGACGTCTAACTTGTTTTTGCAGGGCATGTTGTGATGTGATATGGTTAAGACATGATGAGTTATACGTTTTTGTATGAGATGATCATGTTTTGTAAAGTTATCAGCAACTGGCAGGAGCCATATGGTTGTCGCTTTATTGTATGAAATGCAATCGCCATGTAATTGCTTTACTTTATCACTAAGCGATAGCGATAGTCGTAGAAGCAATAGTTGGCGAGACGACAACGATGCTACGATGGAGATCGAGGTGTCGCGCCGGTGACGAAGGCAATCATGACGGTGCTTTGAAGATGGAGATCAAAAGCACAAGATGATGATGGCCATATCATGTCACATATTTTGATTGCATGTGATGTTTACCTTATTATGCTTCTTATTTTGCTTAGTACAACGGTAGCATTATAAGATGATCCCTTACAAAATTTCAAGGTACAAGTGTTCTCCCTGAGTATGCACCGTTGTGAAAGTTCTTCGTGCTGAGACACCACGTGATGATCGGGTGTGATAGGCTCTACGTTCAAATACAACGGGTGTAAGACAATTTTGCACACGCAGAATACTCGGGTTAAACTTGACGAGCCTAGCATATGCAGATATGGCCTCGGAACACTGGAGACCGAAAGGTCGAGCGTGAAACATATAGTAGATATGATCAACATAAGATGTTCACCATTGAAACTACTCCATCTCACGTGATGATCGGACATGGTTTAGTTGATTTGGATCACGTGATCATTTAGATGACCGGAGGGATGTCTATCTAAGTGGGAGTTCTTTAAGTAATATGATTAATTGAACTTTAATTTATCATGATCTTAGTCCTGGTAGTATTAGCATATCTATGTTGTAGATCAATAGCTCGCGATGTTGCTCCCCGTTTATTTTTTTATATGTTCCTAGAGAAAACTAAGTTGAAAGATGTTAGTAGCAATGATGCGGAATTGTTCCGTGATCTGAGGATTATCCTCATTGCTACACAAAAGAATTATGTCCTTGATGCACCGCTAAGTGACAGACCTATTGCAGGAGCAGATGTAGACGTTATGAACGTTTTGACAAAAGCTCGGTATGATGACTACTTGATAGTTTAAGTGCACCATGCTTTACGGCTTAGAACCGGGACTTCAAAAACCGTTTTGAACGCCACGGAGCATATAAGATGTTCCAAGAGTTGAAATTAGTATTTCATACTCATGCCCGTGTCGAGAGGTATAAGACCTTTGACAGTACTTTGCCTACAAGATGGAGGAGAATAGCTCAACCAGTGAGCATGTGCTCACATTGTCTGGGTACTACAATTACTTGAATCAAGTGGGAGTTAATCTTCTAGATAAGATAGTAATTGACAAAGTTCTCTAGTCACTATCACCAAGTTAGTAGAACTTCATGATGAAATATAATATGCAAGGGATGACGAAGGTAATTCCCGAGCTCTTCGCGATCCTGAAATCGGCGAAGGTAGAAATCAAGAAAGAGCATCAAGTATTGATGGTTAATAAGACCACTTGTTTCAAGTAAAGGGCAAAGGGATAGAAGGGGAACTTCAAGAAGAATGACAAGCAAGTTGTCACTCCCATGAAGAAACCCAAAGCGAAACTCAACCCTAAAACTAAGTGGTTCTACTGCAAAGGAAATGGTCATTGGAAGTGGAACTGCCCTAGATATTTGGCGGATAAGAAGGATGGCAAAGTGAACAAAGGTATATTTCATATACAGATTATTGATGTGTATTTTACTAGTGTTCATAGCAACCCCTCGGTATTTGATACTGGTTTAGTTGCTAAAGAGTAGTAACTCGAAATGGGAGTTGCATAATGAACAGAAACTAGTTAAAGGATGAAGTGACGATGTGTATTGGAAGTAGTTCCAAGATTGATATGATCATCATCGCACACTCCCTATACTTTCGGGATTAGTGTTGAACCTAAATAAGTGTTATTTGGTGTTTGTGTTGAGCATGAATATGATTTGATCATGTTTATTGCAATACGGTTATTCATGTAAGTTAGAGAATAATTGTTGTTCTGTTTACATGAATAAAACCATCTATGGTCATACACCCAATGAAAATGGTTTGTTGGATCTCGATCGTGTGATACACATATTCATAATATTGAAGCCAAAAGATGCAAGGTTAATAATGATAGTGCAACTTATTTGTGGCACTGTCGTTTAGGTCATATTGGTGTAAACGCATGAAGAAACTCCATAGTGATGGACTTTTGGAATCACTTGATTATGAATCACTTGGTGCTTGCGAACCATGCCTCATGGGCAAGATGACTAAAACTCCGTTCTCCGGAACTATGGAGCGAGCAACAGAGTTGTTGGAAATCATACATACTGATGTATGCGGACCAATGAGTGTTGAAGCTCGCGGCGGGTATCGTTATTTTCTGACCTTCACTGATGATTTGAGCAGATATGGGTATATCTACTTAATGAAGCACAAGTCTGAAACATTTGAAAAGTTCAAAGAATTTCAGAGTGAAGTGGAGAATCATCGTTACAAGAAAATAAGAGTTTCTACGATATGATCATAGAGGTAAAATATTTGAGTTAGCGAGTTTGGCCTTCAGTAAAAACAAAGTGAAATAGTTTCACTACTCACGCCACCTGGAACACCACAGTGTAATGGTGTGTCCGAACGTCATAACCGTACTTTATTAGACATGGTGCGATCGATGATGTCTCTTACCGATCTACCACTATCGCTTTTGGGGTTATGCATTAGAGACAGCTACATTCACGTTAAATAGGGCACCATCTAAATCCATGGAGATGACACCGTATGAACTGTGGTTTGACGACAAACCTAAGCTGTCATTTTTTTTAAGTTTGGGACTGTGATGCTTATGTGAAAAAGTTTCAACATGATAAGCTCGAACCCAAATCGGAGAAGTAAATCTTCATAGGATACCCAAAAGAAACTGTTGGGTACACCTTCTATCACAGATCCGAAGGCAAGGTCTTTGTTGCTAAGAGTGGATCCTTTCTAGAGAAGGAGTTTCTCTCGAAAGAAGTGAGTGGGAGGAAAGTGGAACTTGATGAGGTAATTGTACCTTCTCCCAAATTGGATAGTAGTACATCACAGAAACTGGTTCCAGTGATTCCTACACCAATTAGTGAGGAAGCTAATGATGATGATCATGAAACTTCAGATCAAGTTACTGCTGAACTTCGTAGATCAACCAGAGTACGTTCCGCACCAGAGTGGTACGGCAACCAGTTCTGGAAGTCATGTTACTGGACCATGATGAACCTACGAACTATGAGGAAGCGATCATGAGCCCAGATTCCGCAAAATGGCTTGAGGCCATCAAATCTGAGATGGGATCCATGTATGAGAACAAAGTGTGGACTTTGGTTGACTTGCCCGATGATCAGCAAGCCATCAAAAATAAATGGATCATCAAGAGGAAGACTGACGATGATGGTAATGTTACTGTTTACAAAGCTCGACTTGTTGCGAAAGGTTTTCGACAAGTTCAAGGAGTTGACTACGATGAGACTTTCTCACCCGTAGCGATGCTTAAGTCTGTCCGAATCATGTTAGCAATTGCCACATTATGAAATCTGGCAAATGGATAACGAAACTGCGTTCTTTAATGGATTTATTAAAGAAGGGTTGTATATGATGCAACCAGAAGGTTTTGTCAATCCTAAAGGTGCTAGCAAATTGTGCAAGCTCCAGCGATCCATCTATGGACTGGTGCAAGCATCTCAGAGTTGGAATATACGCTTTGATAAGATTGATCAAAGCATATAGTTTTATACAGACTTGCGGTGAAGCCTGTATTTACAAGAAAGTGAGTGGGAGCACTACAACCTTTCTGATGAGTATATGTGAATGACATATTGTCGATCGGAAATGATGTAGAATTTTCTGGAAAGCATAAATGAGTGTTTGAAAGGAGTCTTTCAAAGAAAGACCTCGGTGAAGCTGCTTACATATTGGGCATCAAGATCTATAGAGATAGATCGATACGCTTGATAAGTTTTTTCAATGAGTACATACCTTGACAAATTTTGAAGTAGTTCAAAATGGATCAGTCAGAGAAGGAGTTCTTGCCTGAGTTAAAAGATATGAAGTTGAGTAAGACTCAAAATCCGACCTCGACAGAAGATAGAGAAAGAATGAAAGTCATTCCCTATGCCTCAGCCATAGGTTCTATAAAGTATGCCATGCTGCGTACCAAACCTATTGTGTACCTTGCCATGAGTTTGGCAAGGAGGTATAGTAGTGATCTAGGAGTAGATCACTATACATCGGTCAAAATTATCCTTAGTAACTGGATGACTAAGGAAATGTTTCTCGATTATGGAGGTGATAAAGAGTTCGTCGTAAAGGGTTACGCCGATGCAAGCATTGACACTAATCCAGATGACTCTAAGTATCAATCTGGATGCGTATTGAAAGTGGGAGCAATTAGCTAGAGTAGCTCCATGCAGAGCATTGTAGACATAGAAATTTGCGAAATACATACGGATCTGAATGTAACAGTCCCGCTGAATAAACTTCTCTCACGAAGCAAAACATGATCACACCTTAATACTCTTTGGGTGTTAATCACATGGCGATGTGAACTAGATTATTGACTCTAGTAAACCCTTTGGATGTTGGTCACATGGCTATGTGAACTATCGGAGTTGAATCACATGGCGATGTGAACTAGATTATTGACTCTAGTAAACCCTTTGGGTGTTGGTCACATGGCGATGTGAACTATCGGTGTTGAATCACATGGCGATGTGAACTAGATTATTGACTCTAGTGCAAGTGGGAGACTGAAGGAAATATGCCCTAGAGGCAATAATAAAGTTGTTATTTTATATTTCCTTATATCATGATAAATGTTTATTATTCATGCTAGAATTGTATTAACCGGAACTTAGTACATGTGTGAATACATAGACAAAACAGAGTGTCCCTAGTATGCCTCTACTATACTAGGTCATTGATCAAAGATGGTTATGTTTCCTAACCATAGACATGAATTATCATTTGATCAACGGGGTCACATCATTAGGAGAATGATGTGGACAAGACCCATTCGTTAGCTTAGCAACTTGATCGTTTAGTTTTATTGCTATTGCTTTCTTCATGACTTATACATGTTCCTATGACTATGAGATTATGCAACTCCTGAATACCGGAGGAACACCTTGTGTGCTATCAAACATCACAACGTAACTGGGTGATCATAAAGATGCTCTACAGGTGTCTCCGAAAGTGTTCGTGGTGTTGGCATAGATCAAGACTAGGAGTTGTCACTCCGAGTGTCGGAGAGGTATCTCTGGGCCCTCTCGGTAAAGCACATCATAATAAGCCTTGCAAGCAAAAGACTAATGAGTTAGTCACGAGATGATGTATTACGGAACGAGTAAAGAGACTTGCCGGTAACGAGATTGAACTAGGTATAGAGATACCGACGATCGAATCTCGGGCAAGTAACATACCGATGACAAAAGGAACAACGTATGTTGTTATGCGGTTTGACCGATAAAGATCTTCGTAGAATATGTAGGAGCCAATATGAGCATCCAGGTTCCGCTATTGGTTATTAACTCTCGGTCATGTCTACATAGTTCTCGAACCCGTAGGGTCCGCACGCTTAACGTTTGATGACGATCGGTATTATGAGTATATGAGTTTTGATGTACCGAAGGTAGTTCGGAGTCCCGGATGAGATCACGGACATGACGAGGAGTCTCAGAATGTTCGAGACGTAAAGATTGATATAGCGGACGACTATATTCGGACACCGGCAATGTTCCGTAAAGTTTCGAAATTTACCGGAGTACCGGGGGGGGTTACCGGAACCCCTGGGGAAGCTATGGGCCTTAATTGGCCGTAGGAGAAAGAGGGGAGGAGGGCCAGGGCTGGGCCGCGCGCCCCCCACTGATACGTCCAAAACGTATCTATAATTTCTGCTTGCTCCATGCCTCTTTTGGGTGATATTGCTATGATATTTATACACTTCCATACACTTTTGATCATATTTGGACTAACCTATTAACTCAGTGCACCCCAGTGCCAGTTTATGTTTTCTGCTGTTTTTGTATTTCAGGTTTTCCCATTACGAGAACTGCCAGAAAAATCCCGGAAAAATTATATAAAAAATCAGCGTTCCAGAAGCTTCCCGGCACCCGAAGTACAGCCGGAGGGGGGCCACCAGGGCTCCAGGCGCCCTGGTGGCGCGGCCCCCCTCCTGGCCGCGCCGGGGGGGGCGCCTGGGCCCCCCAGGCCTCCGCTGATGCCCCCCTTTGGCATATATTTATATCGTGTTCCGAAACCCTCGAGACGGGAACCCTTTTTCGTGATCTCATCTCTGTTCCGCCGCCGCCGCGCTTCCAAGATCGGGAGCACCAGGAGAACTCTTCCCGGCACCCTGCCGGAGGGGAGGATCACCACCGGGAGCTTCTCCACCACCATGGACGCCTCCCGGATGAGTTGTGAGTAGTCTCCCTTGGACCATGGGTCCATGACCACTAGCTATGTGATGTTCTCCTCCCGTTCTTGTGCTTCACTAATTAGTCCTCATGAGCTGCCCTACATGATCGAGGCACATATGTAATCCTTATGCTGTTGCTATGATGAGTTTGCTGGGATCCGATGGATTGTGAGATTATGTTCAGATTGTGTTTGAGTAATATATTTGATTCATCTCTTTTATATTTATGTTCGTAAGTAAATCTTGCATGTTCTCCGTTGTTATTTATTGCTTTGGCCAAGTAGTAGGTAGTGACTCCAAGAGGGAACGTTATGCTTGATTGTGGGTTCATGCCCCTCAATGACTAGCTTGAGTGACAGAAACATGAGTCTAGGGGATGTGCTGTTGCCACAAGGGGGAAAACAACGGTGCTTGTGCCCGCAGGTGCAAGGATTGTTTACTTTACGCAAAGTTCTTTTAATGCAGTTGTCTGTTGCTTTGAGTTTACACTATGGGTGGGACTCGCAACTTAATACCAGGGAGATGTTCTGGATAGATATCTCAAGGTGGATGATTAGTAGTAGATGCAGATGGATTTCGGTCTACTTGCCTTGGCGTACCGCCCATGCTTTGAACCTCTACCTTTCTTGCAACATAGTTAGCATTGGTTTGCGCACATAATTCTGTCAATTGCCCAGCTGTAATTCGTTTACCTCACATAGCTGTTTTATCGTCTTTTGGGAGAGAGACATCACTAGTGAACATCATGGGACTCCGGTCCATATTACCATCATTGATCACATCCGCTATTTACTTTCCGCTTTTTACTTACTATTGCAGCAAAACCTATCACTATTATCACTTGCGTTTGATCCTTTGTAAACGACAAGGCCGGAGGGATTGACAACCTCTCTGTACTCGTTGGGAGCAAAGTTATTTGTATCTGTGTGCAGGTCCATGTTGATTGCTAATATCTGGCGCCGTTAGCAGTTGACACCTTCTTGTTGAAACTGGGAGTCTCAGGGGAAATCGATCCTTGGTATCTTTGCCAAGGGAAAACTATCGCTACACTGCATCTCAAACCTTCCACTTGGGGTAACCAACGAGGGGCGAGAAGCCATCAAGCAAAGTTTTCTGGCGCCGTTGCCAGGGACTCCACTCTTTAGGATAGGGGAGTTGCACGCTATCTTTTACCTTTGCTTTTTAGTCTTGTTAGTTTACCTTTCAGTTTTTTGCTTTAGTATCTTTTATCGAAAATCACAAAAATAGTTATCTTGCTTGCTTGCTACTATGGGTTCCGCCGAGAACACCAAGTTGTGTGACTTCACTAGTCACAACAACGATGACTTTATCTGCACACCTATCACTACACCTGCCACTTCAGCACCTTCGTATGAAATTAAACCTGCTTTACTGAACCTAGTTATGAAAGATCAATTCTCCGATGCTGGAGATGATGCTGCTTTACACTTAAACAATTTTGTTGAACTTTGTGATATGCAAAAGTACCGAGAAGTAGACGGTGATATTGTTAAGCTTAAGCTTTTTCCTTTCTCCTTGAGAGGAGGAGCTAAAATTTGGTTTCAGTCTTTGCCTAGAAATAGCATAGATTCATGGGACAAGTGCAAAGATGCTTTTATTGGAAAATACTATCCACCTGCTAAAATTATCCAACTAAGGAGTAACATAATGAATTTTAAACAATTGGATAATGAACACGTTGCCCAAGCTTGGGAACGTATGAAATCTCTTATCAAGAACTGCCCTACTCATGGTTTGACTACTTGGATGGTTATCCAAACTTTTTATGCAGGCTTGAACTTTACCTCGCGGAACTTGTTAGATTCAGCCGCGGGAGGAACCTTTATGTCAACTACACTTGGTGCTGCCACGAAGCTTCTCGATGAGATGATGACCAACTATTCCCAATGGCACACCGAACGCGCTCCAACAGGTAGGAAGGTAAACTCTGTCGAGGAGATTTCCTCCCTAAATGAAAAAGTTGACTTGATCATGTCTCTACTTTCGAAGCAATCTTCTGTTGATCCTTGTGATGTTCCTTTAAATTCTTTGATTGCTCAAGAACAAGTAGATGTGAACTTTATCTCTAGAAACAATTTTAATAACAATGCTTATAGGAGTAACTTTGGTAGCAATCCTAGACCGTTCCCTTCTAATTCTTATGGGAACAACAATGCTTATCCTAGCACCAAGAACTCCACTACTGAACTAGAGATTATGCTTAAAGATTTCATCACTACCCAAAAAGCTTTTAATAATAGTGTAGAGGAAAAACTA
This sequence comes from Secale cereale, assembly GCA_902687465.1. Classification (NCBI taxonomy): domain Eukaryota; kingdom Viridiplantae; phylum Streptophyta; class Magnoliopsida; order Poales; family Poaceae; genus Secale; species Secale cereale. The sequence continues at coordinate 941,793,287 of LR738710.1, forward strand.
AACAAACTAGGTGATCTCTCTTCGAAGGTAGACAATTTAGCCAATGAAGTAGAATTGCTTAAAATTAGAACTTCTCCTCTTGAGGAGAGGAAGGTCACTCCTATGAATGCTATTCAAGTGCAAATTAATGAAAATATTAGGATGATGGCTAAACTTAAAGAGAGATGGGCTAGAGAAAGGGAGGAAGAAGATAGAATTAAGAGCCTTCCTACCCACCACACTGTTGCTACTATCCAAGTTGTTGAGGATATCCAAACTCTTAGCACCCAATGCACTCCTGGTCCCATTGGACCTATTAATGGTGATGCTATGACTATAGAAACTACCAAGCAAGTGAACCTAAAGGACACCACTACCACCTTACTTGATAGTAGTGACCTTGATTTTTATAATTGCACTCTTACCAAAGTTATTGATTTCCTTCACAAGATATCTAGAGATCCCCGCACTAGCACGATTAACCTTGCCTTCACAGAGCATATCACTAATGCTCTTATCAAAGCTAGGGAGGAGAAACTTAGAGTAGAATCCTCCATACCTAGAAAGCTAGAAGATGGTTGGGATCCTATGATTAAAATTAAGTTGAATAACTTCTCATGCTATGCTTTATGTGATGTTGGTGCTAGTACCTCTGTTATGCCCAAAAGAATATATGATATGCTTAAATTGAAACCTTTTGATTCTTGTTCTTTTGGTGTTCGTCTCGTTGATTTTACCATAAAGAAACCTTTGGGGAGGATCGACGATGTTCTTATCTTTGTCAATGACAATTATGTTCCCGTTGATTTTACTATTATGGATATCGAATGTGAACCTTCTTGTCCAATTATTTTGGGACGTCCTTTTCTTCGCACCGTTGGTGCTATCATTGACATGAAAGAGGGGAATATAAAATTCCAGTTTCCTCTCAAGAAAGGGATGGAACTCTTCCCTCGAAAGAAGATTAAGTTACCTTTTGAGTCCGTTATACGGGCTAGCTATTCTATTACTCTTGATAAAACTTGATCTCTATGCATTATGCCTAGCTTAAAGGCATAAAAGAAAGCGCTTTTGGGAGGCAGCCCACATGAATAAAATTTTATTTTGCTTTTGTTGTGTCTTGATGTTGTTACTACAGTAGCATCATCATTGTATATTTACTTTTCAATTTTGTGCCAAGTGTAGCCTCTGATAGCAAGAAAGTTCAAAAGTTGTGACGTGCTGTCCAGGAAACAGATTCTGTCCTTGGATAGAAAAATTCGTATAAAATCACCAGATCATCTTTTTGGTCTGAATTTTTTCAATAGCGTGCTCTATATAATTGTCTTTCGTGCGTCTGTTCTGAGTTTTTTAATTAGAGTTGCAGAAGTGCCCCGAAAAAATCATTTACTACCTGCTGTTCTGTTTTTCACAGATTCTGTCATGTTTTGCCCTTCCTTCATTTTGCAAACCTAGAGCTTGCTTTTTCTTTGCAAAAACCTTTTGGCAATATTGAGAAACAGTAGACCTTCAAGAATATCTTTATTTCCAGCAAGGAAAGATTATTTTATTAAGGGTACTAACCTCGCTAATCAGATTATGATGAGTTATGTATGAAGGGAGTTTTCAAGTGTGCGAGGGAAGATGATAAAAAGATTCAGGAGTATCAAACGCTCATGCTTGGGGATGCCCCCATGCACCCCCAAGAAATATTCAAGGAGACTCAAGCGTCTAAGCTTGGGGATGCCCCGTGCATCCCCTTCTCCATCAACATTATCAGTTCGTCTTTCGTTCCACTATATTTTTATCACTTCATGTGTTATGTGCTATGCTTGGAGCGTCTTGCTTTTAGTTTTCCTTTTTAGTTTTCTTTAGCTTTTCATAACGAGTCGGAACTCAGCTTTCTTTATGTGGGAGAGAAACACGCTCCACTTCTACCTAGAACATTACATAGAATTTTCATGTCTGTCTTTGCTGTGTGTGTTCTTTGTCCTTCAATAGCTACTATCATGCTTAGCTCTTAGTTTTCATGCTTATCTTTTTAAAGAGCTTTTGTTTAGTTGGTTGCTTGAACTCTCTTTAGTTATCATGCTTATCTTATTAAGAGAGTTTGCTTCCGTTGCATTGGTTGGTATGTCTATGATAAAGATGCTACGTGCATAATGGTGAATAGTAGTTCATGTTTTCTTATGGTTAGTCTCAAATAGCTGGGGGGTTCCCAATGTGTTATTGGAGTACCAACATGATTTGTTTGCCTATGATGTGGTATGGTTTAGTAATATCTTCCTTCGAGAATTTATTTTCATTGACTTGGCGTATGCTCACGCATATTTAAGACTGTAAAGAAAGTCTGTCAAGCCTTGATGATCTTTTGTTTCTGAGTAGCGATATAACTTCCATGCCTGATTCAATGTTGCTTTGTCGCTCTGCATGATTATGACCGTCATTGCTCTCTTAGTTGGTCGATCCCAGTCTTTTGCTAACCTCCACCTGTACTAAGCGGACTGACTGCTTGTGCATCCAAATTCTTTTAAACCAGTTATGCCATATGAGTCCACCATACCTTCCTACATGGTATTTACCTGCCATTCCTAACGGATACTTGCATGTACCATCTCGAAATTATTCAAAAAAAAGCATTACTATTTTGTGCCTCTGTTTTAAGTTCATGAGGAAGTAGTAGTTAATTCATAATCTTTTTAAGTTGGACAAGCTTCACCCCGGGATTGCATGCATAATGTGCAAACCCATAATACGAGAAGGAACTGGCATTGAGTGCGCCCGACTCAAAAATAATATAACAAACAAACCCTCCTTCACGCATTGTTCATGAGAAATCAGAAAACTTTGGCAGTGATAAACAAAGGAGATTAAGAGGATGTGATTGTCCTCATTCGGGAGCCGTTCCTTGAAACTTGTCCATCTCAAGAAGTGATTGAGTTGTCTGCTAGCATTCGTTGACGGAACATGCATAATCTAAAAAAATAATTATTACCTCTGTTTTTAAAACCAAGAGCTTTGGTACATGTTTTGTCTTTGTTTCCGACTATGGGTTTTCAACCTTGCCAACAAAAGCCACGGTTCGAGAGTCTCCACCTTCTTTTAAAAGCACCAACTACTGAGAGCATGATTGTCATTCTGAGTGTAATGTGCATTGTCCCAAAGTAGCATTGTCTTTTGCATGATTGTGATATTGTTCATTCTGAAATCATTGTATCTAGTCATCACTTAAACCTTGGAGGTGCCCCTGCATTTATGTTTTGCTTCACTAAAGGGGGCAAGCGAGATATCGCTTTATCATATTTGCACACCATGCTCATTACAAATCTATTTGATGTTTCAGTGTCATGTTGTGAAACTTTCAGTTCTTTCTGATTTTCTCATGAGGCAACTTAATTACTACAGATTCATTGTCTCAGTAAGCTTTTGTCATATGACTATGAAAAGTCCTATATGGTTAATAGCATGTCACCACAGAAATTATTCTTGTTATCATTTACCTACTCGAGGACGAGCAGGAATTAAGCTTGGGGATGTTGATACGTCCAAAACGTATCTATAATTTCTGCTTGCTCCATGCCTCTTTTGGGTGATATTGCTATGATATTTATACACTTCCATACACTTTTGATCATATTTGGACTAACCTATTAACTCAGTGCACCCCAGTGCCAGTTTCTCTTTTCTGCTGTTTTTGTATTTCAGGTTTTCCCATTACGCACTACTAGGAAAAGGCCTACTAATGGCGCACCTAATTTGGCCATTAATGGCGCATTAGTGGTGCGCCATTACTAGCACACCATTAGTATATTTTACTAATGGCGCACCTCTAGTGCGCCATTAGTATCTGGTATACTAATGGCGCACCGCAGATGCGCCATTAGTATGCACAGTAGTGCGCCATTAGTGTGCCTCCCAGGGGCCATGTGTAGCCAGGTGCTTTGGCATACTAATGGCGCACTCTAGCAGGATGCGCCATTAGTAATGTCCGCATAGTAATGGCGCACTGGCTGGCAATGCGCCATTAGTATCCTTTGGCATACTAATGGCGCACTCTGCTGTGATGCGCCATTAGTATGAATATTAGGTTTTTTTTAATATTATTTTTCTGTTTTTTTGCACATATTACAAAATGTATAATTGCACAGAATATAGACAGCACACATCAACAACAAATTCATCGAATACAATAGAAGATTAGTCTCTGAATACAATTCATCATATTAGTCTCCGAATACAATTCATCATATTAGTCTCCGAATTGAAAAGACCGAACAAAGATAGAACAATACATTACAAGTCTCGAGAGCGCGAGTAGCGAGTTTGTCTTCACATTACAAGTCGATATCGATCATCTAAACTACCATCACATAGAAGAGAGCTGCGGTCATCACGATGAGCATCATCACGATGAAACTCGTCTTCATCCGGTTCCTCCAACGCTCCCTCCCCTCTCCCGCTAGATAGCGGGTGAATCTAGATTCGGCCTCGGCCCTAGTGGTGTACCCTTTGTAACTGTTACCGCTGAATCGGTGAACCTGTCTCCGACACTCCTCCCAGTCATCGTAGACTCCGGGAACCTTACCCTTGTACACGACATACGACGGCATCGCTACTAGCCAAACGAAACGTTAGTACCAATTCACAGACAATTCATAAGCAATATATAAGTATGCAGCAGAACGATCGAAAGAGAAAAGCAAGACATTAATAGCATCGATAACATCTAAGTTGAACGACTCTCGAAACCAAAGAGACATACTACAAGTTCATTAAAGTTTAATTACAACATGAGCCAATCGATGTTTCAGAACTAGACACAGCATCACTGCTTTCGACTCGACTCAATGCACCGGAGCGTGGATGAAGCCGCCGTCTATCGTTGGAGTCATGAAATCACGGGCGTTGTCAGCCTGCATTTGTAGCATTGTGTCGATGTCACTATTCGGCGGTTGATTTCTGAGGTAGAACTGCCCCGAGGTACGAAGGACATCTTGATGGATGATTTCCGCTATTTGACCCCTATTGGATGCGAAAGAAATCTTGTCTGATGTCCGCGTCCTGGATTGCCGACACGCTCGCGGCCCAATCTTTGAGCTTACTCGGTAGCAGAAGTTGATGATGGTCCCGTACGATCGCCCGCATGTGATGGATGGCGTAGTAGGCACCCTTCTGACCGCCAGGCGGCTGCTTGACGCAGCAGAACGTCGTGTTGTGGGAGAACACGTGCTTGCCGTACTTACGAGCTATCCTGGTGAAGGTGCCTCCAGATTTGGCGTAGCCAGGGAGAACATCATCAAGAACCTTCTTGACATTTGTGTAGTCTACAGCCGACTGACGGTCCGGGTCGAAATACGTGGCCATGGAATATTTGGGGCTTAGTAGGATGAGCGTGCACTGTGTGTCACTGCAGAAAACACGGAATGTTAAAAGAAGAACGATCGAAATCTAAGAATTCATATGTTACGGGGCGGTTGAGGCGGAGGACTTACTCGGGAAAGTAAGGCACGAGGAAGTTATCCTTATCTCGGTTTGCCAGAATGACGCCTTCGAGGTAAGAACTCGCGACTTTCCGGTCCCCAGCGCTGCCCAAGAACTTGGCACGCATGTAGAAGGGGTCGACTATCACGATGTCCGGGGTCTTGTCGCGAATGATCCGCATCTCCATACTCAGCGGAAATAGCCGAACGAAGGTGTAGTGCAGCGGAAGAAGGTTCAACATAGCGTGGATGTCATCAAACCGCAGGACGATCGTACCCCCGATGGAGTTATCCACAAAGCCCTTGCACTCCGGCACCTTGGCCGTGAAAACCGGGTATGCCACATCCTTCTCTCTGAGACGCCGCTTCTCCAATGAAAGAACACTGTCATGCAGACTCCGCATAGCACCGGTTGCAGCATCGAGCATATTTGTCGGTAGCATCGGCCTACCCGCCACATGCACCCTCCTCATTACATCCTCAGGTGAAGGTGGCCCGTCCTGAGCACGGATCGTACTCGGTGCCGGCTGGCTCGCACCCTTGTTTGTTTTTCTTTTGCGTGCCTTCTTCTTGATCTCCTGAATTGGGACCGAGTTCTGCTCAGAGACCGCCTTCTTTAGTGTGTTGGGGCTGATAATATTTCGCACCTCGCCTATCTGAGGCTCGGTGAAGTCGGCAGCTGGAGGCGTCTCCTGAGAGCTGAACGGCAGACGACGCCTGTTGCAACTTGGCTTCTCCGCGGTACCGGCTTGATCGCGCACGTCTTTTATTTGGTTGGGTTCTTGAGAAGGAGGCCCCATGAAGTCGTCACCGTACCCATGATCGGCAAAGTACTGATCGACGTTGGCAAATGTATCGTCGTCGTCGTCGTTCTGATCCTGTGCCATATGCATGTTTGGATCCAGTGGCATAGGGATGTCCGGCACCGTTGCGGCGGACTTGCCATGGGGACGACTTGGCGCCGGCACGACTGACGGTGTTGTCTTTGGGGTGGTTTCCCCCGCCCCCAAACGAATCTGGCTCTTCGGCCAAACCAGGGGCCAGCTCAGGCAGGCGCTGAGGGTCATGACGTCATCATCGTCGGCCCCGACGGGTCGAATCGGAGGTAACACCTCGTCGCAGCGTGGCAGCACCCGAACCAGTTGAACCCTAAACAAGTTGGATGGCATCTGGGTACCGTGGAACAAGGGGTTGCCCGGTTGAACGATTTTGCCCTTGGCGACATCGACCAACTCGTTGTTCACGAAGTGCAGGAGAGTGCACGGAACGTCGGCGGCGCCCTGCGAAAACATGTAGGGCGTCAGGGATGCCCAGTCAAAGGCAAGGAGATGAAGTCCTCGGCCGAGAGAGGCTTAATTAGTTACCGTGATGATGGCGTCGAGCTCGGCTAATGTTGAGGCACCGCCAACGGCCGTCGTGCAGTTGACGGAGGGGCCGCTTGCTGTAGAGGTGCCGGCCGGCGTACACCCGGGTGCATTAAGCTCCCGTGCCGGCGTCGGAGACACCAATGCCGCCTCCGCCGGAGACACCAATGGCCCCGCCATCGCATTCTGCGAGTTGCTGGCCGTGAAGCTGGGAATCGGGGGCGGCCCCTGTTGGCCGCCCGCAATCCACGCCTGCAACCCCTCGATCAAGCTAGGCACAATGGCGGTGATCGTTGCTCCGAGCTGTTGTTGCACTTGCTCTTGGACAATCTCCGGAATCCGCGCCACCTGTGCCTTCAGTTCTTGAACCTCGCGCGCCTGGCTTTCCGAGCTGGTCTTTTTCTCCTTTCGCCCACCAGCGTTATAGTATGACGACCATTTTGTCGACAAGCCTTTGCCGGCCACACGACCAGCTGACGTCGGCTTATCGAGCTTATCCTTGTTCTTCATTACATTCAACGCCCTATTTAGAGTCGTGTCCCAAGGGCCGCTCTTAGTCGACCCCGCGCTACTGCTTTCAGTCGCCTGCGGAAGGAATGTGAATCATTTAGAAATTTGGCTTCATTAATTAGAATGCAACCATATGGAGCTAATTACGCGGGGGTGTATTCCTTACCGGAACAGCCTCAAGCGCACTGGTCTTCGGATCCGTGGTCAGCTCCTTTTTTTTCGGGTCCTTCTTGTACCGGGCCCTGACAAAGTTCCTGGTCTGCTTGTCACCGTATTTATCGAAGAGGGGCGGTAGGCCTTGATCGGCACGGTCCGCCTCCTCCTTTTCCCATATAGGATCCGCCACTCTGTAACCGCCGGGACCGAGTGTGTATTCCCCTAAGTTGAGCTCCCGCATTTCTTTCCCCCACTGACTTGATTCGGAGTGTGCGGTGCTCGAGCAATTGATCTTGAAGTCGTTGTAGTCATCTTCGGTGATCGAAGGATGTTTCTCCTTGATCTTCTCATAACTCTCACCTTTCTCGATCATTCTCTTCACATTGGTTTTCCAAGTAGACAGGGCCTTGCTCATCTTCGTGAGGGCAGCACTGTTCACTTTATTCCCTTTGAGGCTTGTGTTATCAAATTGAGCGGGGAACTTGTATCGTTCGTGCAGCTTCGTGAAGAGGAGGTTGCGGTAATTCCCGTGGTCAGGATGCCTCAAGTTCTCGGTGTTGATCGAGATGGTGCTCCGGAGAATGCACCCGAGCTGAAGCGAGTACCCCTTGACTATTCGTTCGGGCGCCGTTGGATTCCCGTCGGAGTCCACTTCAGTAACTTCCTCATTGAGGGTGCGGAGCACGGTCGGGCGCCGGTCCTTCCGTTGCTTCTTCGGTTGGCTGCCATCTGTGCGTGCGCCGCCATCATCAGTGGTGGCATTCTCGGCGGCACCATCAGTGGTGGCATCAGTGGGATCATCCTCCGCGGTACCATCAGTGGTCTCAGGATCGGTGGGGAAGGCGGCGTCCTCATACAAGTGAGGTTGTTCCTCCATCTCCTGGGACAGCTCCCAGAATGCCTTCCCGCCCGAACCGCCGGCCTCATCGTTGTTGGCCATGTTTCTCTCTAAATAGGAACAAAGTTTGGTCAAAAAGTTGGTTATTGTCAAGGAACAAGATCATGGTCTCATCATTTAGGGTTTGTCGACACCGAGGCATCCTAAAAGCTAAGCTTTTATAAATGAGGGTTTTTCGACGCCGAGGCACCCTAAAAGCCTAAGTTTTCATCATTTCGGTTTTTATCGACACCGAGGCACCCTAAAAGCCAAGGTTTCATAATTTATGGTTTGTCGACACCGAGGCATCCTAAAAGCTAAGCTAGGAAGGAGAATTCTAAGTTGGGCCTAATCACTTGGCTCTATTGCCGCCTATGGTTTAATGCAGCTAGAATAAAGGGGCACTTGATCCTACTTAATTAACAACTAAGATACCCCGGCCCATGCATTAGTCACAAGTACCCTATATGTCCTATTTTTAGCAAAGTCATGCTAAAATTCACGGAAAATTTCAGCATGACCTTTGCTGAAAATAGGACATATGGAGTACCCGAATTTGCCGGAACGGAAGTTAATCAACATACCAGCAAACTCAAGGGCCTCTGGGGGTACCTGCAAAATCATCACGACACGCGATGGTCGGAGACAACTAGGATGTATACATTGCTCCAGCCTTGCCATCCAGTGCAAAAAAACATTTCTCAGTTATACATTTAGCAAGTACTGTATATGGTTGTGCTTTCACCTCCTCCAGTGCAAAAAAACATTTCTCAGTTATACATTTATGATAGAGAACAACAAAGATTGTCCCTGAGAATGAGTAGCCAGGAAAGCTGAACTACAATTAACTCTAAAGAACAACACAGAAGGACAAGTACAAAAATGAATTCTCAGAAGGCTCCGATTCAAGTAAACTCAGCCTCCTAGGTAAACTATAGGTAAATACAGTTGAGATATGACAAAAATTTCAAGTTCTTAATGTGTCTTGTCACACACAAATCAAAAGCTGCTGAACAACACCGGTTGTTCTAATTCTACAGGATCTGCCAGGGGATAATAACAATTTAAAAGGATAATACTCAGTTACTCACATCAACATATGTCCAAACAGGAACCTATTAATTATTTATGCTCATCAACCAATTGGCTGGCCAAAGCCTCTGGGTATTAATTAATTTAAATCATGTAATGCAGAGTTGCACACACAATCAGTACCATTTTCTTTCTAGAACTCCATAAATGAACTGGTGATATATAATGAACACGAAGAACACAATTTCAGACAAAAAAAAAACTTGCCGTTTTTGTTATTTCTAGCAAGCTTCTATAAATAGCTGATGTACACCCACAAAGTTTGACCTCACAGTTTCAAGAAACAAGCACAAGGTCCCTTTGTACATCTAGTCAGGGTCTAATGATGTTCTTGTGAAACCCAAAAGAAAAGAAATTGTGTTCTTAATGAGATGATCTGTCCATGTTTGCAACCTATCCATTTATAGTTTACATGGTCAAACAATACTACAACATATACTACAACAATACTACAGTATAGGGTGGACATTTGAAACCTCATGATGGTGCAATGATCCCCTTGAGTAGTTTAATGGATGCAATGAAAAGTTGGTCCTCTCCACTGTGCATTTTGCATGGACACATACACATGTTGTACACATGTACGAAGGGAGATCAAGCAGGCCCACCTGTCCAGAAAAGATCTAAGATGACAAAGTGTACCGGGTACCTACTGAAAATTTTAATAGTGCCTCCTTTAATTCTGCATGAAAAGCCACCCCCACCCTCTAAATATATACTTTTTTACATAGTAAAAAGAGGGTCCAAACAAAGGACAAAGTTTGGGGCTTCTTTGGAGTACTACTGGATAGATAACATTTTTAAACATCATCTCGATGTGTACACCCAAATGTTCAGTGGTCAACAACTTAATTAAGCATCTTCTATATTTCCCAATGCATTGGGGCCCCAGCTATATATTTGGTGATTTAGCATATAGTTCAACATATACTGCAAGAGTTTATTTATCGGTTAATGTACTATACATTATGTACAATACTAGTAATTGTGCCCTGTGGCATATTTGTGACTAAATACCTTTCTAATGTTTTGCTCAATTTCTCTTTGGTTGTGACTAAACAACCTATCCAGTTATATTTTAGGTTGTGTGTCCTCTCTTATCCATATTGGCAGCTCCTATTTTCTATGTGTGCTTTACTCTTCATGATAGGAGATTCAGACCCAAAAAAAAAGTGCAGTGGGACTAAATGTTACTCCTTTGTGTTGTAACTGTTGATGTATGCTTTTTTTTCCTTCTAAAAATGTTCTAGCCTAACTTTACACTGGACCAGGAACATACACTTCATCTATTGAAGGACTTGCATCACCTAATGGCGCGTAACGGAACGAGGAGGAGGAGAAGCTGCTCGGGGTGGAGGAGGAGGAGGAGGGTTACCTTGGCGGAGCGGCGGAGGAGCAAGGCGGGGTGGAGAAGCTGCGGCCTTGGGGGGAGCCACCGACGAGGTAGGGCTTGGGGGCGGCGGAGGGCGGCGGATGTAGGGCCTCTTCTTCCTCCTTGGGGCGGCCGAGTGATGGTCTTGTCGGAGGCGGCGGAGGGCGC
>LR738710.1:941804651-941827159 GCA_902687465.1 Secale cereale
CGCAGTGGAGGCGGCGGAGCAGCGGCCGGCGATCTGGCGAAGTGCGCGCGGGGGGATGAGGAGCGGTATGGCGCAGGAGAGGGAGAGGGGGGAACAAGATCCAGTGGGGAGGATTACTAATGGCGCACCCCCACACTGGTGCGCCATTAGTATTGTTTTTTTTTTCGAGCCCAATATGTATGGGGCACAATACTAATGGCGCACCGCGCCCTGGTGCGCCATAAGTACGTCCATACTAATGGCGCACCACCCCCAGGTGCGCCATTAGTATTGTTTTTTTATTTCTGCGCGCGAGCCAACAGTTTATCTCCCACCATACCTCATACACATCAAGCCCCCCTAGCTAGCTCGACTGGTCAGCCCCCAGTTCTCCCACCAGGAGGTCCTGGGTTTGAATCCCAGGCTCCACAATTTTTTTTATGCATTTAAAATGCTTTTTGATACTTATTTGTGTTTAAATATGTTCAAACTTGCTTAAATCATAACAGTAATATTTTTTTATAAGACAGAAATAATTTTTTAAAAAATATCATCAAATTTAAAACAGGGGGGTCGGCGGCGGCGGTTGAGTAGGGGTCGGCGGCGGCGGCCGGTGGACCGGGGGGTGCTCTCGGCGACGAGGGGGATCGAGATCGAGTGTCCATGAAATTTAAAAATATTCATGATAGTTCAAAAAGTGCCCATGAAATACAATCGAGAAATGAAGGCTACGATTTAAATACAAACGATCTTAGCTAGCTAGCTATCTGTTCACAATCTTCTTGCCCTTCTTTTTCGCAAATGGAGTTCTTCTGTGGAACGGACGTCCTTTAGGTAGGGTGGTCCTGCTTCTTCTTGTGGTGTATGATGTTACTTCATCATCGTTGTCATGTTCGATCCTCGGGTCGCCGTACTTGTCGAAGTCTTGCTCATTGGCTACTCCATCCATTCCGATGATCTTCCTTTTGCCTCTCCTCACGACAACACGACTGGGCTTTGACGGGTCGGTAATGAAGAAGCATTGGTCAACTTGGGAAGCCAGTACCCATGGCTCATTTTTCGCGGTGACGTTTGCGCCCGCGGTCTTGGATTTGGCTTCGGGTATAACCATGGTGGTGAAATACCGGTCTTCTTTTAGGACGCTCTTGGCCCATCTGACACGGAACATCGGGACCTTCTCTCCAGCGTAGCTCAGCTCCCAGATCTCCTCGATCCTTCCGTAGTATCTGTCCTTGTCATTACCGGTGTAGGATTCCATCGTTACCCCGGAGTTTTGATAACCATCGCTCTTCATGTCCTTGGCCTCGGTGTAGAATGTGTAGCCGTTGATATCGTACGCCTCATAGGTCATCAGGTTGTGCTCGGCGCCATGTGACAAGGCGAATATGAGTTGTTTTTCCGCGGAAGAATCATCATGTAAAGGGTACGACGGAAGCTTCTGCTTGAACCAATGCGTGAAACATGAGTTGTGCTCTTTGATTATATCTCCGTCCGTCCTCTGTTGGCCTCGGTCATTGTATGTCTTCTCAATAAAGGTTTTGTGCTGAACCACCCAAGGATCGACCACGTCTATGTGTTGTAGCGCGACTAGGTTTGCTCTTTCAAAGTCGGCGAGTCGACCCTCGAAGTCGACATGCATTTCGCGGCGACCCTCACGGTGACCCCATCCAGCGAGCCTGCCGAGGTGCCTGTTGACGGGCAGACCAACGGGGTTCTCGATGCCTAGATAATTCATGCAGTAGGAGATGCACTCTTCGGTCAGAAAGCCCCTGGCTATGCTTCCCTCTGGACGTGACATGTTGCGAACGTATCCTTTGATGACACCATTCATCCTTTCGAACGGCATCATGCTGTGCAGGAACGTCGCCCCGAGTTGGATGATATCGTCCACGATATGGACCAGCAGATGCACCATAACGTCGAAGAATGTGGGCGGGAAGTACATCTCAAGCTCGCATAGTATCACCACGATCTCTTCCTGTAGCCTTCTGAGTTGCCTCACGCCAACAGACTTCCGAGAGATGACGTCGAAAAAGTTACATAGGCCAAATAGGGTTTCACGGACGTGCGCGTCCATGATACCACGGATTGCAACTAGAAGTATCTGCGTCATCAGCACGTGACAGTCGTGAGACTTCATCCCGCTGAACTTCAGCTTCGCCCGGTCTAGGTATCTGCTTATCTTCCCCGCGTAACCGTAAGGAAGTTGTACTCCTACGAGGCAGGTGAAAAACTGCTCGATCTCCTCCTGACTTAGAGTGAAGCACGCGGGAGGGTAGTCATTTCCGGTCTTCTTGGCCTTTTTGCCTTTGCGACGACTTTCCGTGTCTTGCTTCGCCTCATCATCTTCATCATCATCATGATCATCATATATAGCGTGAAGCTCCTGCCTGATGCCCATTGATTTCAAGTCTGCCCTTGCTTTCGGCCCATCTTTGGTCCTCTCTGGCATGTCGAGCAAGGTACCAAGCAGACTCTCGCACTCGTTCTTCGTGATATGCATTACATCAAGGCTGTGAGGCACACGGTGGATCTTCCAGTACGGCAAGTCCCAGAAAACAGACCTCGTTTTCCATACCTTCAGCAGCGGCTCTGGCGCCTTTCGCTTCTTTCCCAGCTCTGGCGCCTTTTGCTTCTTTCCCGGCAGTGGGCAATCTTTCCAATTTTTCAACAGCTCGTCTATTTCCTCGCCGCTCCTCGTACGCGGGCGTCCTCGGGGTTCGGTTTCACCATCGAACAGATCCTTGCGATTTCTCCACAGGTCATCGTCGCGAAGCCACCTTCGATGTCCCATGAACACGGTTTTCGAAGACCCGGGATCTCTATCTAGCTGGCGATACGTTGTGTCATCCATGCACCTGACGCATCCAGAAAATCCGTGGACCACCTGCCCCGCGACATATCCGTAACCGAGATAGTCGTGCACCGTTGTGAGCAGCGCGGCTCTCATAGGGAAATGTTCTTTCTTTGCGGCGTCCCACGTATTGGCTGGCGTTTTCCACAGCGTGTCTAGCTCCTCTTTCAGCAGCCCCAGATACAGATTGATGTCGTTCCCTGGTTGTTTCGGTCCTTCAATTAGCATACTCATGTGAATGTACTTCCTCTTCATGCACAACCAGGGGGGAAGGTTGTACATCCACACAAACACAGGCCAGGTGCTATGTGTGCTTCTCTGACTGCCAAACGGATTGACTCCATCGGTGCTCGCGCCCAGCATGATGTTCCTTGGATCGTTCCCAAATTCTAGGTCTTCGAAGTTCAACGCTTGCCACTGGCTCGCATCCTTAGGGTGACTCAGCATCTTGTCTTTTTTATCTATCTCCGGATCATTTGCGTCATCTTCTCGCTTCTTCTCCTCCCTATCCGCGTGCCAACGCAGGAGCTTTGCTACCTTAGGGTCCGCGAAATACCGCTGCAGACGAGGAGTGATCGGAAAGTACCACACCACTTTTCGAGGAGCTTTCTTCCTCTTCTTGTATCGAGTGACGCCGCACACCGGACATATGGTAGACTCCGCGTGCTCGTCCCGATAAATGATGCAATTGTTCATGCACACATGGTATTTCACGTGCGGTAAATCTAGAGGACACACGATTTTCTTCGCCTCCTCCAAACTGGTGGGGCACTTGTTCCCCTTGGGAAGACGTTCGTGCCAGAATGACATGTTCTCTTCGAAGCATGCGTCGGTCATTTTGTGTTTTACCTTCATCTCCATAGCCATGAGCGTTACTTTCAGGCGGGTATCCTCGGGCCTGCATCCTTCATACAATGGAGTAACCGCGTCTAACTCAAGTTGATCCATCTTGGCTTTCTCTCGGGCGGCAGCTCTTGCGTTATCGGTCTGCTTGAGAAGCAGCTCTTGAATATGAGGGTCCTGCACCCAGCCCATCGATGGTTCAGCGTCGTCTGCTCCGCCGGCATCATCATCTTCATGATCATGCCCGTCGTCTGCTCCGGCATCTTCCTCATCATCATGTCCTGCATCTTCTACATGATGACTGTGTACAGCATCACCGTTGTGATCATCTCATGGGGATTCTTCGTCTTCTCGCCCGCCCGAGCCGCGGTGGTTGTCTTGCTGCCCTTCCTCATTTCTTGCCCGGCCCCCATGGACGACTTCGTAGTCATCTTCATCACCTTGCCACCGATAGCCATCCATGAAACCACGCAATAGCAGGTGGTCCCGCACCTGCCCGGAATCCGGGTCCGCAATAAGGCTCTTCAGCTTGCATCTTCGACACGGACATCTTATCTCCGTCTCGTTCTTTTGAAGCATCTCAGCCTTCGCGGACCTCAAAAACCTATTCACGATGCCTTCGGTCATCGTGCGCACCATGGTCGCCTGCGGGGTAGAGCAAAACGATATTTTAGAACCAAGAAAAAATTTGCCATGACTTTCCCTAAAAATAGGACAAAAATGAATGCTTAATGCCAAAATTCTCACCGAAACGGAAATGAATCAACATTCCGGGAAAATATTGGCAACTATCGCATTTCAAATACCGGTACACCTCCAAACACAAACACATATGCAACACAACAAACATATGCAACACCACAAACATACATAGATCTAGCTAGGCCATAAAAAGTGCATGTGCACATTGTTGTATGGAGAACAACATAAATATAGCTTCCCCCCTTACTTACCTATCAAAACAAGGTAATTTAACCACTTAATTTGAATGAATATATGGTGGAAATGAGGTGAAAAAGAGGAGGGACCCGAGAGGAGAGGAGGTGGAGAGAATGAAGAAGTGGGGGGGGGGAAAGTGAGTGTGGTAGGAGAGGCTGTCCAAAATATCTTGTTGCTGCCCGCTTACTAATGGCGCACCAGCTATAAATGCGCCATTAGTAATCAAGGTTACTAATGGCGCATTTATAGTAGGTGCGCCATTACTAGTTTTGCAAAAAAAATAACATACTAATGGCGCACTGTCGCACAGTGCGCCATTACTAGTTTAAACTAGTAATGGCGCACTCTGGGACAGTGCGCCATTAGTAGTTTTGTAGAAAAAAGAATAAAAAATATCATAAAAAAAGAGCATTAATGGCGCACTTTACTGCTGGTGCGCCATTACTAGTTGCAACTAGTAATGGCGCACTTTGTCTGGATGCGCCATTAGTATGTTTGGATAGGCGCGCTAGTTCAAAAAAAAACTTCTTGATACTAATGGCGCACTCTGGGCCTGGTGCGCCATTAGTAGTTCGAACTCTAATGGCGTATCTGTTGCTGGTGCGCCATTACTATATACTAATGGCGCACTGCTTGTCTGGTGCGCCATTAGTATCAATTCCATCTATAGCCCTTTTCCTAGTAGTGACGAGAACTGCTAGAAAAATCCCGGAAAAATTATATAAAAAATCAGCGTTCCAGAAGCTTCCCGGCACCCAAAGTACAGCCGGAGGGGGGCCACCAGGGCTCCAGGCGCCCTGGTGGTGCGGCCCCCCTCCTGGCCGCGCCGGGGGGGCGCCTGGGCCCCCCAGGCCTCCGCTGATGCCCCCCTTTGGCATATATTTATATCGTGTCCCGAAACCCTCGAGACGGGAACCCTTTTTCGCGATCTCATCTCTGTTCCGCCGCCGCCACGCTTCCAAGATCGGGAGCACCAGGAGAACTCTTCCCGGCACCCTGCCGGAGGGGAGGATCACCACCGGGAGCTTCTCCACCACCATGGACGCCTCCCGGATGAGTTGTGAGTAGTCTCCCTTGGACCATGGGTCCATGACCAGTAGCTATGTGATGTTCTCCTCCCGTTCTTGTGCTTCACTAATTAGTCCTTGTGAGCTGCCCTACATGATCGAGGCACATATGTAATCCTTATGCTGTTGCTATGATGAGTTTGCTGGGATCCGATGGATTGTGAGATTATGTTCAGATTGTGTTTGAGTAATATATTTGATTCATCTCTTTTATATTTATGTTCGTAAGTAATTCTTGCATGTTCTCCGTTGTTATTTATTGCTTTGGCCAAGTAGTAGGTAGTGACTCCAAGAGGGAACGTTATGCTTGCTTGTGGGTTCATGCCCCTCGATGACTAGCTTGAGTGACAGAAACATGAGTCTAGGGGATGTGCTATTGCCACAAGGAGGAAAACAATGGTGCTTGTGCCCGCGGGTGCAAGGATTGTTTACTTTACGCAAAGTTCTTTTAATGCAGTTGTCTGTTGCTTTGAGTTTACACTATGGGTGGGACTCGCAACTTAATACCAGCGAGATGTTCTGGATAGATATCTCAAGGTGGATGATTAGTAGTAGATGCAGATGGATTTCGGTCTACTTGCCTTGGCGTACCGCCCATGCTTTGAACCTCTACCTTTCTTGCAACATAGTTAGCATTGGTTTGCGCACATAATTCTGTCAATTGCCCAGCTGTAATTCGTTTACCTCACATAGCTGTTTTATCGTCTTTTGGGAGAGAGACATCACTAGTGAACATCATGGGACTCCGGTCCATATTACCATCATTGATCACATCCGCTATTTACTTTCCGCTTTTTACTTACTATTGCAGCAAAACCTATCACTATTATCACTTGCGTTCAATCCTTTGTAAACGACAAGGCCGGAGGGATTGACAACCTCTCTGTACTCGTTGGGAGCAAAGTTATTTGTATCTGTGTGCAGGTCCACGTTGATTTCTAATATCTGGCGCCGTTAGCAGTTGACACCTTCTTGTTGAAACTGGGAGTCTCAGGGGAAATCGATCCTTGGTATCTTTGCCAAGGGAAAACTACCGCTACACTGCATCTCAAACCTTCCACTTGGGGTAACCAACGAGGGGCGAGAAGCCATCACCCACCCCTTGGTCCGAATTGGACAAGGAGGGAGGGGGGCCGGTGCCCCTTTCCTTCTCCTTCTCCCTCTCCTTCCTTTCCCCCTTCTCCCTTTTGGTAGTTCCTACTAGGAATAGGCTTGCAATCTTATTCCTAGTAGGATTGCACCTCCTAGGCGCGCCACAAGGGGCCGGCCGGCCTCCCCCTTGCTCCATTATATACGGGGGCAGGGGGGCACCCAAAGACACAAGTTGAATTGTTTTAGCCGTGTGCGGTGCCCCCCTCCACAGAAACACACCTCGGTCATACCGTTGCAGTGCTTAGGCGAAGCCCTGTGCCGGTACATACATCATATCCGTCACCACGTCCTCGTGCTGATGAAACTCTCCCGTGAAGCTCAACTAGATCAAGAGCTCGTGGGACATCATCAAGCTGAACGTGTGCTGAACGCGGAGGTGCCGTACGTTCGGTGCTTGATCAGTTGGATCGCGAAGAAGTTCGACTACATCAACCGCGTCACTTGACGCTTCCGCTCCCGGACTACGAGGGTACGTAGACACACTCTCCCCCCTCGTTGCTATACATCTGGTAGAAAGATCTTGCATGATCGTAGGAAAATTTTAAAATACTACGTTCCCCAACACAACGAACTCTGCCAAGACTCGGCTTTGAATCGTCGAGGTACTTTTAAACTTGAGGCCAAAGCTGGATAGCTCCAGTGCCCACTCTAGAATTCTTCCCGTTGTGTCTGGATTGTGCAATATCCGTTGCAGAGGGAGGCGACTGACGACGGTGATCTCGTGCGCCTGGAAGTAGTGACACAGCTTCCTCGAGGCCATAAGAAGGCCGAAGAGCAGTTTCTGCACACCAGAGTACCTCGATCTAGCCCCCTGCAAGAGGGAGCTAACAAGGTAGACCGGGTGCTGCATCATTTTCTTCCTTGGCGGCACTCCAACCGGCCGTGTCGTCTCTACACCAATGGCATCAGGCTCTGCCTCTGCTATCTTCTCATCATCAATTTCTCTCTGCGCCACTAGTGCGGCGCTGACCACCTGGTTTGTTGCCGCTAAGTATAGCAGCAACGGTTCTTGTGGTCTAGGCGCAACTAGTACCGGCGTGGAGGAAAGATACCTCTTCAAGTCTTGCAATGCTGCTTCGGCTTCTGGCGTCCACTCCATTGGGCCTGCCTTTTTCAAAACCTTGAAAAAAGGAAGGGCGCGCTCGGGAGACTTGGAAATGAATCTGCTTATGGCGGCAACTCAGCCAGCAAGCCGACGCACATCCTTGACCCGTCTGGGTGCTTCAATCTGTTCTATAGCTTTGATCTTGTCCGGATTGGCCTCTATCCCACGTTGTGACACAAAGAATCCGAGAAGCTTGCCGGACGGGACGCCGAAGATGCACTTCTCAGGGTTCAGCTTGAGATTGATCTTGCGTAGATTTACAAATGTTTCTTAAAAATCCGGTATAAGGGTTGCCCTGTTCTTGGTTTTGACGACCACTATATCATCCATGTAAGCCTCCATATTTCTATGGAGCTGGGCTTCAAAACCAATCTGGACTGCCCTTGCAAACGTCGAGCCAGCACTCTTCAACCCGAAAGGCATTCGTACGAAACAGTACGTACCACATGGGGTGATGAATGATGTCTTCTCTTCGTCTTCTCTTGTCATGAAGATCTGGAGGTAGCCAGAGTAGGCATCGAGGAATTACAGTAGGTCACACCCAGCCGTGGAGTCAACAATCTGGTCGATGCACGGCAACGGGAAGGGGTCTTTAGGACAAGCCTTATTGATATCTGTGTAATCAATACACAGCCTCCACTTCCCATTTGCCTTGCGCACTACTACTGGATTGGCCAACCATGTTGGATGGAGCACTCCTCTTACCAAACCCGCTACTTCCAATTTCCGGATCTCCTCTGTGATGAACTCTTGTCGTTCCAAAGCTTGCTTTCTGACCTTCTGCTTGACGGGCCGCGCATGAGGACAGACAGCAAGGTGGTGCTCAATCACCTCCCTGGGAACGCCGGGGATGTCGGATGCTTGCCATGCAAACACGTCGACATTCGCCCGCAGGAAGGTCACGAGCGGTTCTTCCTATTTGTCGTCAAGGGAGGAGCTTATGGTGAAAGCCCCTCCTGTGCCGTCCTCCTTGACAGAAACCTTCTTGGTTCCGGGCGGCGTGGCCCTGGACCTCTTGTTTCTGCCGGTGGAGCTCTCTGGCACGTCCTCGACGGGAGCGCGACACTCGGAAGAGGTGCGCTTGCCGGAGTGGGTGTCCGAGGTCTCACCGGTCTTCTTCTTTTTGGTGGAGCTCTCTGGCACGTCCTCGACGGGAGCACAGCACTCCAATGAGGTGCGCTTGCCGGAGTGGGTGTCGAGGGCCCGGCTCCGTCCTTGGACCTGGCGGTGTGTGGCACGTTACCAGGCGCACAAACATCGCCACCTCCCAAACTCCGGCTGTTGGGATGGCGTTGGTGT
This sequence comes from Secale cereale, assembly GCA_902687465.1. Lineage (NCBI taxonomy): Eukaryota > Viridiplantae > Streptophyta > Magnoliopsida > Poales > Poaceae > Secale > Secale cereale. The sequence continues at coordinate 941,813,890 of LR738710.1, forward strand.
CCGCGAGCAGCGCCCCGTGTCCTTTCCGCGACCAGTCCGCTGCTCACCCGCGTCGGGACGGGCTGTCCGGCTTCCGACTGGCCAACCGCCACCGTCGTCTTCTTCTAGGGCGCCATGATGATGAAGAAGCGTCGAACAGACTGCTAAAGCCGATTCTCACAACTGCACCCCCTACCTGGCGCGCCAAAGATGTCGGGGTATTGGATCGACACCTATGGGATCACAAGAATCCCTACTACGATTGCGGGGCGCGGGGTTGAGAGAAGAGCGGATCCAACAGTTAGCACGCGGTACGTTTACCCAGGTTTGGGCCGCAAAGATGCATAAAACCCTACTCCTGCTTTGGTGGATTATATGTTTGTGTTCTTCAGCTAGCTATGGGGCGTGAGGAGCTCCAAAAGCCGAGTCGTGAGGAGTTCTAAAAAGCCGAATCCTTCTCCAGGTCGCCTCGGGCCTCCTTTTATAGGGAAAAAGGGGTTGCCACAGTGGCACACAAGAGGTGGAAAGGGTACAGTGATGCGAGGTTATCCCTCGCATTACATGACAAGGCACATTTAATGCGTCTAACTTAGGTGTCCTTGCTTTATCGGGGACGGGGGAGACATCCATCTTGTCCGTCTCCGCTCCTTCTTGTGTTGACACGCGCCCTGGCCAGCAATGCCTGAGATGCCACGTAGGCAGGCAGGCAGGCAGCTGAGGTGGCGCAATGGTGGGTCTTCGGCAAGGGCCACGCAGGTGCCTGCCCAGCTGGTTGGGTCGGCAGCTGCATGGGGCGGTGGAAACTCAGTTGGCGCAGGCCTGATGGTTGCCCTATGGATGTCTTCGGCAAGGGCCTTGTCGGGGCCCCCGCAAGGGTCTTGCCGCGGCGCCCGCTGTCATCCCCGGCAAGGTGCTTGCCGGGGGTCTTGTGGACCTCCTTGACTGGGATCCCGCCAAGGGTCGTCGTCTTCTTAGTGTGTGTATCTGATCTTAAATGTCTTCACAAAGATCTGCATGCCACTACGGGGATATCTCCCGAATCCTTGCCCCATGGGGGGCAGTGGACTCAAGGGTGATCCGCTCCGTAGGCGTGGGGCGAGCTGCCGCGGCAAGGGTCTTGCCGGTGCTGCTAGAGCCGGCCCCGGCAGGGATCTTGACGGGGCTGCTGAAACCGGCTCCCGGCAAGGATCTCACCGGGGGAAGCCGCTTCGTCCCTTTGCTCTTTGTGGTCTTGTTCTTGGTGTTGCTCCAGTTCCATCGAGCTTCGGTCTTACCCTGGCTCACCTCCCTTGCCATGCTTGGTGTGGTGGTGCCGTGGCTCAGACTGCCCGCGCATAGTCATAGGGGTACAAAAAGTGTACACCTCTTTTTGTACACCGACACTTGGAATAGACGATTGTGCCCATTGGTTTGAAGAAGATGGACCTTGGCACTTCCTTACTTGAAAACTCAAACATCAGATTTTGAAAACAACTCTTCCAGATCATTTTCGGAGGAAGAGGGGGCCCCGCCACAATGCACACCATTCCTACAAAGATCTCATTGTGCTGAATAATAGGCGGCTGATAAGGCACAATTGCCAGCAGGTTCTCCTCGAAGACAGGTTGTTGGAGTGGATGAAGTTGATGATCTGGAAGATGCACATCAGGTTGCTGGATTTCAATGTCGTGTTCCTGCTGATCCACAGAAATAGATCCTTCTGGCTGATCAATCACAATAGAAATTTGATCTTGCTCAGGAGCAGCCAGCTCTCATCTTCATTACACAACACCGAAAAGACCAAATTAATACAAGTTCATACACAGTTATTCTCATAGAACAACATTCAAATTCTCTAGTTAAAGCATTTAAATGCAACAACAAATGCGATCAAGATCGCAACTAAGGTAACAATTGATCCAAGAGCATAAGGATACCAAGCCTCACTATCAATGACATATTTTTCTAATCTTTCTAATCTTCAAGCGCATTTTCTCCATCTTGATCTTGTGATCATCGGTGACATCGGCAACATACAACACCAGTTTCATCTTCTCTTTTTCAATTCTTTTCAATTTTTCTTTCAAACACTAGTTTTCTTTTTCAACTAAATTTAACCTCTCGACAAGAGGGTCGGTTGGAATTTCCGGTTCACATACCTCCTAGATAAAAATATCTATGTCAACTTGATGGGCGTAATTTGTCTGAAACACAAAATGCAACAAATAGTTATAAAAGAGAATATACCACATCAAAATCATAAACCGAACAAGGGCCGATGGGGACGAAAATCAAAACCATGCCACTCTGTTTAAGAAACAACGTACGGGTAAGAAAATTATACAACTAACTATATATCTAAATCGCACAACATGATTTTTTTTATATAAAAAAGATAAGAACAAGAGGCTCACCACGATGGTGCCGGCAACAGGACGGTGCGGGCGATCAACGGTGGTTAGGACAGGGACGGGAAGGCACTAAGTAAACCACACCTACATTTGCAAACTAAGAGTTAATTTGAGCTCAAATTTCATATAAATCAAATAAACTACCACATATAATTACTCCCAAAGTAAAACCCACAAATCACTATACTTAGAGAGAATTGCAAGAGCTAATCTAGCAATGAGAGATAAAAGGATAAAGTTGCTAACCTTTGTGATCACTCGGATGGATGGGGGGCCTTCAAATCTTGACAAATTTTGGGCAAAATGAAGGATGAGCTCGAGCTTTGGAGAAGAACAGAGAGGAGGGGAAAGGGGAAGAACAGAGCAAGCTCGATCGCGGGCTGGACGAAGGGTTTATATTGGAAAATCTTTAGTCCTAGTTCATGACACAAACCAGGACTAAATGTGAATCTGTAGTACCGGTTCGTGCCACGAACCGGGATTAAAGGGACTGGTGGGGCCCCAGACTGACACCAGCCTACCACCACCCCTTTAGTCCCATTTCGTGTAACGAACCGGTAGTATAGGTTCAACATGAACCGGGACTAATGATGCCCGCCCGCCTAGCCGTTGGAACCGGCACTAATGGTCACATTAGTGCCGATTCGTTTACAAACTGAGACTAATGTGTCTCACGTAAAGTAGTTTTTCTACTAGTGATAATAGAGGGGAAATCATTATGAATGTTTGAATGTTGAGGGTGTCTTTTTCCATGCACATCACATGCTGAGGTGATGCCCTTGCTTGTTGAGAGAAACAGGCTAGTGGGGGACTAGGTATTAAGATATAGAATATAAGTAAATTATGAATATCAGACATGTCCTTTCTCTTCCATTCCCTTACTTATATGAGGAGAAATGAAGTTACTGATCTACTAAAATTTCTAGAGACAAGCATAGATTGAGCAAGAAAACGGAGCAACATATAACACAATTTAAGTTAGTAAGGCAAGCGACATGCATATTTACTTCTATCTCAGAAGGCCGTGCACTAGCAATCTTGCTGCCATATTGACGTTTCCAGAAGGCGTATTCCACGACAAAAAGTCACAACTGAGCAACCAGGGCCCTCCTATAAGTTAGGAAAATTGGAAAATTCCTTGGGCCCCATCAGAAGGAGGGTACAAAATACAAATAATATACTAGTAATCACTATATAATTACCTGTCATTGAAAGGTGTTAAAAATCCATTTGTAAGGGCAAGTCTCTACACACAGACGAATGGCATGTATTAATGAAAACAAACCAATTTGATTGCGATAGTATGGTTGTGAGAGACTAAAAGGAGCTTTTATATGGAGCCTGCCAATAATCAATTTAATGTATGTGAAAGTCAATTTGAGATCATTTTTATGGTAGTTTTGAATTATTATATGCAATGTATTTAATTCCCAGTAAAAGCATGCACAATATTTCACTGGACCCAAATTCCAAGACCAATTTACCAATGACACAACTTATACCCCAAAATTTTATGCAAAAATAATTACCTAATAGTAGTACGCTAGAAACCACTATTAAGATATTTGATGGACGATATGCTTTAGAGCTATAAACTGTATTGATATTTAAATATAATGGGACACATTTATATACACACGAAAACATTCATATATACACTACATGATCTATGCAATCGTCAAAATTCAATTCAAAAAACTTTTTTATTACAACAAAAAATTTAAATTTTGTGGAAACAAATTTATCAATATATACATCATAACTATATTAAAAATAATAGTAAATACTATTCAACAATGTTATTACCTGGTATATTATGCCAACTATGTAATTGAAAAGGACATTCATTATGAGAGTAGTATAATAACAAATAATTTTAAAAAGTATAAATGTTTTGTATAAACATATTGGTTTTATTTCACTATGTTAGTACCTTGATTAGATTTTTTGACAGCGCCAACTCTAGTATCATAAGTCTAGTATCATAAGATTGTCCCTAATGTATTGATCATCATGAATTTCAGTTACCCAAAGAGGAGGGGCACGCTTGCTGTCATTTGGGGATGTCTTTTTATCAGCATAGGCATATGGAAACACAAATAATATCCTATGATTAAGCAAGTTCAAATAGTGAGTAGGACGAATCACGTTGAGAAAAATGAGGCAGCGAGTAGGGTAGGGTCAACCAAATTGAGATGGTAAGAAATTTCAGAAACAATAGCACACTAGGGAAAGAAAATCATATAGTGAAGAATATCAAACCTCATATGATTCTTGATGAGGATTTATGACATTCTTCCTGTTGTAAGGCAAGGTTGAATTCATCACCAGGGACGGCGCTATGAAACAAATAAATAAGATCAGAAAAGATACTCAAGAAAAAATAACAAGGGGAGCAACATTAGTAAAACACCTCACTCATGCGTTTCTCAAGGGCTTCTGCAGCTTTCACAGCTTGAATATGCTGCAGCTAAAACAAGAAAAAAGGTGGATAAGTAGAAATACACAAATAGGAAAACAAGGAAGGATGCATGATTCACCATTTACCTAGCTGATGCGTTTGTCAAGCCTTTTTGTAGATTTCACTGCTTGCATATTCTGCGACTAAAACAAGAAAGAAGGTGGATAAGTAGAAATAAACAAATAGGAAAACAAGTAAGGAAACATGATTCACCATTTACCTCGTCCTTGCCATTGTCAAGGCCACCTGTAGCTTTCACTGCTTTCATATGCTACAAATAAAACAAGGAAGAAGGTGGACAAGTAAAAATACACAAATAGGAAAACAAGGAAAGAAGCATGATTCTCCATTTACCTCGCCCTTAACTTTGCCACGTCCTGTCGTCTCTGAGCCGGGGAAGGATTATTTAGAAACATCACCTTCGATTTTGCACATTCAGTTGTCTTTGGGCTGGAAGAAGATTCCTCAGGGGCATCACCTTGGATTTCATTGTCTGAGGTGGGGGAAGATTCTTCAGTTACATCAAACTTTCCTTTTCCGTGTCTCCTTGAGTTTTGCTGTGAATGAAACACACTAGGTGCGTAAGCAGACTTTCTAGCATTAAAGAAAAATAAAAGCAGGATGTCTCAAACAAACAAACAAAGGAAGATTACCTTGTTCATGATTATGCCGTCTCGACCAATTTATTCAACTAGCAGTCAACACTAACTTTAAAACTACAATGCAGACCACCATATTCAAGGCATGGAACATTAGCTCTACATATAATGTGGATGCCATGCATAATAGTAAAGGTAATCATATCTACCACATATTGAATGAAAATAGAAGAAATAAAAAGGTAATCAATAGCAGAATCATATGTTTGAGTTTATCCCTCTACATCATGTCATCTTGCTTAAGGCGTTACTCCGTTCTTATGAACTTAATACTCTAGATGCATGCTAGATAGCGGTCGATGTGTGGAGTAATAGTAGTAGATGCAGAATCGTTTCGGTCTACTTGTCTCGGACGTGATGCCTATATATAATGATTGTCCCTAGATAGTATCATAATTATTCGCTTTTCTATCAATTGCTCGACAGTAATTTGTTTACCCGCCGTAGAATATCGATATCATGAGAGAAGCCACTACAGAAAACTATGGCCCCCGGATCTATTCTCAACATATCAATCTACAATCTACTTTACTTTTCCGCTTTTACTGTCTGTTCTTATAATAAAAAATACCAAAAATATCAAACTATCATCTCTATCAGATCTCACTTTCGTAAGTGACCGTAAAGGGATTGACAACTCCTTATCGCATTGGCTGTGAAATTCTTATTTGTTTGTGCAGGTGCGAGGGACTCGCGCGTGGTCTCCTACTGGATTGATACCTTGGTTCTCAAAAGCTGAGGGAAATACTTACGCTACTGTGTTGCATCACCTTTCCTCTTCGAGGGAATACAACGCAAGCTCGAGAAGTAGCACCTACTCACTCACATTGATATCTATTGATGGGCATCTCCATAGCCCGTTGATACGCCTAGTCGATGTGAGACTATCTCCCTCCTTTTTGTCTTCTCCACAACCACCATTCTATTCCAGATAGTGCTCTATCCATGGCTCATGCTCATGTATTGCATTAAAGTTGAAAGGTTTGAAAGAATAGAGTATGAAAACAAGTGCTTGGCTGAAAACGGGGTTGTGCATGATATGAATATTTTGTGTGATGAAGAGGGAGCATAGCTAGACTATGTGATTTTGTAGGGATAACTTTCTTTAGCCATACTATTTTGAGAAGACATGATTGCTTTGTTAGTATGCTTGAAGTATTATTATTTCTTATGTCAATATAGACTTTTGTCTTGAGTCTTTCAGATCTGAACATTCATGCCACAATAAAAAGAACTACATTGAAAATTATGTCGGTTAGCATTCTACATCAAAAATTCTGGTTTTATCATTTACCTACTCGAGGATGAGCATGAATTAAGCTTGGGGATGCTTGATACGTCTCAACGTAGTATCTATAATTTCTTATTGTTCCATGCTATTATTTATGATGTTTTGGATGTTTAATGGGCTTTGTTATATGCTTTTATATTATTTTTGGGACTAACCTATTAACCCAAAGGCCTTGTCCAGATTGCTGGTTTTTGGCTATTTCAGGGTTTCACAGAAAAGGAATATCAAACGGAGTCAAACGGAATGAAACTTCGGGAGAGATATTTTTAGAGCAAAGTATGCATGGGAGACATGAGATCCACGGAATAGGGCTCAAGTGGCGTCCATGAGGGTGGGAGGCGCGCACCCCCCCTACAGGGCGCGCCCCCTTCCTTGTGGGCCCCATGTCTGGCCCCCGGTGCCCTCCTTCCTCCTATATATACCTGCGTACCCCTAAAACATCAGAAGAAGAGAGAAAACCCTAGTTCCACCGCCGCAACCTTCTGTTCCCGTGAGATCCCATCTTGGGGCCTGTTCCGGAGCTCCGTCGGAGGGGGGATCTACCACGGAGCACTTCTACATCATCATCATCGCCTCACCATGAGTTGTGAGTAGTTTACCATAGACCTTCGGGTCCATAGTTAGTACCTAGATGTCTTCTTCTCTCTATTTGGATCTCAATACCAAGTTCTTCTCGGTCTTCGAGGAGATCTATTTGATGTAATCTCTTTTTGCGGTGTGTTTGCCGAGATCCGATGAATTGTCGGTTTATGATCAAGATTATCTATGAGAAATATTTTGTTCTTTTCTGAACTCTTTTATGTATGATTATAATATCCTTGCAAGTCTCTTCGAATTATTGGTTTGGTTTGGCCTACTAGATCTATAGTTCTTGCAATGGGAGAAGTGCTTGGCTTTGGGTTCAATCTTGCGGTGTCCTTTCCCAGTGACAATAGGGGCAGCAAGGCACATATTGTATTGTTGCCATCGAGGATAAAAAGATGGGGTTTATATCATGTTATTTGAGTTTAGCCCTCTACATCATGTCATCTTGCTAAAGGCGTTACTCTGTTCTTATGAACTTAATACTCTAGATGCATGCTGGATAGCGGTCGATGTGTGGAGTAATAGTAGTAGATGCAGAATCATTTCGGTCTACTTGTCTCAGTCGTGATGCCTATATATAATGATCATGCCTACATAGTCTCATAATTATTTGCTTTTCTATCAATTGCTCGACAGTAATTTGTTCACCCACCGTAGAATTCTGCTACCATGATAGAAGCCACTAGTGAAACCTATGGCCCCCGGGTCTATTCTCAATATATCAATGTACAATCTACTTTACTTTTCCGTTTTTACTTTCTGTTCATATATCCAAAAATACCAAAAATATAAAACTATCATCTCTATCAGATCTCACTTTCGTAAGTGACCGTAAAGGGATTGACAACCCCTTATCTCGTTGGCTGCGAAGTTCTTATTTGTTTGTGCAGGTGCGAGGGACTCGCGTGTGGTCTCCTACTGGATTGATACTTTGGTTCTCAAAAACTGAGGGAAATACTTACGCTACTATGTTGCATCACCCTTTCCTCTTCGAGGGAATACAACGCAAGCTCGAGAAGTAGAAGTGACAAGCCCCCTCCCGCTAATGTAGATGCTTTGAACGCCTGGCAGACGCGGTCTGATGACTACACGATAGTTCAGTGTGCCATGCTTTACGGCTTAGAACCGGGACTTCAACGACGTTTTGAACATCATGGAGCATATGAGATGTTCCAGGAGTTGAAGTTAATATTTCAAGCAAATGCCCAGATTGAGAAATATGAGATTTCCAATAAGTTCTATAGCTGCAAGATGGAGGAGAATAGTTCTATCAGTGAACACTTACTCAGAATGTCTGGGTACTACAATCATATGACTCAACTTGCATGCAAAGTTGACGAAGATAGTGTTATCGACAGAGTTCTTCAATCACGGCCACCAAGCTATAAAGGCTTCGTGATGAACTATAACATGCAAGGGATGCAGAAGACAATTCCCAAGCTCTTCGCTATGCTCAAAGCTGCGGGGGTAGAAATCAAAAAGGAGCATCAAGTGTTAATGGTTAACAAGACCACTAGTTTCAAGAAAAAGGGCAAGGGAAAGAAAGAGAACTTCAAGAAGAATAGCAAGACAGTTGCTACGCCCACGAAGAAACCCAAGTCTAGAGCCAAGGCTGAAACTGAGTGCTTCTACTGCAAAGGGACTGGACACTGGAAGCGAAACTGCCCCAAGTATTTGGCGGATAAGAAGGTTGGCAAGGTGAAGAAAGGTATATGTGATATACATGTTATTGATGTGTACCTTACTAATGCTCGTAGTAGCACCTCGGTATTTGATACTGGTTCAGTTGCTAATATTTGTAACTCGAAACAGGGGCTACGGCTTAAACGAAGATTGGCTAAGAACGAGGTGACGATGCGCGTGGGAAATGGTTCCAAAGTCGATGTGATCGCCGTCGGCACACTACCTCTACATCTACCTTCGGGATTACTTTTAGGCCTGAATAATTGTTAATTGGTGCCAACGTTAAGCATGAACATTATATATGGATCTTGTTTATTACGATACGGTTATTCATTTAAATCTGAGAATAATGGTTGTTCTATTTATATGAATAATATATTTTATGGTCATGCACCCTTGAAGACTGGTCTATTCTTGTTGGATCTCGATCGTAGTGATACACATATTCATAATATTGAAGCCAAAAGATGCAAGGTTAATAATGATAGTGCGACTTATTTGTGGCACTACCGTTTAGGTCATATTGGTGTAAAGCGCATGAAGAAACTCCATAGTGATGGACTTTTGGAATCACTTGATTATGAATCAGTTGGTGCTTGGGAACCATGCCTCTTTGGCAAGATGACTAAAACTCCGTTCTCCGAAACAATGGAGCGAGTAACAGATTTGTTGAAAATCATACATACTGATGTATGTGGACCGATGAGTGTTGAAGCTCGCGGCGGGTATCGTTATTTTCTGACCTTCATTGATGATTTGAGTAGATATGGGTATATCTACTTGATGAAGCACAAGTTTGAAACATTTGAAAAGTTCAAAGAATTTCAGAGTGAAGTAGATAATCATCGTAATAAGAAAATAAAGTTTCTACAATCTGATCGTGGAGGTGAATATTTGAGTTATGAGTTTGGTCTTCATTTGAAACAATGTGGAATAGTTTCACAACTCACGCCACCCGGAACACCACAGCGTAATGGTGTGTCCGAACGTCGTAACCGTACTTTATTAGATATGGTGCGGTCTATGATGTCTCTTACCGATTTACCACTATCGTTTTGGGGTTATGCTTTAGCGACAGCTGCATTCACGTTAAATAGGGCACCATCTAAATCCGTTGAGACGACCCCTTATGAACTTTGGTTTGGCAAGAAACCAAAGTTGTCATTTCTTAAAGTTTGGGGCTGCGATGCTTATGTGAAAAATCTTCAACCTGATAAGCTCGAACCCAAGTCGGGGAAATGTGTCTTCATAGGATACCCAAAGGAGACTATTGGGTACACCTTCTATCACAGATCCAAAGGCAAGATATTTGTTGCTAAGAATGGATCCTTTCTAGAGAAGGAGTTTCTCTCGAAAGAAGTGAGTGGGAGGAAAGTGGAACTTGATGAGGTAATTATACCTTCTCTCGAATTGGAAAGTAGTACATCACAGAAACTAGTTCCAGTGATTCTTACACCAATTAGTGAGGAAGCTAATGATGATGATCATGAAACTTCGGTTCAAGTTACTGCTGAACTTCATAGATCAACCAGAGTACATTCTGCGCCAGAGTGGTACGGCAACCCAGTTCTGGAAGTCATGTTACTAGACCATGACGAACCTACGAACTATGAGGAAGCGATGATGAGCCCGGATTCTGCAAAATGGCTTGAGGCCATGAAATCTGAGATGGGATCCATGTATGAGAACAAAGTGTGGACTTTGGTTGACTTGCCCGATGATCGGCAAGCCATCAAATATAAATGGATCTTCAAGAGGAAGACCGACGCTGACGGTAATGTTACTGTTTACAAAGCTCGACTTGTTGCGAAAGGTTTTCGACAAGTTCAAGGAGTTGACTACGATGAGACTTTCTCACCCGTAGCGATGCTTAAGTTTATCCAAATCATGTTAGCAATTGCCGCATTTTATGATTATGAAATATGGCAAATGGATGTCAAAACTGCATTCCTGAATGGATATCTCAAAGAGGAGTTGTATATGATGCAACCAGAAAGTTTTGTCGATCCTAAAGGTGCTAACAAAGTGTGCAACCTCCAGCGATCCATCTATGGACTGGTGCAAGCATCTCGGAGTTGGAATATACGCTTTGATGAGGTGATCAAAGCATATGCTTTTATACAGACTTTTGGAGAAGCCTGTATTTACAAGAAAGTGAGTGGGAGCTCTATAGCATTTCCGATATTATCTGTGGATGACATATTATTGATTGGGAATGATATAGAATTTCTGGATGGCATAAAAGGATACTTGAATAAGAATTTTTCAATGAAAGACCTGGGTGAAGCTGCTTACATATTGGGCATCATGATCTATAGAGATAGATCAAGACGATTAATTGGACTTTCACAAAGCACATACCTTGATAAAGTTTTGAAGAAGTTCAAAATGGATCAGTCAAAGAAAGGATTCTTGCCTGTGTTACAAGGTATGAAGTTGAGTAAGACTCAATGCCCGACCACTGCAGAAGATAGAGAGAAAATGAAAGTCATTCCCTATGCCTCAGCCATAGGATCTATCATGTATGCAATGATGTGTACCCGACCTGATGTGTGCCTTGCTATAAGTTTAGCAGGGAGGTACCAAAGTAATCCAGGAGTGGATCACTGGGCAGCGGTCAAGATCATCCTGAAGTAGCTGAAAAGGACAAAGGATAAGTTTCTCGTTCATGGAGGTGACAAAAAGCTTTGGCACTGATCAGGATGACTTTAAGTCGCAAACTGTATATGTATTTTTATTGAACGATGGAGCTGTCAGTTGGTGCAGTTCCAAGCAGAGTGTCGTGGCGGGATCTACGTGTGAAGCAGAATACATAGCTGCTTCGGAAGCAGCAAATGAAGGAGTCTGGATGAACGTTCATATCCGATCTAGATGTAATACCTAGTGCATCGGGTCCAATGAAAATCTTTTGTGACAACACTAGAGCAATAGCCTTGGCGAAGGAATCTAGGTTTCACAACAGAACAAAGCACATCAAAAGACGCTTCAATTCCATCCGCGATCAAGTCAAGGAGGGAGACATAGAAATTTTCAAGATACATACGGATCTGAATGTTGCAGACCCATTGACTAAGCCTCTTCCACGAGCAAAACATGATCAGCACCAAGACTCCATGGGTGTTAGAATCATTACTATGTAATCTAGACTATTGACTCTAGTTCAAGTGGGAGACGGAAGGAAATATGCCCTAGAGGCAATAATAAAGATGTTATTTGTATTTCCTTATATCATGATAAATGTCTTTTATTCATGCTAGAATTGTAATAACCGGAAACTTAGTACATGTGTGAATACATAGACAAAACAGTATGTCCCTAGTATGCCTCTACTAGACTAGCTCATTGATCAAAGATGGTTATGTTTCCTAGCCATAGACATGAGTTGTCATTTGATCAACGAGATCACATCATTAGGAGAATGATATGATGGACAAGACCCATCCGTTAGCTTAGCACTATGATTGTTTAATTTTACTGATATTGCTTTCTTCATGACTTATACATGTTCCTATGACTATGAGATTATGCAACTCCCGAATACCGAAGGAAAACCTTGTGTGCTATCAAACGTCACAACGTAACTGGGTGATTATAAAGATGCTCTACAGGTGTCTCCGAAGGTGTTCGTGGTGTTGGCATAGATCAAGAATAGGATTTATCACTCCGAGTATCGGAGAGGTATCTCTGGGCCCTCTTGGTAATACACATCATAATTAGCATTGCAAGCAAATGACTAATGAGTTAGTCACGAGATGATGTATTACGGAACCAGTAAAGAGACTTGCCGGTAACGAGATTGAACTAGGTATTGAGATACCGACGATCGAATCTCGGGCAAGTAACATATCGATGACAAAGGGAACAACGTATGTTGTTATGCGGTTTGACCGATAAAGATCTTCGTAGAATATGTAGGAACCAATATGAGCATCCAGGTTCTGCTATTAGTTATTGACCGGAGATGAGTCTCGATCATGTCTACATAGTTCTCGAACCTGTAGGGTCCGCACGCTTAACGTTTGATGACGATCGGTCTTAAGAGTTTATGAGTTTTGATGTACCGAAGGTAGTTCGGAGTCCCGGATGAGATCCCGGACATGACGAGGAGTCTCGGAATGTCCGAGACATAAAGATTAATATATTGGACGACTATATTCGGACACCGGAAGTGTTCCGAGTGTTGTCGGGTAAAACCGGAGTGCCGGAGGGGGTTACCGGAACC
>LR738710.1:941827218-941837582 GCA_902687465.1 Secale cereale
CCCCCCCCCCCCCCCCCGAGGGAGTATGGGCCATAGTGGGCCAATGAGGGAAAGAGAGGGGCAGCCCATAGGGCTGGCCGCACCCCCCTAGGGTTCCTAGTTGGACTAGGAAAGGGGGGAGGCGCCACCTCTCCTTTGGGGTTCCTATTCCTACTCTCGTACTCCCTGGCGCGCCCCTTGGGCCAGCCGCACCTCCCTCCTTGCTCCTTTATATACGAGGGCAGGGGGCACCCCAAGACACACAAGAAACATTGTTCTAGCCGTGTGTGGTGCCCCCCTCCACAGAAACACCTCGGTCATACCGTTGGAGTGCTTAGGCGAAGCCCTGCGCCGGTAGCTTCATCATCTCCGTCACCACGCCGTCGTGCTGACAACACTCTGCCATGAAGCTCAACTGGATCAGGAGCTCGTGGGACATCATCAAGCTGAACATGTGCTCAACGCGGAGGTGCCGTACGTTCGGTGCTTGATCGGTTGGATCGCAAAGACGTTCGACTACATCAACCGCATCACTAGACGCTTCCGCTTTCGGTGTACGAGGGTACGTAGACACACTCTCCACTCTTCTTGCTATGCATCTAGTAGATAGATCTTGCGTGATCGTAGGAAAATTTTGAAATACTACGTTCCCCAACAATCCCAGCAGGAACCACTACTTTCTTCTTTTCGTTGCAGCTACACAATTCCCCATGCTTTTTTGGCTAGGCAACATCGAGGGCTGATGTTTCACTCTAATCTCAAAACAAGGATAACTTCTTTCCTTATTCTTTTCTTTAAAGTTGGAAGCTAAAACTCGATCAGAATAAAGTTTGAGGTTTAGTCTTATCGATGAACTTTGGTAGTAGCCTTGTGTATAGTTCAGGCTCTTGCTGGACTGATAAATTTCTTGATATAGGCCTGAAAAAAATGTAGTCGACATTATCTTATTGGCCTCGAAAGGTGTTACTTTCCCATGATTTATGACTAGCTGAAGACAAAATGAATACATGAATTTTGAATATTGGGTTGTACCGTATCCTAAAAGTACATCTTCAATGTTCATATTTGTGCCATCTGCTAATATATTTGCAGCTGTTATCTTGTTGGCTAGGACTAGCATAACCGGAATCTGGAAACTATTATATTACTAACAGAGTAAATATGATCTTGGGTAAGTAACTTATTAATCGAATCAAATTGATCGTTGTTCTCTAACATGTGGTTTGGCATCAATCTTGATTAAGTTCTTTGCCAATTCACGGTGCTTTCAACTGACTTGGTATCGCCAATGTGACAAAGGCACGCCAAGGAAGCACGTGGACAGTGAAATTTGCGTACAAATGCCTTTTCTTATTCACTCTTCACGTTTTTTTATTCACTTCCAAGGTTATTATTCATTCACCTTATCATTGTTCTGTTAGTATCTCTTAGACAAACAAAACATTCTTGTATAATCAATTTGCTTCACATGAATATAACTTTATTTGATGCTTGAGATGATTATGTATCTAAAGTGTATTAGATTTTTTTTATGAGCAGGCATTTATTACAACAATTAAATTTTTTCGATGCATTGCAATTCGCAGCTAGAGAGGTTTAGGCATCTTATCGAAATATTTTCTTTGCAACTATTCGGTTAAATCTTGCATCTGAAAATTTATATATTATGATTTCATTGTTGCTTCATAAGTCTAACTAGATGAAAGAGATTTTTTTTATATTGTGCTATCATGCGTTCCACGTGCAAGCTTACTAGTTACAGATAAACTGATAAAGTTCATGAGCATGCAGAAAAAGTTTGCATATTAAAAAAAAACATCAAATTGAAAAAGTTCATGTATTCAAAAAATGTACACGAATTCAAAAGTTCATCGATTTTCAAACAAAGCTCATCGAATTTGAAAAAAGTTCATCGATTTGAAAAACACATCTATAATTTCCCGTCGTGCAGGTATCGTTCATTCATTTTGAACACAAAATGTAAACCAAATCTGAAAAAGTTCGTCAATTTTGAACACAAAAATTGAGAAAAGCTTATCGAATTTGAAAAATTCATCGGATTTGAAAAAAGTTAACCGGATTTGAAAAAGTCCATCGAATTGAAAAATGTTCATCAAATTTGAAAAAAAAATCATCGGATTTGAAAAAAGTTCATAGAAAATTGAAAAAAGTTCATCAGGTTTGAATAAAAAGTTCATCAAGTTGGAAACAAGTTCTAGGAATTCTACAAAAAGTTGATCGATTTGCAGAAAAAATACATGAATAAAAAATTTCTCGAAGTTGAAAAAGAAAGAAAAAAGGACAGAAATTATATGAATTAAAATTACAATATGGTATACTCAATTTAAAATACGTATAAAAGTTTAATATAAAAATAATTATTTTACGTCGCCCCAGACCCAAAAAATGGTTTGGACCGATTCTAACCTTGTCCGCTGTGATGGGGCACAGATACCTGTAATTTCCATAATGTGGCCTATGCAGTTTACACAGTACACCTCAGGGTGGACGACACGAGCAAGCTTTTGGGCCCGCTCGTGGCCCGTTCAGGACCGGACCGTACGGTCCAGGCCCGCTAGAGAAATTGTTCGGTCCGGGCCAAGAAATTCAGACCGAAAAAACTTCGGTCCGGTCCGGTTAAAGCTCGGTCTGCTCGGTCGGACCGTGACTTTTGGCCCAGCCCAGGACAGCAGTCCATCGTTGCCAGGGCATAGCCCCCCGATCGCAATTCCCGAGCCACTACCCGCCATAGCTGCAGGAGGAAGGGAGCTCCGCCTCCATTGGCCGCCGACCAGCTGTTGCCGTCGTCGACCACCTGCACCTCCTCATCTTTCCGCCATCTGGTCTCCCACTTAAGTCTCGTCGATCAACACCTCCTCGTCTGCACCTGCACGCGGGGAAAGGAGTAGTGGATGAGCAGTGTATGGAACGCTGCACCTGCCCGCCATCGTCGACCGTCGCCGTCTTCACCTGTCCGTAGTAGACTACCTCCTCCTCGTCTGGCTGACGTCGATCATGTCACTTTAGAGCTGCATGATGTCGAAGTTTCAAAAAATACAGTTTCGTCAGTTGTAGCCATAAGCTGTTAGAATTCAGTTTCGTCAGACAATAAGATTTCTTCAGTTTCGTCAGAAGATACAATTTCGTCAGTTGTAGCCATAAGTAGTTAGAATTCAGTTTCGTTAGACAATAAGATTTCGTCAGTTTCGTCAGATGATACAGTTTCGTCAGTTGTAGCCATAAGCTGTTAGAATTCAGTTTCGTCCCACAATCAGATTTCATCAGTTTCGTCAGAAAATACAGTTTTCTTGGAAGAGCACGGAAATTGCAGCCGTTTCAGCACAGCACGTACGTAACGCAGGCCACCATGTGGAAGAAATACTCGATCGGCCGTGATTTTCTGATTGTTGGAGAAACGCTAGGGTCTGAACACTCGCCTGCGGCAACGCGACGTTGAGGCTTCTATCCTCCGCCGCCGCTCTCCCCTAGGGCTCGCGCTCGGGCTGATTCAGGGGCGCCTCGTGGCGCTGCCCGGCCTTGGCTGCTTCCTCTTGGATCGGCGTCTTGGAGCTCCGTGGTGACCTTCGCGCAAGCTAGGGTTTGGTTTTTTTCGCCATGGCGTCTGTGGATGCTGAATCCGTGGCAGGAGAAGATGATCTCAAGGAACTGATGAAGCAATTGGGAATCGAGGATGATGAGTTGGTTGATGTGGTCTATGAGGACGTATGCCCGAAGCCCGTGACTGAAGTCGTCCGCTGGCTGGCGATTGGGCGTGTTCATACCACGAAGGAATTTGGTGACTTTTGGTTCTATAAGAACATGCGCAGTGCTTGGGATCTTGCGCAAGATGTCAGGTTCAGATCGCTTGGTGATGGCCTGTATACGATGCAGTTCTCGTGTATCGGAGATTGGGATAAGGTAATGGAAGGGGGTCCCTGGACCTTCAGGGGAAACCCAGTTCTAATGGCTGCTTATGATGGGTTTACAAAACCTTCTTCCATTGATCTGTACACTTTTAAAATTTGGATGCAAATTCTTGATTTGCCTGATGGGTTCGAGCCCCTGGTTGAAGCTCTTGCTGCAACAGGGGGTGAGTTTTACTCTTTGGACAACAGTGGGAGAGATGTGGCAGGCAACTTTTATCGAGTTAGAATTACTCTTGATGTCAGAAACAAACTGAAAAATCATGTCTCTGTTGTGAGAAAGAGGAAGAGGCAGATTTTCAGAGTTAAGTACGAGCGCCTCCCGGATTGGTGTGCTCTGTGTGGCATGATCGGGCATCTGCACACTGAACATGGTGATGGTGTGCACCCGGTGAAGGCTCTAATCTTCAGAGATTTACGAGCTACTTGGGGGTCAGCTGCACGAGCTAATCGTAATACAGATGATGAATTACGTGCTAATAACTCTGAGGAAAATGATGGGAAGGCAATGGACGTTGATGCACGTAAGAAAGCTGGGAAAGATGATGATATGGAGGCTAATAGAAAGAGGGGTTCAGCAGGCAACGGACATAATGTTTCTTTGAGCAATGCCAAGGACCAGATGTTGTTAACGGCTCCAGTGCAAAGTGTTCCCCCCAGCCCTTCTTCAAAGCAAGAACAAAAGAGATTGAGATCAGATCAAAACACAACCAAAACAAAACCTTTGTCCAATACGGCGGGTTCCCAGGTGGAACGCTGCCAGGACAAATGAATCTCTTAAGTTGGAACTGTCGGGGAGGGGGAACTCCCGGACAGTTCGTGATTTGGCGGCTATGGTTCTGTCGCATTCCCCCACCATGGTTTCCTTGTGTGAAACTCGTCAATCTAAATCTCGTATGAAAAGATATCGAACTAGATTGGGACTTAAAGGCTTTGATGGTGTGGACAGTGTGGGCAATAGTGGAGGTCTCGCTCTATATTGGCATGAGTCTTTGTCTTTGGATGTGGTCTTCTCAAACTCAAGGTGTATTGATGCCCATGTAAAGGAAGGACCGGATGATCCACCATGGCGTTTGACTTGCGTTTATGGTGAACCAAGGGTTGAGGACCGTCACATTATGTGGTCTCTGTTGGAGAACTTGAGCACTCATTCGGACCTCCCTTGGCTCGTGATTGGTGACTTCAATGAGTGCATGTGGGATT
The DNA here is from genome assembly GCA_902687465.1 of Secale cereale. Taxonomy (NCBI): domain Eukaryota; kingdom Viridiplantae; phylum Streptophyta; class Magnoliopsida; order Poales; family Poaceae; genus Secale; species Secale cereale. Next base: position 941,832,324 of record LR738710.1, read on the forward strand.
TCGAGCACTTATCTTCGACTCCGCGGTCAGCCTCTCAAATGCAAGCTTTTCGAGATGTCCTTGAAACGTGCGAGCTAACTGATTTGGGATTTAGTGGTGTTCCATATACTTACAATAACATGAGATCGGGTAATGCAAATGTAAGGGTTCGCTTGGACAAAGCAGTAGCTAACCCATCATGGAGGAACCGTTTTGATCATCCTATGGTTCGGCATTTAACTTCACCGTCTTCAGACCATGTTCCTCTACATATGGCCAGTGGGCTGTTGAATGATCAACCGTGTAAACCGAGGATCAGGCGGTATGAGGTAATGTGGGAACGTGAACCGGCCCTCCAGGAAATTATTGCGAATGCGTGGCTGAGTGCAGGTCAGAAGATCTCTTTGGGTGATGTCCATGGGGCGCTCCGTGAAACAATGCGTAAGTTGTGTCAGTGGAGCAAGACAAAATTTGGCAACGTAGTGAGAGAGATTGAGAAAACCAGGACACAACTAGAAGAGCTAATGCTTATGAATGCTGACAGAATGGAAATAAGGAGATTAACCGATAAAATGAATGAATTGTTGTATCGGGAAGAGCTTATGTGGATGCAACGTTCATGGATAACTTGGCTGAAAGATGGAGACCGCAATACAAATTTTTTTCATGCGAAATCTGTTTGGCGTGCTAGGAAAAACCGTATTAAAAAACTTGTGGACACTAATGGTGTCGTTCATACAGAAGCAAAGTACATGGGTGCTGCTGCCAGTATGTATTTTGAAGGAATTTTTTCTGCTGACAACAACTTGAACCCCCAACCGATCATTAATCTTGTTACACCAGTAGTAGGAGATGAAACAAATATCAGGTTATGTGGTGAATTCATAGAGAAGGAAATATCTGACGCACTGTTTCAGATTGGCCCTCTCAAGGCACCAGGACCGGATGGCTTTCCAGCCCGGTTTTTCCAGCGAAATTGGTCTACTCTAAAGGAGAGTGTTGTAGGTGCAGTAAAGGAGTTTTTCCGTACAGGAATAATGCCACCCGGGGTAAATGATACAGTGATTGTCATGATCCCAAAAATTCAGAATCCGACCAAGGTTACAGATTTCCGCCCCATTAGCTTATGTAATGTTATTTACAAAGTTGTTTCTAAATGCCTTGTCAATAGGCTTAGGCCTGTTTTGGATGATATAATCTCCCCCTTTCAAAGTGCTTTTATTCCGGGGCGGGTGATTATAGATAATGCACTGATTGCTTTTGAGTGCATACACCACATCAAACACGAGAAGGATCCGACAAGAAGTTTTTGTGCGTATAAGCTTGATCTTTCCAAAGCTTATGATCGGGTTGATTGGTCTTACCTTAGGCAAATGATGCAAAAGCTCGGCTTCGCTCACCAATGGGTTGAATGGATAATGACATGTGTGACCTCGGTGAGATACTCCGTGAAATTTAATGGAGCCATCTTGGATTCATTTGCACCGACGCGTGGGCTTCGGCAAGGTGATCCGTTATCCCCTTATTTGTTTCTGTTTGTAGCTGATGGTCTCTCTGCTTTATTCAGTCAATGTATTGAACTTGGTAATATTACTCCATTGAGGATCTCAAGAAGGGCCCCTGGGATCTCTCATTTGCTTTTTGCGGATGACACTTTGCTCTTTTTCAAAGCTTGTGAACAGCAGGCTACCCAAGTTAGAAATATATTGGATGCTTATGGACTTGGTACAGGGCAACTCATAAACCCAACTAAGTGCTCTGTTCTGTTTGGTGATTCTTGCCCTGAGAGTGACATGTATAATATAAAGGGAATTCTGCAAGTTGAAACTGTTGGGTTCGAGGAGAAGTACCTTGGGCTACCTACTCCAGATGGGAGAATGGCCAAGGGAAAATTCCAGAACCTCGAAGTCAAATTTACCAAGCGCTTATTCTCATATGATGGTCATCCAACACAAGCCGGTAAGGAGGTTCTAATAAAATCAGTTGCACAGGCTATTCCTAATTACTTAATGAGTGTCTTCAAGCTACCTTTCGGGCTCTGTGATGATCTCAATCGCATGGTTTGCAATTATTTTTGGGGTGCAGAGAAGGGAAAGAGGAAAACACATTGGTATGCATGGGATAAAATAACTAGGCCTAAATGTTAGGGTGGTCTGGGCTTTAGAGATTTCAGACTTTTTAACCAGGCACTCTTGGCACGTCAGGCCTGGCGCCTCCTTACTAACCCTGACAGTCTTTGTGCGCAGCTACTAAAGGCAAAAATACTACCCAAGCGGGAGATTGGAGGATACGGTATTCTCTGGTCATTCATCGCCCACATGGCAAGCTGTGTGTTATGGTCTTGAGTTATTAAAAAAAGGGATTGTGTGGAGAATTGCTAATGGCCAAAATGTAAGAATTTGGCGGGACAGATGGATTGTTCGTGAACCAACTGGTGGACTTATTTCTCAAAAGGGGCGGTGTAGACACAAATGGGATTCTGAGCTTATGGACCACAACGGAAGTTGGGACAGTGCAAAACTCAAACAGTTTTTTCTCCCAGTTGATATTTGTGAGATCCAGAAAATTCGCCCGTCTCATCGTCTAGGCGAGGATTTCATTGCATGGGCTCCAGAGAAATCTGGACTATTCACTGTTAGGAGTGCATACAAACTAGCCTCGGATGAACTGTATAATGGGATTGCTACTACTACAAGTACCCGTCCTGATGGGCGCCGTGAGGGCTGGAAAGCACTCTGGTCAAGTTCAGCTCCTCCAAAGGTCTTAAGCTTTGCGTGGCGGTTAGCAACTAATTCCCTTGCAACCTGGTGCAATATGAAGAAGAGGTGCCTAGAAACAAATGATACCTGCCCTATATGTGGCTCCAAAAAGGAGGGTTCCTATCACACCTTTTGCACTTGTACAAATGCTAAAGTTCTGTGGCGTGCTATGTCTGTTGAGTGGAAACTACCGGATGTTACTTCTATTGTACGCTCTGGAGATGAATGGTTCATTCAATACGTATGCCAGCTTGAGGAGCCTACACGGGTGCTGTTACTTATGCTCTTCTGGCGTATTTGGTATGTACGAAACGAAATAGTTCACAACAAACCGGCACCTCCGACTGAAGTTTCAGTCAGATTCTTGTCAAGTTACTTGGCCTCTTTACAGTCCATTAAGGTTCAGCCTACTGCGGATCATGTCAAAGGAAAATTTCCTATTCAGTATTGCTTTCCCCACACTGATGATACTTGCAATATTGATACAAAGGTTCGCACTACTTGGTGCCCTTCAGCTGAGGGAAGAGTAAAACTCAACACAGATGGTTCTATCCACGATGGCGTTGGCGGCACGGGCATGTTACTTCGAGATCATGCAGGAGATATTATCTTCAGCTCATGCAGGTTCTTTCCTTCATGCGATGATGTTTTGGAGTGTGAAATTCTAGCTATTCGGGAGGGCCTCATGTTAGCACTGCAATGGAGTAACCTCCCAGTTGACATTGAATCAGATAATCTGGAGGCAGTCAACATGGTGAGAAGTGGAGATACAAACAGATCAAGATATGCTTTTCTTATTCAGGAGATTAAAGCTAGTATGTCAGAACGTAGTTCTAGTATTACTCACATTCGCCGACATTGTAATTTCTCTAGTCACGCTTTGGCAAACTTTGGTAGAATTCATGGCCGAACTATGGTATGGCTTGGTTCTGGACCAAAGGACATTTTGGACACCGTCATGCGTGATTGTACACCTGGTTGAGTAATACTGGAATTATTTCGCAAAAAAAAGGAGAAACGCTCAACCGTGATTTTCGCATTCAACAAATCAGGCAATTATTGTTTGGAAGGCGCTAGATATAATAGGAGTATTTTCTGATCGTGCGTGGGAGAAACGTCCACTTCCTATAATCACAGGCCATCACTCCACGTTGTTGTTTCCTTTTATTCGGTCGAGCAGAAAACAAAAAATAAGAGAGAAACACGGCTTGATTCGAAAATTATGGTGCCATTTGAGGAAGAACTTCACGTTAGATTTGATCCTCTTATCCCGGCAAGACCCGCACACAGAAAATCGTGGCCTCATAGACGTGCTACATTACTTGCATGCAATAGGAAAAACTGCTAATGAAGAAATATGTACAGGTTCATGAATAACAGCCGGGACGCCCAGCGCACATGCCGCCCACCTTGCCGCCGGCGCTCCAGCATGTCACCCATCTCGCCATAGCACCCGTGCATCGTCGCACATCTCGCCGCTGCGCCTGTGCAAGTCGCCGCCGGTGGTCGTTGGCCGGTCCGCTCGGTCCGGCCCCGGCTTCGTCGTTGCCGGTCCGGTCCCTAAAACCAGGACCGCCATGCTGCTCGGTCCGGTCCGGCCCGGACCGCCGGCGGCCGGTCCAAACGACGGCTCGGACCGGGACCGGACCGGCCCGGACCGTGTCTACCCTGAAGTACACCCATGCTAGCATTCTTTCCCTTGCTGGTATCACCGATAGTACTTTGCAGATTTACTCAATCAAGATAAAGAATCTAAAAGGCTTGAACTAGCCACTCAAAGTGTACGGCAAGGTTGCTGCTTGAAACACTGTGGACCGCAACCGCAACTTTCTATTATGTCGGCCGAATTAGTTTGATTACTATTATGTCGGCCGAATTAGTTTGATTACGAAGAACTGAATGGAGAAGTATGTACTCTATTAAGTTTCTGTTCATTTTATTCATCCTCCTGACTTTGTAGTACAATTGCAATTAGGTATTTATAATGATGATATGATGCTTGCAGGATGATTTCTTATGCTTGACTGGTCCATCTCCTGCAATTGTTGATTTGGGCCATGTCAACTTTGAAGTTGAACTCATAGTCTTAAAGTAATCGAGGGAGTGAAGTCTCAAAGATTGATCAGCTGTAGAGGCCGATACGGCGATACATATGATTGTTCCTCCTACTTGGCCATCGTGATGTAGTGTGGTGATGGACCTACCTTCTTGCTCTCCAACCATCGTTGTACAGCCGCGGTAACACCCGAGCAGCTTGGTAAATCGCACCAGGCTACTATTGTGGGTATACATGTAACCAAAGGGGATTGACCTTTCAAGCACTATGCCGGGTTATTTCGTTTTGGGCTCCTGCTTCTGCAGCATATATCATCTAAAGGATCTATTAATGGTCTCGAGTTATAGCGTATCAGTAGAACTATACTTCTTAAATTGAAGAGTTCGTCCTTGGCCGCTAGACACATGTTTAGCATGCCTATGAAAGCATCACATTGGAATTATATATTTGAGAGGGCGGGGGGGG
>LR738710.1:941837633-942016017 GCA_902687465.1 Secale cereale
GAAATTACCACATGTCCATTATTAAAACAACAAATTACAATGAGTACATATGTGGTCAGTCCATGAGACTAACAGAGGGCCTAGTGTCTTGAAGATCCATATGTACGATCTAACCATCACCAATTGTCGATAAGTGCCGCCATCATGGCACCACCAGATTAAAACGCGAGCAACCTTCACACCCAGATCTGGAAGAACTCCATTGCAGACCATGCTTCTTTGTGAATCGATTAAATGGTCCACCGGAGGCGACAAAACCAAGTCTTTGTGGCACGTCAGTCGGGGATCATCCCCAAGTCTGCCAAATCCAGACAGCGTTTTCTTCATCCAAAGTGATTGGAGAAGAAGAATGCCGCCGCAAACCGCCATCCGCACACCACATTCCATGAAACGTGCCAACTCTGCACTAGCCGATTTTGTTAGTAGCCCGGGAAGATGCCAAACGCCAACCACCGCAACCTAACAACGTCAAAACCAAAGTCCGATGAGACACAGAGGCTAGAGGGTGGGGCATAAGCAGAGCCAATATATTTCGACACGACTTTGATTCCACCACCAGTGCAACGCTTCCAAAAAACAAAGCCTATCTTATCTAATTGTCGGAGTAAAGTTGCTGGGGTCCCCAGCCCCTCTGGCCGCCGGAGTGGCAGTCGAAGGGGCCGAGGACCAACAGCCATGGCGATGAAGAAAGGAGGGAGAGAAGGTCGCCTCTTGATCGCCTGAGGTTCACGAGCGAAAAGTTGGAACAACTCTTCACTTAAGGCAAGTGGATATTGACATTTTTTCTGCCCTTCAGTTAAACTACAAGTGTTTAGCATTCTATTTGAAACCAATATTTTGCATTTCGTCCTGTGTACCCCATTGATTGCAAGTTCTAGAAGGCATTGCAAGGGTGATAATATGTATCGCTCAGAGCATGGGTCACCAAATTCGGCCCCTAAAACACCCGTGGATGGGCACTAGGCACTCCTTAATTTTTATCCTCGGCATCCGTACTCCTCATATCTCGTACCCTATATCCATACTACGCATGCAACATGAACATAAATTACATATATCATCACATGGACTATGAAATGGACATAAATATGCACATTCCAATCACTAAAAGATCAATGACGGATCTCTGAAAGCTAATCAAAGTTCATATAATCCACATACGATGGACTGGTTCTAACTAGAGACAGAAATAAGTTGAAACTAACGATGGAGGCAGCGGAGATTCACCACTTCCTCACTTGGCCTTTGCCCTTTCGATTGTCAGCGCGGCTATAGGCGTCGGCGGCGGCTGGTGGATCATCGAGTAATCGAAGGTGGAGCTGTGGTTGTCTTCGTCATCGTGGGCGTCGTCGGAGAGGACGATGAGCCCATTCATCAACCGAATGGCCCTGTCCTACTGCCGCTTGAGCTTGGCCACCTGTGCCGCCTCCGCCACTGTCTCCGATGCCTCGCGCTCCAACTGCTCAATGGCAAGCCGGAGCACCTTTGTGTGCTTCCTCCGTAGCCGGCGAGTGTTCGTCTTTGCCGTGGTTAGCGGCCGGCGGTAGACCCAAGGGATGATCTGTTACGCCCTTAACCGGAGATGGTAGCGCGGGGATTGCTCTGCCGCGTCCCTCTTCCTTGCCCACTATCTCTCACGACGGGCGGCGCGTGCCTTCGATTCTGAAGTGCGTTTGCGGGCCGGATGAGCACGCACTAGCACTACCACATAGAGCCCCTATGCCGACGGCCCAGGCCGTCGGCAACATATGCATCGGGGTACCCCAAGGCCCCGTCGCATAGAAAGGCCGTCGGCATAGAAAGGCCATCGGCATAGATGTCTATGCCGACAGTGTCCGTACACCTATGCCGTCGGCAACGCTCCGCGCCTAACGGTGACTGTCGGCGCCGCCGTCAAATGCTGCCCATACAGGAGCCGCCATGTGGCCGGTCTATGCCGACGTCCTAGCCGTAAGCATAGCTTCGAACCTATGCCTACGGCTAAGCCGTGGGCATACCTGTGCCACATGGCGCTCTCTGGTAGTACTTGGGGGAGGGCTATGCCGATGGCCTAGCCGTAGGCATAAGTCCAGAGGTATGCCTACGGCTATGCTGTCGGCATACCTCTGGCACATGGCGCCCACTAGTATCTCCTGGGGCAGGGCTATGCCGACGGCCTAGCCGTAGGCATAGTTCTGGACCTATGCCAACGACTATGCCATCGGTATAGCCCTGCCCCAGGAGTTACCAGTGGGCGACACGTGGCGCCTATGCCGACGGATCTATAGAGCCCTGGATCGGTAAAGCCGTCGGCATAGCTACGGCCACGGATCGGTAGAGCCCTGGATCGATGACGTGGTGTAGAGCGTGGATCGATGACGTGGCAGAGGACATGGGCCAGGCCTATGCCGACGGTAAGGTCGTCGGTATAGATATGCCACCCCATGGACCGGCGAGTGGCTCGGATCGATGATGTGGTGGAGCACGCAGATTAATGATGTCAGCAACACTATGCCGACGGCCTCTGTTAGGCCCGTCAGCGTAGGCTTCACGCCGTGAAACGGCCATCGCCGCCCGAGTAGCCGGGCCCACACATATGCTGACGACCGCTCCTATGCCGACGGCCGCCGTAGGCATATAGTTAGCGATGCCGATGGTCCCCGTCGGCATAGATGGATATATGCCGACGGCCCCCGTCGGCATAGATGGATATATGCCGACGGCTTGACCTAGGCCGTCGGGATACATGGTTACTCCGGGTCCGGCTACATGGTTGGACGGCAGGATCAACTCCGGGTCGCACGCCAGCTTCAGGAACACCACGTGCACCAAAATCGTCGTCAGTGGGTTCTTCCACTTGCAGATGCCGTCCAACCACTTGGCGACGGCGGCAATGCCGGAGAATAGCGAGGTGATCCTGTTGAAGTTGGCCTTGCTCCGGCGCAGGCTAAACTTCCGGGAGTCCACGTCGAGCATGTTTTCCACCACCTCCCTAGGCAGCGGCGGCTCCGCGCGGCCCAGCCGCGCCGCCACCATCTGCATCGCCCGGAACCGGAGGTGGTCCAGCAACGGCCCAGAGACAGGGTTCGTGTAGTGCATCCTGGGCAGCAGCGGCCACCCGTACTGCGTGAGCATTCTTACCCTCGTCATGCACGTGAACCGGACAGCGAGGGTGAGCTCCCCCATCTTCTCGAGCCCTCCGGGGCTCAGAGCCATGAGCCCATGAGCGGATAGTGGTGCGTGTACACGCGGTCCGACTCGAGAGTGGTGAGACAGAATCTGACCTTGCCGATCCTCTGGTCATTGCCTCCTTCGCCATGGTAAACGTGGTTGTTGTCGAAGACGGCGACAACGAGCGCGGTGCTGAGGTCGAACACCTCCCAAGTGTACTGCTCATTCCACGCCGGCGACACCGCGCCCAGCAGCGTGCGCGTGCGCACCCACTTGGCCACACAGTAAGGGTTCTTGTTGCTGCCCAGGCCGCGCGCGCTGAGGATGCCTACCTTGAGGAAGCCGATGGCGCTCTTCCGGATCTTATTAGCCGCCGGCAACAGGTCGCTGCTGTAGTCATTGGACTCGAGCACGTGGTACGATGTCTCGAGGCTCATCTTCAGGTGTATCTTGCAGACCAAGTCGTTGCGCGGCACGTACGAGGCCACCGGGATGATGATGCGGCCGATGCGATGGTCTGCCCCGGTGGCAACCATCTCCTCCACGGTGACCACCAGCGGGTCCTCGAACTGCTCGCTGGCCACGAACATGAACTCCTCGTTCCACGTCTGGTTCGCCCACTCCCGCGGCTGCCCCGGCCCAGTCCGCAGGATCTGGCTGCCCAACTGCATCGCAGCGATGGCCGGCTGGATGGACCGGCCCTTCTCAACCGCGATCACAGCGATAACCGCGACCTTGAGGTACATGAGCTTGGGCGAGTAGTATACAGTGGCGCAAACCTCTTTTTACCGGTGTCGGGAGGTACCGGTGGACTACACCCAATCACAATGCGCCACCGTATAGGGTATCTGAAAAATCTTTGCAGTATTCGGTTTTTCTGGAGTTCGTATTTCCCTATCTTGGGTCCCACCATGCACATGCAAAGGACGCATGCATGGTCCTACTTCTCTACTCTTACTGTTTGTGGTACAGAGTATGACATGCATGTCTCTGATATTATCTCTCCTCGGCATCTCCAAATCCATACTTATAATTCTCTTTTCACTTTTTAAATTGTTCATATCTTCAAAAAAAATTCCGTTTTTGAAACTTTTTATATATTTGAACTCCTGGAGCCAAGACCTTTAGAACAAGATCAATCTTGAATATATTCAAACATGTTTAAATTTCAACGTTTGAAATAAGTGAAATCGGCTTTCTGAAAATAGTGAAATATGATCTTAGAATTGAGTGAAACCATTTTTTTTAAATTAGTGAAATATGTTTTTCATACACATGAGACATTTTTTGGGTGTAAAACTTGTAATTTCAGATAAGTGAAATCATTTTTTAACATCATGAAATGAGTTTTTTTAAATGAGTCAAATCAGTTTTACGAAATTAGTGTAACTAGTTCTTTGAAACAAATAAAATATTGTTTTCAAATATGTGAAATTGGTGTTTTTTGAATGAGTGTAATTGTTCTATTAAATGAGTGAAATATGTGTTTCGGAAGAAGTGTGGTCGGTGTTTCAAAATGAGTGAATTTAGTTTTTTTAAATGAGTGAATTCACCTTTTCAAAATGAGTGAAACCATTTCTCTGAAATGGCTTAAATATGTGTTTCAAAATGAGTAATTTTTATTTTCAATGTCATTTCAGTTATTCCAATTCCAATTTCATATTTTCACAATTACTGAAACTAATTATTTGAACTCTCAAAGAACTGATTTTAATTCTTTAAAAAAGAAGATTTCAATCCAATAAAAAACATACACTACCATATTTAAAAAAATATTACTGAAACTTTAGTATTTCAAAAGAGTGGCATAAATATATATTATTGCAATCTCATTTCAGTTATTCCAATTTCAATTTCATATTTCACAATGACTGAACCGGTTATTTCAACTATCAAAGAACTGATTTCAATACTTCAAAAAGAAGATTTTAATCCTTTCAAAAACATATTGCACTATCATATTTTAGAAAAGACTGAAACTTAGTATTTCAAAAGAGTGAAATCATTATGTAAATGTGTGAATCTGTATTTTCAAATTAGTGCAATAATTTGTTTGGAATGAGTAAACTTTGGTCATTGAAATGAGTGAAATCGTGTTTTTAAGGAGTAAAATTGGTTTTCTAACTCATTTGAAATATATTCAAGATTAGTCTTGTTTTAAAGATCTCATTGTCAGGAACTCAAATATATAAAAATATGAAATAACCAGATATTTGTTTAAAATATATTGGTGAATTAATATCTCACAAGAAAATAAATGCTAGTTTCTCTATGTGTGAAGAGTACTGTGAGCGTGCATGCAGTACTAGATATATTAGTAGTGGGGACGGGTCGGGTATTTGTCAGATGGTGTCAGCCGTATATAGAAATGCATTGCATAAACGAATCTTTCCAACTTTATACGCTCAATGCATGCACACATCTGAATGCTAGAATCAACGATGGATGCATCACCGGTAGCTCCCGGCTCCGGTAAAAATACTTTTTCATATACAGTGGACCTTTGCTATTCCCGGGGGGCGCGGGTTGACCACCGTCTGGCCCGGCGCCGCCATAGCTTCAGAGGAGGCGGACACGGAACGGAAAACGCTAGGCTCCTTTTTGGTATTCTCGTTGGATTCGGCCACCGAGATCGAAGCAACAGGATCGGATGGGACGGCTGCAAATGCTTCGTGACGATCATCTCTGGGTGCAGGATCCGCCGCTGCGCCTCTCTCAGCCACCCCTGTTGTAGAAAAGGCAGCCTCCCCCGCCTGGATATACTTGAACAAAGAAAAGAGAAGGACAATTAGCACAGCTACTACTCAGTACTATGTACAAAAGTTACCGAACGAACAGAGTATACATCTTTACCTAATAATAAAGAAAGTTGGGTTTCAGCCCGTACGTCATATAAAATACCCTCGAAGTTGGCAAAAATTACCCACCAATGCCACCCGTAAGTGGCAAAAACGGTTCACACATCGCATTGTGGTTTTGGTTTATATACGTCGAGATCCCATAATATAACATAAATGTACGCTGAGCCCGGTGGCTAGCGCGGCGCGTCTCTACCCTAGAGACCAGGGTTCGATCCCTAGCCTGCCCACTTTTTATCTCTCATTTTCTCTTTTGCCTTTCACGTTCTCATTTCTCTTTTAGTTTTTTCTTCTTTAAATTTATTCGTGATTTCCAGAAGAACAATATTTCAAAAAAAGTCTTGAAAAATTATAAACTGTTTGTGAATTAAAAAAACATTCGGAAAATCATAAAATGATCATCATTTCAAAAAGTTGTTCACGTATTATAAAAAACTATCACGATTTCAAATAAAATTTCAGGAAATAAAAAATGTTCACAATTTTTAAAAAATATCCAGTATACAAAAAATACTAGGGGAATTTAAAAAATGTCCATTAAACTTTGGAATATGTTAAAAAATTTAAAACAGATTCATAAATAATGAACATAACGAACCGTCTAGGGGTCGCTTCATGATTGTATTCAGTCCCTCCATTTGGTAAAAAAAAAAAAATCCATGTCTTGTACAACGCCGAGCCCTCAAAAATTGACACAACATTCTATAGGTTTATTTTTATAAGCTATATAAAAATGACAAAATTTCTATTTTGCCTTCATACACGGTTATATTTTTTTTGGTACCACATTACTGATTATTATAAACACCGCTACGCTAGGTCAAGGCGAGGCACTCACTCATCAATCTAGCTCAGGCAGTGTTCATCAATGCAGTTTGCTCACCGACATTTTTTTCGTTATGACGCGTTAGAAAATCAAATCGTAATGAGACCATCACGTTTTTATTTTTTAAATGACTTTCTAAAAGTCCCTTATCTCGTAATCTAATAGCTTTTTTCCCGTTGCAACGCACGGGCATATTTAGGGTATTGGGTTTACGAAGGTTTGAGGATTAATTGGTGAGCGTCCACTATATCAACCTCTTCATACCATATTTCGAAAAAAAAACTCTTCATACCATAGTTGTAGCCGTTGCGAGCTGATGATCTATCTTTTTTTTTTGCGGATGAGAGCTGATGATCTATCAACCAATCTACTGCTGATTGGTCATGGTTGTGGGCTATTTGTTAAAGGATTGACTAACCTCAAGTCGTCTGAAAATTTAAATTGGGTTAGTTGATTTGCCAGGATCAATTTGAGTCGTTAGATAAGAAATGAACGGTTCAGTCACGTCTTCTTCCTCCTGTCATTATTCTTCATGAAAAAATAGATCCATGTTAAATCTTCTTATCGCGCCGCCTGCTGCCGCCGCCCCACCCTTCTCTCAGAGCCCCCACCCCATCGTCGTGCTTGCGGCCGTCCCCGGCCATTCCTTTAAGCCCCGTCGACCTTCAGTTCAAGCGCCAGAAGCCACTGCACCCCCCGCCCCCAAGATAGGCATTGAGACCTTCAATACAGATTTCAGGCCACTTGAGAGGAACCCAGATTTTGTTTGATTCGTTTGAGCGGTCGTATTTGTACGCTACGTATGCTCTAGCACCTGCGTCCCAAAAGAAACAATGTTCCTCTCACGTAGAGCATATACATATATAAAAAGAAAACCTTGCTCGAATGGGCCTGATATAGAAAGTCCTTTTCAGTTGTCATGGCTCAGCTAGAGAGAGTGTGGGTCCATGTGGTATAAATTTTAATCCTTTTCCTTTAAATTTTAATGAACTGAAAGTTGCCCATTTTTTTTTCTCAAAAAAAATTTATGTTTCGACTAAAGAAAATTCTTTCCTAAGCCGATGTTGGGTTTGATTTGAGTTTTCAAGTTAAATCTAGCTTTTTTTTTCGAGAAAACTTCTGATCTATTCATCTTCACTCATGACAGTACAACAAACACCAAAAATCTTTATATTTACCTAATAATAAAGCAAATTGGGTTTCTTCTCATCCATCATGGCATTTTTAGAAAAGTCCATCAACTTCAGAAAATTTAACCCGCAGTCCTATTTTAAGTTAAAACGAATTGTTTTTTTGTATTTTAGACAAAAGTCCCTGTATTTTCCTGGAATCAACCCGCAGTCTGGATTAAGTCACACCCGAACCGTTATTTTACATTTTTTGAAAACCCCCCTGATGTTTTAGGTAATTCATGCACGGATCGTATTTAAGTCAAATAAATGCTTTTTTAAATCATCCATATCTTTTAAACCGTAACTCCGATTTGAACATGTTATATATGAATTTGATTAGAAAAATATGTAGAATATGAATATGAGATTATTTTTACCTGTTAAGTATTTTTAAATATTATTTTCGAATATATTTAAGTCAAACAAATAATTTTCTAAATTATACGTATCTTTTAAACAGTAACTTCAATTTTCACATATTATTTATGAAAATTTATTAGAAAAATGTGTGGAATCTAAATATGATGTTAATTTTACCTGTTAAATATTTTTAAAATATTGTTTTGAAAGCAAACTTATAATTTATAGCGCAAGATCCAATTTTATTTCGTACCGGCGGCGATCCGGATTGTAAATAAACATCTCACTATAACCATATAGGGAAAAGAAAACATCGATAACTACACATGCATACCTATGAAAAATGTGCATGGGAAAATAACAGATTTCTCATCGCGAGAGTGAGAGAAAGCGAGAGAGATGGAGATGGAGGAGAGAGGGAGAGAGACGCCTTAGGATTAACCATATTCAAACACGTTTTTTTTTGTGAACGCCGAGGCCATCGCCGGCGACGGAGAGAAGGAGGATAAGCGGCAACATGCAAATATGATGCCTCGCAAAAATAAAGAAGATGGACCTATTGTGGTCTTGAGTGATGGTTGTTGGGTTAAGAGCGTGTGTTATGTTTTCTCTCCCGTTGCAACGCACGGGCTCTTTTGCTAGTAGAGTTCAAAGAAAAGACAGAGTACATACATAGTGTTCCTATGGAATCGCGTGGCCAAACTTTTCTGACTTTTTTTTTTGGCGGAATTAGAAAGAAAACTTTTCTGACTTTGACTAGTAAGGTTGCATATTCAATATATAATTTTCATAATTTTAAACTTGCATATTTCATCATATACTACAAAGTAAGGTGATAGTCAGAGCATTGGAGTTTACGCAAAAACCTAAACATCATGTGTTTTAGAATGACGAGTGTATTTGTTTCATTTAGAAATAATTAAATGTTATGAAAATATATCTCATAATGGATACTGTAATGGTCTTATGAACCGGAGGTAGAGTGAAGAACAGGTATCTACAGTTAAAATAAATCGAGAGAGTGAATAAATGGAGAAATATGTACACACAAAATTTTAACATGCCTGAATACTTTCCATTTCATCAAGCCTGTCAATTATATCTTGCACACTAGCTGGTCTCTTCTTTGGATTGAATTTTACACACTCTAAAGCTGCCTGGTAGCATATTCGTATTTGCTGACATAGTGTGTCTCTTTGTGATCCCTCCAACCTATCACTCCAACCTTGAAGTACCTAAAAGATTGATCAAAAAGATATTTTCATATAGGAAACTCGAATATAAATACTCCCTCCGTTCGGAATTACTTGTCTCGGAAATGGGTGTATCTAGAACTAAAATACGTCTAGATACATCCATTTCTGCGACAAGTAATTCCTAACGGAGGGAGTAGCATGTATATACCGTATACATTCTGTTGAATAAATAGGCAATTTTCCGAGTAGATTAATCCAGGAAATAATTACTAACATGGCATTGACTGGGTACATGACATACTGATCACAGAGTATACTAGCAAGTACTACGCATATAGCAGAAACATCTACACGTATAACCAGTACTGCTAGTGCAAACATAAACAAGAGAGAGACATACCCTCCGATCGGCCAGTTGGCCGTAGCAGCAGCAGTGGCGGCGGCAGCATCCTCTGCCGCCTTCTTGTCGGATTCGGCCTTCTCGCGGGCGAGACGGTCAGCTTCGCTTGGTGAAGCCATGGCGATGAAGAGGACGACGCGGACGTAGACGAAGCAGACGGACGGAGGCGAGCAGTCGCGTGATCGCTCCCCAAAAACCTAATCGCCCCTCTTCCCCGTACAGGAACCGGAGAGGCGGGGTTTCGGAGGCCTGCTCTCCCGTCGACCGTGTACGCGGCGAACGGGATGGAGTCGCCGGCGGCAGCAGCAGCAAAGGAACAAAGGCGCGTGAGGCAGATGTGATCTGATTCTCGTGGCGGCTAGGGTTGCGTTAACGCTGCTTATATAGGCGGCTGGGCGGAGAGACGTGGGCCGAACCCACGTCCGAGTCGGTAACAGTCCCACGATCCGACGTCTCGGATCGTGTCGTGTCCGTTACGTATTCTCCGTTCCTAACCGACAAAAATAAGCGCGTAGGTATGAGCTCGGCTCGGCTCATTCCCGCAACCCGCGGCGCGTCGTGACGAGGCGTGGCGTGGCGAGGCGGGCGGCGGAGGAGGAGTGCGCGAGGGCTCCTTCTCTTCTCACTCTCCAATAGCATGTAGAAGAGAGACCCTTATAAAGGAGTCCAACTCCTTCTCCACTAGCATGGTGGGACTAAACTTCCCACCTTGTCATCCCACCACCTACATGGGCCCTTGGAGATTTTTCTGAAATTCTCTTATGGGCCTAAAGCCCATTACTAAATTCAGCAATCCCCCACCAGATCTCAAGGGCACATCGTGTTCCCTCGTTCCATTCACTGTTTTAATATACCAGCATTTCAGTGAAGACCTGTTAAGGTTGAGCTTCACCTAGAACAAGTAGCTACACTCCTTTACAACTGAACAATGGACTATGCCTTGAATTGTCGGTTTGGCGTAAAGAAGCTTCACCACAAGTCTTACTAGTACTAGGCTACCGAAGGCCGACCCCTCGGGTGGAGCATATAAGTCACACTCCTGGCCTATTCATGAGTTTACTAGAGATCACCCCAATCTCATAGACTGTGACCAGCAGTCGGGCTCATATAGGTGTGTTCCTCCAAAGATCGCTCTGTAGGATAGCATCTTGCTTATACATATAAGCCTTGGAACACATTAAGACAGTAGTCATCCTCCCATACAGTTTTGAGAGTATTGCATCTCCAGCGGAGTGGGTTAGTATAGTTACTCTCCTCAGTTCACCACTGGCTTGTTTTCCCAGGTCCTACTTCACGGGATCTCCGATCACATAGGTTGGGTTACCACCATGGCAACTCATGTGGGTCTCATGCCCATCTCCCTCGATGCATTATCTATCACAACACGTGATAGCCCTTTTGTAAAGGGATCTGCCAGATTCTTAGCCGTATGGACATATTCCAACGCTATCACTCCGGAGTTTCTCAATTTTCTGACAGCTTTTAATCTCATTCTTATGTGTTTGTTGGACTTCATGTTGTCCTTTGAACTCTTCACCTTGGTGATGACGGTCTGATTGTCACAGTTCATAAGGATAGCCGGAACCGGTTTATCAACCAATGGCAAGTCCAACAAGAGATCTCGAAGCCATCCCGCTTCAACACCAGATGTGTCTAATGCTGTTAATTCTGCTTCCATTGTCGATCTCGTTAAGATCGTTTGCTTGCAAGACTTCCAGGAAACAGCGCCACCTCCAAGAGTAAACATATACCCAGTTGTGGCCTTCATCTCATCAGCATCAGAGATCCAATTCGCATCACTATACCCTTCAAGTACCGACGGGTATCCGGTATAGTGAAGTCCATAGTTCATAGTACCCTTCAGATAACGCATAACTCTTTCAATAGCATGCCAATGTACATCACCCGGTTTTGACACAAACCGACTCAGTTTGCTCACAGCAAAAGCGATGTCAGGCCTCGTAGCGCTAGCTAGGTACATCAGTGAGCCAATGATTTGAGAGTATCTCAATTGATCTATAGCCGTGCCTTTGGATTTTCGAATCAACACGCTAGGATCATATGGTGTTTGAGATGGTGTGCAGTCCGAGTATCCAAAACGACTCAACACCTTCTCAACATAATGGGATTGCAAAAGTGTAATCCCACCCTCATTATCTCTCAGTAGCTTGATGTTCAAGATAACATCAGCCACATCAAGGTCTTTCATCTCAAAGTTCTGAGATAGAAACGACTTGACCTCCTCAATTACTTTGAGGTTGGTTCCGAATATCAGTATGTCATCAACATACAAGCACAGTATAACTCCTTCGCCCCCACCATGGCGATAGTATACACATTTGTCAGCTTCATTAACAACGAAGCCAACAGATGTCAGTGTTGTATTAAACTTATCATCCCATTGCTTAGGTGCTTGCTTCAGGCCATATAAAGATTTTATCAACCTACACACTTTTCCTTCCTGACCGTCTATCACAAAGCCATCTGGCTGTTGCATGTAGATTTCCTCGTTTAGCTCTCCATTTAGGAAAGCTGTCTTAACATCCATCTGGTGGACGAGAAGACCATGCGAGGCCGCCAACGAGAGTAATACTCGAATGGTGGTCAGTCTGGCCACAGGTGAATAAGTATCAAAGAAATCTTCCTCTTCCTTTTGGTCATAGCCCTTGGCCACAAGCCTAGCCTTGTACTTTTCAATCGTACCATCGGGCCTAAGCTTCTTCTTGAACACCCACTTACATCCCAATGGTTTGCAACCATAGGGACGCTCAGTAATCTCCCATGTCCCGTTAGCCATGATGGAATCCATCTCGCTACGGACCGCTTCCTTCCAGTAGTCAGATTCTGGAGAGGCATACGCTTCTGAAATAGAAGTGGGAGCATCATCCACGAGGTACACGAAGAAATCATCACCAAAGGTCTTTGCAGTCCTTTGTCTCTTTCCCCTACCAAGGGTTTCCTCGTCATCCTCCTCAGGATTTTCATTATGTGTTCGTTCATAGTATTCCATAGGAATGGCAGGCTCAGGAGTCTTCTCAGATTCCTGTCTAGAAGTGCTTTGCTTATCTCTCATAGGAAATATATCCTCGAAGAATGTAGCATCCTTAGACTCCATAATTGTACCAACCTTTTGGTCAAGTACCTCAGATTTCACTACTAGAAATCTATAGCCAACGCTATTCTTAGCGTAGCCCAAATTAACGCAGTCCACGGTCTTTGGTCCAAGCTTGCGCTTTTTGGGGATCGGCACATTGACTTTCGCCAAACAGCCCCAAGTACGCAAGTACGAGAGTGTTGTCCTTCTCTTCGCCCATTTCTCATAGGGAGTGATCTCATTGTCCTTTGTCGGAACTTTATTCAGGACATGACATGCTGTCAATATAGCCTCCCCCCACCATGCCTTGGATAAACCCGACGTATCTAACATGGCGTTAACCAAATCAGTTAGAGTACGGTTTTTCCGCTCGGCAACCCCGTTTGACTGGGGTGAATAGGGAGGCGTCCTCTCATGAATAATGCCGTGTTCCGCACAAAAGGAGTCAAACTCACTCGAGAAGTACTCTCCACCACGATCTGACCGAACTCGTTTAATTTGTTTTTCAAGTTGTTTCTCAACTTCTGCCTTATAGATTTTAAAGTAGTGTAGAGCCTCATCTTTAGTGTTTAATAGATAAACATAGCAATATCTAGTGGAATCATCTATCAATGTCATGAAGTATTTATTTCCACCTTTAGTCAACACACCATTCATCTCACAAAGATCAGAATGTATGAGTTCTAATGGTGCCAAGTGTCTCTCCTCCGCGGCCTTGTGAGGCTTGCGAGGTTGCTTAGCTTGCACACATGAAAGGCACTTAGAACCTTTGGCTAAAGTGAAACTCGGGATTAAATCCAACTTAGCTAGCCGCGTCATAACACCGAAACTAATGTGACAAAGACGTGAATGCCAAACTTCTGATTCATTAACATTCGAATGAATATGGTTCACGACTTTATTACAAAAATCTGCGAGGGAAAGGCGGAACATTCCTCCGCTCTCATAACCTTTTCCAACAAAGAGTCCATATTTCGTAACAACTAATTTATTAGACTCGAAAACCAACTTAAACCCTTCTCTACATAGAAGGGAGCCACTAACGAGGTTCTTCTTGATGGCGGGGACATGCTGCACGTTCTTCAGCTGCACGATCCTTCCCGAAGTAAACTTCAGATCGACCGTGCCAACACCATGAACAGAAGCACTCGCGCCATTCCCCATCAATACGGACCCATGGCCTGTGACCTGGTAAGAAGTGAACAATGAAATGTCAGCACACACATGAACTCCTGCACCTGTGTCCACCCACCAATCGTTGGGCTGAAACACTGAAAAAACAGTAAATAAATTACCGTACCCAGATGCACCATTGTCATTGTTGCCCACAATCATGTTGACAGACTTGGAGTCCTGTCCTGGCTTCTTGTACTTGTTTGGGCACTTGTTGGCCCAATGTTCAGTCGAACCACAAGTAAAGCAGCCCTCATCCTTCTTGTTCTTCTTGAAGGTCTTCTTACCCTTCTTCTTAAAGTCGGCATTGTGTTGGACACCGTTCTTTCCCTTGGGCTTGTGGGAGTTGGAGTTCCTCTGGTTCACCATGTTGGCGACAGAAGTCCCCTCAACTGCTTTTCCGTTCGAGTCCTTTGCCCTTGAGTTCTGCTCAACACTCAGATGGCCAATGACATCCTCCACTGAGAATTCACGCCTCTGATGTTTCAGAGTAGTAGCAAAGTTCCTCCAGGAACCAGGGAGCTTAGCAATTATACAACCCGCGACAAATTTGCCCGGCAAATTGCACTTCAGAACCTCAAGTTCTTTAGCAATGCATATTATCTCATGAGCCTGTTCCAATACAGAACGATTCTCAACCATTTTGTAATCATGGAACTGCTCCATAACATACATCTCGCTCCCAGCGTCAGTGGCCCCGAATTTAGATTCGAGGGCCTCCCACAAGTCCTTGGCAACATGCATATGTAAATATGCATCAACCAGCTTATCTCCGATCACGCTAATGACTGCTCCAAGGAATAGGACAGTGGCCTCCTTAAACATCTTCTCCTGTTCAGGAGTGATAGTTTCCGTAGGAGTGACACTTGCTACCCAGAACACGTTCATAGCAGTGAGCCATAAGGTGGTTCTCGTTTGCCAACGCTTGAAATAAGTACCGGTAAATTTATCCGGTTTCAGTGCAGCAGCAAAACCATTACTCGAAAAATTCCTACACACATTAGGTTTTTGGATTGTTGAATAAATAGGCAATTTTCCGAGTAGATTAATCCAGGAAATAATTACTAACATGGCATTGACTGGGTACATGACATACTGATCACAGAGTATACTAGCAAGTACTACGCATATAGCAGAAACATCTACACGTATAACCAGTACTGCTAGTGCAAACATAAACAAGAGAGAGACATACCCTCCGATCGGCCAGTTGGCCGTAGCAGCAGCAGTGGCGGCGGCAGCATCCTCTGCCGCCTTCTTGTCGGATTCGGCCTTCTCGCGGGCGAGACGGTCAGCTTCGCTTGGTGAAGCCATGGCGATGAAGAGGACGACGCGGACGTAGACGAAGCAGACGGACGGAGGCGAGCAGTCGCGTGATCGCTCCCCAAAAACCTAATCGCCCCTCTTCCCCGTACAGGAACCGGAGAGGCGGGGTTTCGGAGGCCTGCTCTCCCGTCGACCGTGTACGCGGCGAACGGGATGGAGTCGCCGGCGGCAGCAGCAGCAAAGGAACAAAGGCGCGTGAGGCAGATGTGATCTGATTCTCGTGGCGGCTAGGGTTGCGTTAACGCTGCTTATATAGGCGGCTGGGCGGAGAGACGTGGGCCGAACCCACGTCCGAGTCGGTAACAGTCCCACGATCCGACGTCTCGGATCGTGTCGTGTCCGTTACGTATTCTCCGTTCCTAACCGACAAAAATAAGCGCGTAGGTATGAGCTCGGCTCGGCTCATTCCCGCAACCCGCGGCGCGTCGTGACGAGGCGTGGCGTGGCGAGGCGGGCGGCGGAGGAGGAGTGCGCGAGGGCTCCTTCTCTTCTCACTCTCCAATAGCATGTAGAAGAGAGACCCTTATAAAGGAGTCCAACTCCTTCTCCACTAGCATGGTGGGACTAAACTTCCCACCTTGTCATCCCACCACCTACATGGGCCCTTGGAGATTTTTCTGAAATTCTCTTATGGGCCTAAAGCCCATTACTAAATTCAGCAATCCCCCACCAGATCTCAAGGGCACATCGTGTTCCCTCGTTCCATTCACTGTTTTAATATACCAGCATTTCAGTGAAGACCTGTTAAGGTTGAGCTTCACCTAGAACAAGTAGCTACACTCCTTTACAACTGAACAATGGACTATGCCTTGAATTGTCGGTTTGGCGTAAAGAAGCTTCACCACAAGTCTTACTAGTACTAGGCTACCGAAGGCCGACCCCTCGGGTGGAGCATATAAGTCACACTCCTGGCCTATTCATGAGTTTACTAGAGATCACCCCAATCTCATAGACTGTGACCAGCAGTCGGGCTCATATAGGTGTGTTCCTCCAAAGATCGCTCTGTAGGATAGCATCTTGCTTATACATATAAGCCTTGGAACACATTAAGACAGTAGTCATCCTCCCATACAGTTTTGAGAGTATTGCATCTCCAGCGGAGTGGGTTAGTATAGTTACTCTCCTCAGTTCACCACTGGCTTGTTTTCCCAGGTCCTACTTCACGGGATCTCCGATCACATAGGTTGGGTTACCACCATGGCAACTCATGTGGGTCTCATGCCCATCTCCCTCGATGCATTATCTATCACAACACGTGATAGCCCTTTTGTAAAGGGATCTGCCAGATTCTTAGCCGTATGGACATATTCCAACGCTATCACTCCGGAGTTTCTCAATTTTCTGACAGCTTTTAATCTCATTCTTATGTGTTTGTTGGACTTCATGTTGTCCTTTGAACTCTTCACCTTGGTGATGACGGTCTGATTGTCACAGTTCATAAGGATAGCCGGAACCGGTTTATCAACCAATGGCAAGTCCATCAAGAGATCTCAAAGCCATCCCGCTTCGACACCAGATGTGTCTAATGCTGTTAATTCTGCTTCCATTGTCGATCTCGTTAAGATCGTTTGCTTGCAAGACTTCCAGGAAACAGCGCCACCTCCAAGAGTAAACATATACCCAGTTGTGGCCTTCATCTCATCAGCATCAGAGATCCAATTCGCATCACTATACCCTTCAAG
This sequence comes from Secale cereale, assembly GCA_902687465.1. NCBI lineage: Eukaryota > Viridiplantae > Streptophyta > Magnoliopsida > Poales > Poaceae > Secale > Secale cereale. Next base: position 941,854,871 of record LR738710.1, read on the forward strand.
TACCGACGGGTATCCGGTATAGTGAAGTCCATAGTTCATAGTACCCTTCAGATAACGCATAACTCTTTCAATAGCATGCCAATGTACATCACCCGGTTTTGACACAAACCGACTCAGTTTGCTCACAGCAAAAGCGATGTCAGGCCTCGTAGCGCTAGCTAGGTACATCAGTGAGCCAATGATTTGAGAGTATCTCAATTGATCTATAACCGTGCCTTTGGATTTTCGAATCAACACGCTAGGATCATATGGTGTTTGAGATGGTGTGCAGTCCGAGTATCCAAAACGACTCAACACCTTCTCAACATAATGGGATTGCAAAAGTGTAATCCCACCCTCATTATCTCTCAGTAGCTTGATGTTCAAGATAACATCAGCCACACCAAGGTCTTTCATCTCAAAGTTCTGAGATAGAAACGACTTGACCTCCTCAATTACTTTGAGGTTGGTTCCGAATATCAGTATGTCATCAACATACAAGCACAGTATAACTCCTTCGCCCCCACCATGGCGATAGTATACACATTTGTCAGCTTCATTAACAACGAAGCCAACAGATGTCAGTGTTGTATTAAACTTATCATGCCATTGCTTAGGTGCTTGTTTCAGGCCATATAAAGATTTTATCAACCTACACACTTTTCCTTCCTGACCGTCTATCACAAAGCCATCTGGCTGTTGCATGTAGATTTCCTCGTTTAGCTCTCCATTTAGGAAAGCTGTCTTAACATCCATTTGGTGGACGAGAAGACCATGCGAGGCCGCCAACGAGAGTAATACTCGAATGGTGGTCAGTCTGGCCACAGGTGAATAAGTATCAAAGAAATCTTCCTCTTCCTTTTGGTCATAGCCCTTGGCCACAAGCCTAGCCTTGTACTTTTCAATCGTACCATCGGGCCTAAGCTTCTTCTTGAACACCCACTTACATCCCAATGGTTTGCAACCATAGGGACGCTCAGTAATCTCCCATGTCCCGTTAGCCATGATGGAATCCATCTCGCTACGGACCGCTTCCTTCCAGTAGTCAGATTCTGGAGAGGCATACGCTTCTGAAATAGAAGTGGGAGCATCCTCTGCCGCCTTCTTGTCGGATTCGGCCTTCTCGCGGGCGAGACGGTCAGCTTCGCTTGGTGAAGCCATGGCGATGAAGAGGACGACGCGGACGTAGACGAAGCAGACGGACGGAGGCGAGCAGTCGCGTGATCGCTCCCCAAAAACCTAATCGCCCCTCTTCCCCGTACAGGAACCGGAGAGGCGGGGTTTCGGAGGCCTGCTCTCCCGTCGACCGTGATGGAGTCGCCGGCGGCAGCAGCAGCAAAGGAACAAAGGCGCGTGAGGCAGATGTGATCTGATTCTCGTGGCGGCTAGGGTTGCGTTAACGCTGCTTATATAGGCGGCTGGGCGGAGAGACGTGGGCCGAACCCACGTCCGAGTCGGTAACAGTCCCACGATCCGACGTCTCGGATCGTGTCGTGTCCGTTACGTATTCTCCGTTCCTGACCGACAAAAATAAGCGCGTAGGTATGAGCTCGGCTCGGCTCATTCCCGCAACCCGCGGCGCGTCGTGACGAGGCGTGGCGTGGCGAGGCGGGCGGCGGAGGAGGAGTGCGCGAGGGCTCCTTCTCTTCTCACTCTCCAATAGCATGTAGAAGAGAGACCCTTATAAAGGAGTCCAACTCCTTCTCCACTAGCATGGTGGGACTAAACTTCCCACCTTGTCATCCCACCACCTACATGGGCCCTTGGAGATTTTTCTGAAATTCTCTTATGGGCCTAAAGCCCATTACTAAATTCAGCACATTCAAGTATCAAACTAATAGCAAAAACTATCTAAAAGGTAAAATATATCCCAATAGATCCAAATAATAACCATCACCGTGTAAAATTGTAAATTGCACTTTCAGGTTCGATCGAAACAAGTAGAAATAGAAGTTAAAATCTATCTTGCAAATGATAACCGATGTGATTATGTTTAGTTTTCTGCCTTCTTACTTTCTTTATTTTCATATAATTTTTTAATAGTTTGATGTTTCTCCAAAGACTTGGTGTACTTCTATACAATTTAAGATTTTATTTATTCCCCATAATAAATAAAGTTCATGTTTTCCCTTAGTAAATACTCCCTCCTTTCCAAAATAAGTGTCAAACTAAAACCACGACACTTATTTTGGAACAGCCGGAGTAGTAATTTTACCTTAATTTTGTTGGGTGGTTGGACCGGTAAGGGAGTGGGGGGAGGGCTGATGCTGTGTACATTCTTTTGCATCCAAATTGTGATTTCCAATACTAGGTGTGCTTCCAGAAATGCCATTATTTAACATCTCAAACAAAAATATAATGATAATATGCGAAGTAGAAGCATGTCAATTATTTTAAAATCGGTCCTTCTTGGCCAAAAAATAAGTTGTGATTTATATTTGTATCAATGGTATATTCTTACGTCCTCGGGTTCTTGGTGCCCTTTCTGTCCGGTCAGTATTTCTATGATAATGACACCAAGGCTATACAAGTCAGTGCTGCATGAGATTACACCCTTTTCATGATGTTCTGGTGCAAAATATCCCATGTATGAAAATATAAGAATTATAATCCATTAATTACAGAGAGAGTGCACTTTTAAATCGCAGTGTACAAAAGACTGAACTGTCAAGAGAAGTTAGCTGGCTTACATTGTTCCTAATAAAGTTTTTGTAATATCTCGGCTTTGACTTTTGTTGAAGCATCTTGACAGTCCAAAATCAGCAATTTTCGGTACCGTGTTATCGTCGAGTAGTATATTGGCGGGTTTCAGATCCAAGTGAAGAATATGATTTTCATGAAGGTGCTGTAGACCCTCACAGATCCCTTTGATTATATTATAGCATGTTCGCCACTCACGACTTGCATCTATAAAGGGGAGAGGAAAAACCTGGTTTATGATTTGAGATACTTGATATCTTATCTTTTGAATACTAGATGAGATGGTATATGGCACATTACGCTACTTGTAGTATATGAATGAAGAAAATTCGAGAAATGTAAGGGGCCACGTGATCGTACCTTTGCTATACTTATCAGGACTCCCTTTAGGTGCAGATTCGAAGCAAAGCAATCTGTTGTGGACATCTGCCATGACAAATCTTCCTTCATACGATTCCACATTTCCTTGTCTATCAGGACAATATCCCAGAAATCTTACTACATTCTTGTGCTTTACCCGCATGAGGCATTCAACCTCTTGGTGAAACTCCTTTTCATACATAAAAGCATCGGACAACTTCTTCATAGCGACCGCTCTATCACCAAGTTTGCCCTGCTTTGGCGGCATGCATGCCTTGTTAGCAAACCATCGGTTTGGATTTCAAAATCAAGCGTGATTAAGATTGGAACATGTGCCATGTACACTACCTTATAAACCACTGCAAATCCACCATGTCCAATCTCCTGGTCTTTAGAGAAATCACCCGTGATCTCCTCCAAAAGTGATAATGCCAGGGCCTTGGGCTCTGCAGTTTCATCAACTAACATCTGCTCTAGGTCAATTCGCATGGTACTAGCTTTGTGTTCCATTTGCGGCCGGTAGTTTTTAAACTGGAAACAAGAGAAGACTTATTTATTTATGTATGTATTACGTTTGGCTCTCAGCCTCCAGGAAGGACGTTTGTTTGAAAAAAAACAAAATTCAAAATTTTCGGTTAAAAAGAACTGAAAAACATTGTGCAAGTAAACAAGGATGTGATGTGTATGTGTGCAAAATTTCAGGATGAAATACGTTGAAATGCGACCTGTACAAAAAAGACAAATTCATGGTCTGGGAGGATGAATAGTATCATGTATTAAAAAGCCACATATTTTTCTTTTTGGCACGGCCCTCATTTCAACATATTTTTCCCTGAAAATTTACACACATATGTGTTATGCCTTCATGTGTATATCTGGATTTTTTTTTCATAATTTTTTAAAATGTAAAAATATAAATTTCGATGAAATATGAATTTGGAGGCCTCCATGGTGTTGAATATATTAGCAATTCATCATATGGTTTAATCCAAAATATCATAAAATTAATCATGACAGAAGCAACTAAAGCGAGCATGCAAATATCTAGTACAATGGGGAAATAGATCCAATCTACGGCAAGTACTAGACATAGAAATTGTAGCGAGATCTGATACAGATGAGAGAAAGATGCATACGTTGCAGCAGCTGTAGTAGCGGCTGTGTTGTCCCCGGTCTGGGGCATGTCGTCGTCAAGGAAGAGGTTGCCGATGTCGGGGAAGAAGTCGTCGTTGGGGAAGTGATCGCTGTCAGCAGTCGAGCGAGAGCTCTCCCCAAAAATCTGATCGCCCCTCTCCCGTACAGGATCGCAAGAGGCGGGGTTCCGGAGGCCTGCTGTCCCTTCTTCTGGTGCACGCCGGAAGGAGGGATGGAGAAGGCTTGAGTGGCGGCGCAATATTTTGGAACGGTGAGAAACCATACGAAAACAACCTGCTCCCAAGGCTGGCTTGGTACGGGTTTATATAGTGTATGTTGGGAGTCAAAGCAGCCGCCATAAACGCGTCCGTTTATGATTTAGAAAATGCCGTACTTAACACGTCCGTTTATGAAATAGAAACAATAACAATAAACGCGTTTGTTAATGAGTCAGAAACGGTCGTAATAACCGCGTCTGTTAATGAAATAGAAACAGCCCCAATAAACGCGACCGTTACTAATTAATCAATGACTCATTAATTTTCCCAATTAACAAAATAATAATGTGTCAATGAGAATTTCTGAATTTATTTGGACTAGTAAATACTAGTAAATTCCAACAATCCCCCACAAAATCTCATAGACACATCTCCTCATTTTTAAGTTCCAAAGCATTGTTTATATACCGGTACTTAGTGGAGACTGTTAAGTTGAACTTTCACCTAGAATGTTATGTTACACTAATTCACAACTTGGATAGTGGACTATGCCTTGAACTACAAGTTTGCTGTGATACCAGTTTCACACAACGTCTAGACCGATACTAGGCTGCCGCAAGGCTTCCCCGCGGTTGGAGCTTATGCGTCATACTCCGAAGGCCTTTCATGAGTTTATTAGAGAACACCCAATTCTCACAGATTGCGACGTTCAACAATCAAGCTCATATAGGTGAGTTCCTCAAGAGATGCTCTGTAGGACACATCTCCGCTTATATAAGTAAACCACTTGGAACACATTAATTAAGACAAATGTCAACCTACCATACAGATTAGGAGAATATTGCATCTTCACGGAGTGGGATAAAATATAAGAATACTCTCCTCTCAGCTGACCAACAGCTTGTCTCTTACTTCTAATTCACGGGATCTCCGATCACATAGAGTAGGTTACCACTGTGGACAACTCATACCGTGGGTCTCAAACCCATCTCCCTCGATGCATTATCTATCACATTACGTGATAAACCCTTTGTGAAGGGATCTGCCAAGTTCATAGTCGTTTGGATATAATCCACTGTAATAACTCCGGAGTTTTTCAGTTTCCTGACAGATTTCAATCTCCTCTTCACATACCTTGATGACTTCATATTATCCTTAGAACTGTTCACTTTGATGATCACGGTTTGATTATCACAGTTCATTAGGATCGCGGGTATTGGTTTTTCAACCACGGGCAAGTCCATCAAAAGCTCACGAAGCCACTCTGCTTCAACAGTGGCTGTATCTAATGCTGCGAGTTCTGCTTCCATAGTTGACCTCGTTAAGATGGTCTGCTTGCAAGACTTCCAAGAAACAGCGCCACCACCAATTGTAAATAAATAACCACTAGTGGCCTTAATCTCATCAGCATCAGATATCCAATTAGAATCACTATAGCCTTCCAGAACCCTCGGGTTTCCGGTATAGTGAATTCCATAGCTCGATGTGCCTTTTAAATAGCGCATAACTCTCTCAAGCGCACGCCAATGATCATCTCCCGGATTGGAAACAAACCGGCTCAATTTGCTCACAGCAAAAGAGATGTCAGGCCCCGTGGCACTCGCCAAATACATAAGCGAGCCTATAATCTGAGAATATCTCAGTTGATCTCTAGCAATCCGTCGATTCTTTCGAAGCAACACACTAGGATCATATGGAGTTGGAGAAGGCTTACAGTCGCTATACCCGAAGCGACTCAAGACCTTTTCCACATAGTGAGATTGAAGCAGTGTAATCCCACCATTATCATCTCTCAGCAGCTTGATGTTCAAGATAACATCAGCCACTCCTAGATCCTTCATCTCAAAACAACGAGATAAGAAATCTTTAACTTCCTTAATTAAATCTAGATTGGTTCCAAATATCAGTATGTCGTCGACATATAGACAAAGAATAACTCCCTCGCCCCCACCATGGCGATAGTACACACATTTGTCAGCTTCGTTTACAACAAAGCCTTCAGAAGTCAAAGTCCTTTCAAACTTCTCGTGCCATTGATTAGGAGCTTGCTTGAGGCCATATAATGACTTCAATAACTTACACACTTTTCCTTCCTGACCGGGCACTACGAAACCGTCTGGCTGCTCCATATAAATTTCCTCATCCAACTCTCCATTAAGGAAAGCTGTCTTAACGTCCATTTGATGAATGAGAAGACCATGCGAGGCAGCCAAAGACAGTAGCACTCGGATAGTGGTCAATCTAGCCATAGGTGAGTAAGTATCAAAGAAGTCTTCACCTTCTTTCTGAGTATAACCCTTGGCCACAAGCCTTGCCTTGTACTTTTCAATTGTACCATCAGGCCTAAGCTTTTTCTTAAACACCCACTTACACCCTACAGGTTTACACCCATAGGGACGATCGGTGATCTCCCAGGTTCCGTTAGCCAGGATGGAATCCATCTCGCAACGGACAGCCTCTTTCCAGTAGTCAGCATCAAGAGATGCATAGGCTTCTGAAATAGTCCTAGGTGTGTCATCCACGAGGTACACAATGAAATCATTACCAAAGGACTTTGCAATCCTCTGTCTCTTGCTCCTAACAGGAACTTTATTGTCATCCTCCAAGGGATTCTCAACGTGTTCTATTGGAATGGTGGGTTCAGGAATCTCAGTTATTTCCTGACTCGATAAAATAGGTATTTCCTGATTTGATGAGCTAGCCATATCCTTCATAGGAAATATGTTCTCAAAGAAAGTCGCATCATTCGACTCCATAATCGTACCGACATGCATGTCGGATACCTCAGATTTTACTACCAAAAATCTATAACCGATGCTATTAAAAGCATAGCCCAGAAGAACACAATCTATGGTTTTAGGTCCAAGCTTGCGCTTCTTGGGAATTGGTATATTGACTTTCGCCAAACAACCCCAAGTACGTAAGTAAGAGAGTTTCAATCTTTTCCTTTCCCATTCCTCAAATGGAGTAATGGTTTTATTCTTTGTGGGAACTCGGTTTAGGACATGACATGCAGTCATTAGCGCCTCCCCCCACCATGCCTTGGAGAGACCCGAAGTGTCTAACATGGCGTTAACCAAATCAGACAGAGTTCGGTTCTTTCTTTCAGCCACCCCATTTGACTGAGGTGAATAGGGAGGCGTCCTCTCATGGATAATACCATGTTCCGCACAAAACGAATTGAATTCATTTGAAAAATACTCTCCACCACGATCAGACCTAAGCCGTTTAATTTTACGATCAAGTTGGTTCTCTGCTTCGGCCTTATAGTTTTTGAAGTAAGTTAAAGCCTCATCTTTCGTTTTCAGAAGATACACATAACAATATCTAGTGGAGTCATCAATGAGTGTCATAAAGTATTTCTTTCCACCCTTTGTCAACACGTCATTCATCTCACAAAGATCAGAATGTATAAGCTCCAGTGGTGCTAAATTTCTTACCTCCGCAGTCTTATGGGACTTGCGAGGTTGCTTAGCTTGAACACACACTTGACATTTGGAACCTTTCACAGTAGTAAATTTCGGAATTAAACTCATATTTGCTAACCGCGTCATGCAACCAAAGTTAATATGACAAAGTCGTGAATGCCAAATATCAGATTCATTATCGTGGCAAACATGATTAATAACTTTAGTGCATAAGTCTGACAAAGATAGGCGGAACAAGCCTCCGCACTCATAGCCTTTACCAACAAATTGTCCATACTTGGAAATTACAACTTTATTGGACTCGAAAACCAACTTATAACCATCTCGACATAAACGCGAACCGCTGACGAGATTCTTATTGATGGAGGGCACATGATGCACGTTCTTCAGTCGCACGATCTTCCCCGAAGTAAACTTCAGATCGACCGTACCAACACCACGAACAGTGGCATGTGACCCGTTCCACATCAGCACGGGGGAAGTCCCTGTGACCTGGTAAGAAGAGAACATGGAGGCATCAGCACAAACATGTACATTGGCACCTGTGTCAATCAACCAATCAGGAGAATGACAAATTGAAAGAATGGTAGGAATTATACCGTACCCAATATCCTTTATCTCGGTGTCAGCCATGACAACATTAGCGGTCTTGCCGCTATTCTCCAGCTGCTGCAGCTCATGCCGTTTGGGGCATCTCGGAGCCCAATGGCTCAGGTCGCCACAAACGTGGCATGATCCCTTCTTCTTCTTAAAGTTGGTAGAGGACGATGGCTTAAACTTGTTGGCAGGCTTGCCTTTACCCTCGTATTTCTTCTTGTTATATTTAGGCTTGTTGGGCTGGTAGTTTTTCTTCTGCACCATGTGCGCAGCAGAACCTACCTCAGCAACCCGAGCACGTGTATCCTTTGCTCTCGCCTTCTCTTCCACATCAAGAGATCCGATGAGGTCCAAAACGGAAAACTCTTGTCTCTTGTGTTTCAGAGAAGTAGCAAAGGTGCCCCACGAAGGTGGAAGCTTGGCAATGATGCCACCGGCCACAAATTTGTCCGGTAAATTACACTTAAAGTGCTCAAGTTCCTTAGCGAGTGACTGTATCTCATGAGCCTGTTGAACAACAGAACGCTCATCAGTCATCTTGTAGTCATAGAATTGCTCCATGACGTACAACTCGCTACCAGCGTCCGAGACCCCAAACTTGGCCTCGAGCGCGGCCCACATGTCCTTGCCATTATCAAACGACATATAAGGATCCACAATGGAATCATCAATAATACCGAGGAGGGCTGTTTTAAACATAATATCAACCCTTTCAAAGGCTTCCCGCTGTGCAGGTTCAAGATCGCCCTCAGGCATGCCCTTGGTGGCCGCATAGCAGTTCATGGATTGAAACCACAACACTGCTCTCGTGCGCCACCTCTTATAGTTCACACCCTTGAACCGATCGGGCTTTGTCGACGTAAGAAAAGCAGGTGTAGCAAATTGCCTATAATCAGGTTTTTGGATTGTTGAATATATTAGCAATTCATCATATGGTTTAATCCGAAATATCATAAAATTAATCATGACAGAAGCAACTAAAGCGAGCATGCAAATATCTAGTACAATGGGGAAACAGATCCAATCTACGGCAAGTACTAGACATATAAATTGCAGCGAGATCTGATACAGATGAGAGAGAGATGCATACGTTGCAGCAGCTGTAGTAGCGGCTGTGTTGTCCCCGGTCTGGGCCATGTCGTCGTCGAGGAAGAGGTTGCCGATGTCGGGGAAGAAGTCGTCGTTGGGGAAGTGATCGCTGTCAGCAGTCGAGCGAGAGCTCTCCCCAAAAACCTGATCGCCCCTCTCCCGTACAGGATCGCAAGAGGCGGGGTTCCGGAGGCCTGCTGTCCCTTCTTCTGGTGCACGCCGGAAGGAGGGATGGAGAAGGCTTGAGTGGCGGCGCAATATTTTGGAACGGTGAGAAACCATACGAAAACAACATGCTCCCAAGGCTGGCTTGGTATGGGTTTATATAGTGTATGTTGGGAGTCAAAGCAGCCGCCATAAACGCGTCCGTTTATGATTTAGAAACTGCCGTACTTAACACGTCCGTTTATGAAATAGAAACAGTAACAATAAACGCGTTTGTTAATGAGTCAGAAACGGTCGTAATAACCGCGTCTGTTAATGAAATAGAAACAGCCCCAATAAACGCGACCGTTACTAATTAATCAATGACTCATTAATTTTCCCAATTAACAAAATAATAATGTGTCAATGAGAATTTCTGAATTTATTTGGACTAGTAAATACTAGTAAATTCCAACACATGGAGGCCGAGCTCCAAAAGCAAGTATGAGCCTACTAGCTGCTAGATACAAATCCCAATTACCCAGGTAGCTAATTGATAAAGTAATATCGATATACAAGTATATGCAGCACCCAACAGATTAAGATCACTCACCTATATATTATTATGCAAACCGAAAGCGGTAATTTTGATTTTGACAAGGCGGTCACCAGTTGCGAATTGGTGGAAAATTGACCTTCCAGACAGCTGCGATCAACAATGAATACAATCGCATGCAGCAGATCCCCGTAAGCAGCACGAGCTGCTTCTCAAACTGAACCTAGCGAGAAGACCATCTGCAAGAGCAACCAACGTACATGTATATACGTAATCTCAGACAAGAGAGAAGAAAGTGATAATAGCTAGTACCTGGTGTGTGGTGCACGCTGTTCAAATAATTCAGCTGCCAACGGAATAATTGAGCTCTGTGTGTGTGGTGCCAGCGGAATCCATTGTGATATAATGGCATCATGGAGAGGTTCCGCGCCTGGGCGGACGAAATGGTCTACGACGTGTACGCGTGAAATCAAAGCAGATAGAGACGGATGACGCCCATTCCATACATCCTAAGCCTTTATTTCTTTTATTGGAGTTGGAATAGAATCGAACAAGTCTTTTTTGGGGGGAATAAAATGCGGAGGATATTTTTTCAACACATGATGGATTTTGTTAGTGTAAAATGGAGCTGATCGAAACACTATAAGCACACACCTGACCTCTGGATATCTAGTGTGCAGATAGCTAATATCAACCCACACGCAAAAACACGATGTCAACTAAAAAAGTCATAAAAGACCAAAGCTATCTATAGGCGACGAAAAAAGGAACAAAAAAAAACAATTCATATATTTATGTTGACACTGCGGATGATAATCGTCAGTAATATCCTGCTAATCCGTAAGACCTGATCTCATAGAATTACCGTCCCCCCGCCCCCTCCCTAGCTCCCAGCCTGGTGATGCTTCTAGCGTCATCGGAGGGCATGTCGAGGTTTCCACCGACGGATCTTGCGGGACTCGGTCGGCGTTTGTCTTCGGTGGATCCACGTGAATTCAGTATTTGTCTGTGTGTGTTCGCGTGTATACCGGTTGCATCATTCCGATCTAAACTTCTCTTCAACGGCGGCGTTTGTTATTCTGGTGCATTGTTTCTATAGTGCCTTAGCATGACAACTTTCCGACTATCTACTACAACAAGTTTTGTCGGGCTAAGGTGAGGGAGGGGCGATGACGCCGGCGCTCTTTCGGCTCGTACTTGCAGTCCTCACTAGATGATCTACGGATCTGGATGTAATTTTTATTGTTTCTGTTATTCTTTATAGGGATAAGTATACTTTTCGTCCTCGAACTCTTCCGAGAGTTTACAAATCATTCCTCAACTCTAATCCGAAGAGTTTTCGTCCCTCAACTATCAAAACCGGATAGTTTTCGTCCCTCCTACCGCTTCGGGCAGTTTTCATCCGACGTGAACAGTAGATCGGTGAACGGTAAATTAAAAAAATAGCAAAAAAATATGAAAAGCAAAGTTCTTTGGGGGCGTACGGTGCGTGCAAATTTTCATACTACTTGGACATTCCAGGTGCTCATGACAAAGAAAAAAAATTAAATATGTACGTCAGTGACTAGTAAAAAATGACATGAGAGGAGCTCTAAAAAAAAAATAGTGCACTTTTTCAAAGTTTCTTTCTGAGCCAAATTTTTTTTTTTTGCCACGAGCTCCCACAATGTCCAAACACCATGAAAAATTTTAGGCACCTTGCGCACCCGAGCATCTTAGGTGTCGACAGTTTTCATTTTTTAAAAAATTTTACTGTTCACCAACGTACATATTTATGGTTTTTCCTTTGTCACGAGCTCCCTGGAATGTCCAAATAGTACGAAAAATTGCACGCACCTTACGCCCTCGAGGAACTTTGATCCCACATATTTTCAGATTTTTTTGAAAAAAAAATTTGCTATTTTTTTTTCGAATTTCCTGTTCACGTTGGACGGAAACCGCCCGAATCGCATGAGTGTCCAAAACTATCCGGTTTTGATAATTGAAGGACGAAAACTATCCGGATTAGAGTTGAGGGACGATTTCTAAACTTTCGGAAGAGTTCGAGGACGAAAAGTATACTTATCCCTTCTTTATACTATTATGATTGATGATGAATAGATTGGAAATTTCTCTGCACAAAAATGACAGTAACAACACACACACACACACAAAGGATCATGCTAGCAAAAGCAAAGTCATACAAGACCAAAACTATGCCTAGGTGAAGGAAAAAAATGAAGGGTCTAGTGGCGGAGTTTGGCATAGTACACTGAAAAAAGTCTTGCCTTGCCCCCACACCGCGCCGCTCCCCCCGCGGGAGGCTCGGGCGGTGGCGCCAGATCCCGTCGCGGGCTCCCTCCCCTACCCCCCTACCCCCCCCCCCCGCCTCCCCGCTGGCCGGTGCCGCCCGGGCGAAGCCCCTCGCGGTAGCTGGTGGCGGGGTATCTCTCCTCCTCGTCTTGGATCTGGTGGGCGCGGGGTTCCCTCCCTGGGCGGTGGTGTCGGGCATGCACGGGGTCCGGCGGCATGGTGCGCTCTCTCTAGTCGGCGGCGTGCTGCGGTGCGGCGGCGATGGGTGGGTGCTTGCCTGCGCGGCAGCTGTGCCCCACGGTGGCGACAGGGGTCCGGCTTCGGACCTCCGGTGGAAGCGGGTGGTGTCTTCCTTCCGTTCCTGGCTTGCGGCGGCCTCAGGCAGCGGTGGTTCCGATGGTGGCGTTTCTTTGGATGGTGGGGAGGCGGTGGCGCAGCCACTTGGCTACGGGCTGACACGGCAACAGGTGGAGGCGCCCTCCTGTCCCAAATCTGGGCCCCATCTTGGTCTGGGAGGGCCTGGTCGTCGGCTCCGATGGATGGAGGGGGGACTCGTGCGGGGGGTTGCAGAAACGGAGGCACGCACATTGCAGCGCGACGACGGGAGCTTCAGGAGCCCTTTCAGGCTCATCCGGGTTGTGGGCCTGGTGTGCTCCTCTTGTTGCGTCCGTCCGGTGACCGCCATGAGCGGTGGAGGTTGTCCCCTCCCACGCGACTGATGATTCTGCAGCTCCTCGTTCCGGGTTGTCCCGTCCCGACCCCGTCGGTTTCGCTTCGCCTGCTTGTTCGTCTACAACGGCTTCATCAGACGGAAGTGCGGCTCTTGCCGGGGTTGCAGAGATGGCGGCGCGCACACTGCAGCGTGGTGAAGAGAGCTTCACGAACCCTTTCAGGCTCAACCGACTCATGGGCATGGTGTACTCTTCTTGCTTCGTCCGGCCGGTGACCGCCATGGGCGGTGGAGAGATTGTCCCCTCCCATGTGGCTACTGATTCTGCCGCTCCTTGTTCCCGGCCGGTGGTGTGTGACGTATCGGTCAAGGCTGTGGTTGTTTGGCGGGCATGAGAAATCCTTGCCGACTTGGCCGGCACCGACACGGTGACGCCCGTGGGCGCCATCATTCCTTCCTGAAGGGCGTCGTGTATGCACCCTCCACACGCCCCTCCGCGTACCGAGGGAAACCCTAGGACATGTCCTGGCAGCATCGTCGGCATCGTCTCGTTCCTTCCTGAAGGTGTTGCTTGGTATGTGGCGGTCCGAAGTGCTAGGAGCGTGGTGGAAATTCTCTGGCAGTCGCAACGGTTGCGAGTCATCATCGTTTTCGTCGATCCGACTCTGTTGTCATTATTTCCTTTTTCTTTCTTTGTTATTTCTTTTGGGCGTGCTTGTGTTGTCTGCCCCAGTAATGGACTATCAGTTGTATCGGGTGGTGGCTATATCTATATAGCGATGCGAAAGCCTATTTTGAGAAGGGAAAAACTGACCATCTACACCAACCACCTCTTTTTTGACAACACAGGGACTATGAAAAAGGTTCTTCAAAAGCGACGCCTTGAGGAAGAAAACGACGCCCAAGCACCGCCATCATCGAATTCAACCATCAAAGGTCAGACCATTGGTTTTCAGCCTGAATATCAAGTCCGAACAAACTCCAAGCAATGCCTTCAACAAGGTAATGATGCAAAACACCATCATTGCCACCTAAAACCAACTAGCGTTAAACATAGGGTATTCAGGCTTGCACACAAGGAGCTTGAAATCTGGCACTTATAAAGCATCACTAAATCAAAATCATCATGTGTTGTTGCCTCCACTTTCCGCAGTCCCAGAAGCGTGCACACAAGGTGAGGTCATTCACGCCCTGAGGAAGGACATCGCCACTGCCGAAATATATACCATGACACTCCAGCAGCCCCACGCGGTCCTCGCAAGTGGATGCCAGTGGCAGGTCTACATAAAAAAGATGCAAGACCACACCACCATCTAAAATTAGTTACCAGTGGCATGCAAGTTCACATCGCGCACCTTCCCACTCGTAATAAGACGCACGCCAGTAGTACCAAGTTATCAATGACTAGTGACCGTGAAAATGGTTTTAGTGTTGAAACAGGGATGTGCGACTAAAGCAACTAGCATGCGACTAAAACAATTAGCATCATGGGACTCCTGGCCCTTTTCGTAAAGCACCAAATCACATACTCTAGCGGCACAAATTGCTCTAGTGTAGGGATCCGAGTGGTATATAACAACTCAGAATTAAAGGAATAAATGCATAAACCCTAAATTTTCCAACATACCTGGATACTTTCCATTTGGTGAAGCCTGTCAATGATGTCTCGTGCACTAGCTGGTCTGTCCTTTGGATTGAACTGTATGCAGTTTAAAGCTATCTCGTAGCATACACGTATTTGTTCGTAGAGTGTGTCTCGTTGTGATCTCTCCAACCTATCACTCCAACTTTCAAGTACCTAAAGAATTGCAGTGGTGAGTTATGGTCTATGAAATGGATCAGAAATATCTTTGTATATAGGAAACTCAAATATGTATAGTATATACTGACAACATACATTCAGGCAGCAAACTAACAACAAAAAATTGCTAAAAAGTAACCGAGTCCCAATAGTTTCAAGTCAGATCTATGACCCTGTAAATTGCATTTTAACATTCAACCAAAACAAGTGGAAATGAAATGTTAAGTCCTTCCTGCAAACGATAACCTTTGTGATTATATTTATTTGTATGACCTTTCCCTTTCCATATTTTCCTGTACTTTTTTAGTAGTGCCAGGATTCTTCAATATTTCCATTTCTTTTCTTCAAAGACTTGGCTACTTGTATACCTTTGAAGTTTCTATTTATTCTTTATAAGGACTAAGTTCATGTTTTCCTTTAGCAAATGGTAATTTTTACAAGTGTCTTCCAGAAATGATACTATGCAGCATCTCAAACTAAAATGTAACAAAAAAGTTCGAATTAGAAGCACACTATAAAGTTGACTCTTCTTAGCCAAAAAGGAAATTGGACGTTAATGACATATATTATTGTTCTTACATCCTCACTGGTTTGATGCCCCTTCTGCCCAGTCAGTATTTCCATGATAATAATACCAAGACTATACAAGTCACCGCTGCGTGTGATTCCACTCCCTTCATAACGTTCTGGTGCCAAATACCCCCTGTAGGAAAATATAAAAGGTCTGATCGATTAATCTACCAATAGGGTGCAATTAAATCACATACCACAAAAGACTGAGCTTTTAAGAGGAGTTCGCTAGCTTACATTGTTCCTGATATATTTTTGGTAAGCACTTGGCTTTGATTTTCATCTAAGGGCCTTGACAGGCCAAAATCAGTTATTTTTGGTGCCATGTCATTGTCGAGCAATATATTGGCGGGTTTCAAATCCAAGTGAATAATACGATTGTCATGAAGGTATTTCAGACCGTGACATATCCCTTTGATTATTTTGTAGCACGTATCCCACTCACGATGTGCATCTATCAAGGGGAGAGGAGAAACCGAGTTTACAATTTGAGATAATTGATGTGTTCACTTTTGAATAATTAATGTTATATTATCTATGTGGAACATTACGGAATTAGTACATGAAGAAAATAAATAGAAAAGTTAGAGGCCACATGGTCGTACCGATGAGATACAAATCAAGGCTCCCTTTAGGTGTGTACTCGAAGCAAAGCAATCTTTGTTGTACATCTGCCATGATAAGTTTTCCGTCATACCTTTCAGCACTTCTTTGTCTGTCATCACAATATCCAATAAATCTTACTACGTTCTTGTGCTTAGCCCGCATCAGGCATTCAATCTCTCGGTCAAATTCGGTTTCATGCATATAAGCTCTGGACAACTTCTTGACGGCAACCGACCTATCACCAAGTATTCCCTATCACTCACAAGTGTTAGCATCGGTTTGAGTTCTGAAAACAAGTGTAATTAAGATTGGAACACTCTGCAATGGATAATACCTTATAAACCACAGCAAATCCACCTTTTCCAATCTCCCGGTCAACCGAGAAATCATCTGTGATGTCCTTCAAGAGTGATAATGGCAGGGCCATGCGCTCAATTGTTTCATCAACTAACATCCGCTCTAGGTCACTTCGTGCAGTAGAAGCTTTGTGTTCCATTTGCAGTCAGTGTGTATTTAACCTGGAAGCAGGACCAAACCCATTATGTATATATGAGTGATGTAATTAACCTGGAAACATAAGCAAACAGATTATGTATCTATCAGCGTAGCTACTACAACAAAATCTCCAAGTTCTCAGGTAGACAATTAATGAAGTAGTAAACATGGTACTGATCGTCTGATCCAAATACTTGGTCCAAACCAACATGGCCTCACGGACGGATTCAACGGAACAAAACACAAAGGAAGCATCCCTGTGCAAAAGAAATAGTAATTACAGCCAGAGGCGGATCCAGGAATTCAACTTTGGGTGTTCTATTTTTTTTCACCCTAACAGGGAAGTCCATTGGTCCATGGGAATACAAATTGTTCACAATAACAACAACATCTCAAAAGACAATTTTTTTACAAAGAGCTATACATCTTTAAATCCAAAGATAATTCATTTGTTTAATTTTTTACTAATGAAAGCAATCCAAAGATTGTTGTTTTTAAATCAGCAGTCTTCCTCTTTATTAATGTGGTCATGTACAGAGCTATATATGTCTCTAAATCCAAACATTAGCTACACATGTAATGGTCAACTAATGGAATTTCAGATTAAAACTTTGGACTCTTGGTGCTTGTGGATTTGGACAGAGTATTTTTTTAGGAGTATTTGGACTGAGCTGATCTGCTCCGTGGGGGCAGATTGTTTTTGAGGCAGTGCGTGAGGGCAGATGTGATTTGCTGTTGCTTCAGCCTGTTGGTTAGTGGGCTGTGCCGCTCTAGCCGAAGCCCGATGGGCTATATTGATCTGTGGCTAGCTGCTGCGTAGTCTATTCTTCGTATTTTTATCATATACGTAGTACTATATATAGGAAATTGTTTCCAGGAAATTTTGGGTGTACATCTGTACACCCATGACGCATAGTGGATCCGCCCCTGATTACAGCTAGGCTAGAGGTTGAGGCCGCACTAAGCTTGTCCCTAGGTCGACTAGAAAGTAACAAAGCAAACGAGCAGATCAAACTTTTTATTAAAAAATAACAATTTTTTTACAACCAACGAACCGCCCCTGCGGGTAAAGAAACAAAAGCATATTCCAACAAAAGCGTCACAGTAAAAAGACAAACACATCAAAAGAGCCACTGCAACAGCCCCTGCGGGTAAAGAATAGGATGAACCGAGCGCCCGCTGGCTCCTTGCTGCCGAGTCAAGCAATGGGGATTAAGATTTACTACCAGCCTAGTGAAGGAGGGCGAGGGGATGAGTCTCTCAGGTCAACGCACAGTCTGAGTGAAGTGAGGGAGGAGGGGATGAGTGGAGTGAAACGCCGAACCTTTAACAGGCTATTAGTAACGAAATCCCACCTCTTTGCTGCTAACCTAATCTTTGCTGGGTTGGGCTGCGCGTGCGCACAAAGCCACTTTGGTGAGTGAGTGATTATGCGGGCTTTCATTTTCTACTGTACGTACTCCAACAGAAACACAAAGGAGAAAGACCAGAAGCCCACTAGCTCCAACCGGCTGAAATCAATCCACGCTCCCGCCACCTCCTTTAAGCGCCACGGCCTTCAAGGTCTGACTCAAGAAAACACGATATGTACCTCTTCGTCCAGAAAACATGGCATGCCTCTCTCCATCTCTCATATATATGTTTTCTGCAATATTACCGGTATGTTGTAAAAGTTCTTCCACAACACTACCATTGTTGTAGAAAAAAGTGAAGACGGAAAAAAAATCATGCAACACAGCCTATGTTGCAGAAATAAATCTTGCGAAACAACTTATGTTGCAAAAAAAAAATGCAACACAACCTATGTTGCAAATGTTTCAGCAACAAGAGCTTTGTTGCAAAGCAAAAGAAAACGTTCAGCCGCTAGATTGATCAGATCTTTTTTTAATGTCACCGGGGGGAGAAGAAATCCTCCCCACCTGAATTGTATTCATTTTGTTTTCTATAGGCTTTGCAGCCTAATACAAGATAGGGCTCAAGTGAACCGGAAGTACAGGGGGCACGGAGAAGAGAAATAAAGCAAAACAACACACAGACAACACATGGCGAGGGGGGACACAACACAACAAGGGGCATCACCGGCACTCGAATTGGAGTGGCGACCAAGACTAAACCATGACACTGCACCATTTACGCAATCGAAAAGCACCGGACAACCAAGACTGCACAACACCGCGACACCACCTGTGTCATGGGGTATATTCTGTTGGAAATATGCCCTAGAGGAAATAATAAAAGTATTATTATTATATTTCCTTGTTCATGATAATTGTGTGTAATTCATGCTTGAATTGTATTGTACGGAAACAGCGATACATGTGTGAATATATAGACCACAATGTGTCCCTGGTAAGCCTCTAGTTACCAGCTCGTTGATCAACAGATGGTCACGGTTTCCTGACCATGGACATAGGATGTCAGTGATAACGGGATCACATCATTAGGAGAATGATGTGTTGGACAAGACCCAATCCAGAGCATAGCACGAGATCGTATAGTTCGTAATGCATAAGCTTTTCGGTGTCAAGTATTTATTCCTTAGACCATGAGGTTGTACAACTCCCGGATGCCGTAGGAATACTTTGGGTGTGCCAAACGTCACAACATAACTGGGTGGCTATAAAGGTACGCATCGGGTATCTCCGAAAGTGTCTGTTGAGTTGGTACGAACCGAGACTGGGATGTTGTCACTCCGTATGACGGAGAGGTACCTCTGGGCCCACTCGGTAAGACATCATCATAATGAGCTCGAAGTGACTAAGGAGTTAGTCACGGGATGATGGATTACGGAACGAGTAAAGAGACTTGCCATGACGAGATTGAACAAGGTATCGGGCATACCGACGATCGAATCTCGGGCAAGTACCGTACCGATGGACAAAGGGAATAAAATACGGGATTGAGTGAATCCTTGACACAGTGGTTCATCCGATGAAGATCATCGAGGAACACGTGGGAACCAACATGGGTATCCAGATCCCGCTGATGGTTATTGACCGGAGAGTCGTCTCGGTCATGTCTACGTGTCTCCCGAACCCGTAGGGTCTACACACTTAAGGTTCGGTGACGCTAGGGTCATAGAGATACATGCACGTGGAAACCCGAATATTGTTCGGAGTCCCGGATGAGATCCCGGACGTGACAAGGAGTTCCGAAATGGTCCGGAGGTAAAGAATGATATATAGGAAGTCCAGTTTCGGCCATCGGGTGAACTCCGGGGGTCACCGGGAGTGTCCCGGGACCACCGGAGGGGTCCCGGGGGTCCATCGGGTGGGCCACCCATCCCGGTGGGGCCCCTAGGCCGCAAGGGGAAGGGGGCCAGACCCTGGTGGGCTGGCGCACCCATATGGGCCCCCCTCCATTCGCCTAGGGTTGAAACCCTAGGGGGAGGGGGCGTCCCCTATGCCTTGGGGGGCAAGTTTCCCCCCTAGGCCGCCGCCCCCCTGGAGATTAGATCTCCCAGGGCCGGCGCCCCCCTGGCCCCTATATATAGTGGGGGGGGGAGAGGGCAGCCGTACCTCAAGCCTCTGGCGCCTCTCCCCCCTCCCGTCACACCTCCAACTCCTCCGCAGGGCGCCGGCGAAGCCCTGCAGGATTTCCTGCTGCATCCACCACCATGCCGTCGTGCTGCTGGATCTCCGACGACCTCTCCTCCCCCCTTGCTGGATCAAGAAGGAGGTTACGTTGTTGTACCGGACGTGTGTTGAACGCGGAGGTGACGTCCGTTCGGCGCTAGAATCATCGGTGACGAAGAACGCGAAGAGTACGACTACTTCATCCACGTTCCTTCGAACGCTTCCGCACGCGATCTACAAAAGGGTATGTAGATGCACTCCAGTATGCTCGTTGCTAGATGACTCCTTAGATTGATCTTGGTGAAAGCGTAGAAATTTTTTGAATTCTGCTACGTTCCCCAACAGTGGCATCTGAGCTAGGTCTTTGCGTAGCATCTTGCACGAGTAGAACACAAAGCAGTTGTGGGCGTTGAGTTTGCTCAATTTTCTTGCCGTCACTAGTCCAATCTTGATTCGGCGGTATTGTGGGATGAAGCGGCCAGAACCGACCTTACACGTACGCTTACGTGAGACTGGTTCCACCGACAGACATGCACTAGATGCATAAGGTGGCTGGCGGGTGTCTGTCTCTCCCACTTTAGTCGGATCAGATTCGATGAACAGGGTCCTTACGAAGGGTAAATAGAAATTGACAAATCACGTTGTGGTTTTGGCGTAGGTAAGAAACGTTCTTGCTAGAAAACCAATAGAAGCCACGTAAAACTTGCAACAACAATTAGAGGTCGTCTAACTTGTTCTTGCAACATGTGCTATGTGATATGGTATGGCCAAGAAGATGTGATGAATGATATATGTGATGTATGAGATTGATCATGTTCTTGTAATAGGGAATCACGACTTGCATGTTGATGAATTTGACAACCGGCAGGAGCCATAGGAGTTGTCTTTATTATTGTATGACCTGCGTGTCACTGAATAACGCCATGTAATTATTTTACTTTATTGCTAAACGTTAGCCATAGTAGTAGAAGTAATAGTTGGCGTGACGACTTCATGAAGACACGATGATGGAGATCATGATGATGGAGATCATGGTGTCGAGCCGGTGACAAAGATGATCATGGTGCCCCGAAGATGGAGATCGAAGGAGCAAGATGATATTGGCCATATCATGTCACTTTAATAGATTGCATGTGATGTTTATCATGTTTATGCATCTTGTTTACTTAGAACGACGGTAGTAAATAAGATGATCTCTCACTAAAATTTCAAGAATTGTGTTCCCCCTAACTGTGCACCGTTGCTAAGGATCGTTGTTCCGAAGCACCACGTGATGATCGGGTGTGATAGGTTCTAACGTTCGCATACAACAGGTGTAAGCCAGATTTACACAAGCAATACACTTAGGGTTCACTTGACGAGCCTAGCATGTACAGACATGGCCTCGGAACACGGTAGACCGAAAGGTCGAACATGAGTCGTATAGAAGATACGATTGTGACGCCCGAAGACCGACGTCCCAGAAGATTCCAGAAGATTCCAGATGTTCCGGGTTCCCCTTGTGTTTCGTTTGTGCTTGTGTTAATTATTTTTGCATTGCATCATGTCATCATGCCATCATGTCATTAATCTTTGCATCTCAACCTTAAATAAATCGTGTGGACCTTCGGTCCATTTAAATCGAGGGAAGGATGACTTCTCTTTATAACATATAAAAGCCTCTCAATATTAAGGGAGCTATATTAAATATTCCAGTTGTTTGGAATTAACTAACACACTTAAAAAATCCCCATGCCTATTCCATATCAAGTTTCGACTTCCAAACCTTGCCAATAATTCTTTTCCGTTGTTTCGAGGTTCCTCCGAAAATTCGAACATTTTTGGACACTTCTATAATCAAGTCTTAGTTCAAACCCATTTGATTAAACTCAAATGTGTTTGAATTATATTTTTCGATCATGCCTTTTATATTTTTCTCGGACCGTGCTCATTTTTATGAGCCCGGGAAAAATATCCTCTTGCCCAAATTCTTCCCCTTCCTTTCTTCTCTTTTCTTCATTGCTATTTTTTTTTACTGTTTTGAGATGGCAGGAGAGTGAATAAGAAAAACAGTCAGGCCCAGCCGCCTCCTATCCCATCCACTGGCCTCCTTGGGCCCAAGGCCATTCCTCCCAGCCGGCCCATCTCCTCTCCAGCGGCCCAGCCTCCCTCTCCTCCTAGGCCGCAGCCCACTCCCTTGCAAACCCTAGCACACACAACCGAGTCGCTCGTTCCTCCCTCGTCCGTTCCCAGCGCCGCCAGCACCTCTCGACCACTCCTCCCATCGCTCGCCCCGAGCCTCCCTTCGATCTACCGCTGCAGCCCCGATTCCCTCGAGGCCCTCTGCCTCGAGCCCCAGCTCGCCTCTCCTATCGCCCGAACCTCTCCCTCCGTCGCCAAGGGCGCCGCACCTCGGCCAGGCATTCCGCGACGGGAGCTCCATCGGCAGCCTCGACGTGCGCCCGTCCCCAAGCTGCCCAGCGCCTCGCTGCATCCTCGCCTGGACGCGCCTCCACCTCCTGGCGCGACCTTCCTCCGGTCTTCTCCAGCGCGCCCGCGCGCCGTGCGCCTCTCCTCCTCGCCTCTGGCCGCAGCACCGAGCGCCATGGCCCCGAGCGTCCAGCGCCGCCTCGCCATAGGAGCCGCGTCTCCAGCAACACCAGGACCTCCGTGGCCTCTCCAGCGCCGCGGCCGGAACCTGCCAGGTCGCCTCGGCCCTCCGACCAGAACGCGCCATGGCCCCGCGCCTCCTCGGCCAGGAGCGCCTGACGCCCGAGCCACCGCGCCCTTCGGCCCGGATCGCCCGTGCCATGCTGCTGCTGCCTCACCTCCAGCAAGGCCGCCCCTCTCTCCTCCGCGCCAGCGACGCCGCGGCCAGGCCCCGCCTCACCGTCGTCCAGCACCGGATCCCGCGGCCCTGCCTCTGCCGTGTTGTCTCCTTGCTGCTGTCCAAGTACCGAGACCGCCAAGTTTGTTGCTGCCTATGTTTCTTTTGCCAAGTGTTCCTTCCGATGTGTCCAAGTTCGGCTACTCGGCGACCCGTCAAGTTCGACTACTTCATGGACCGACAAGTACCACGGCGACCCAACAAGTACCACGACCAAGTACCCCGACGACCGCGGTCTTCGGAATTGCCAAGTACTACGACATGACGGATGAACATCTACGGACGTGTACCACGACGACCTCGTTGCCTTGTGCACAACTACTTCCCTCGACGACCACGGAACGACTACTTCCTCTACGAATCGTGTTCCACTACTTCCACTACGATCTCGAACCGCCCCGAAAAGAACGCTTCGAAGGTATAACCCCGAGAACGATGTTGCTTGATGTGTTGTATGAAATGTTTGCCCTTGTGTGCACCGTGCCCGTTTCGTCCTTTTGTCATGTTCCTCGGTTGCCTCGTCGCCGACTCGTGGGAACCCGGCAACGGGATCACCCCATCATCTCGTTTGACTCGCTCTCCGCCGCCTTTTCTTTTGCTCCGGACTCTCAACGAGTTACCGGAACCGATATGTTGCCGTGGCATCATTTTCGGAATTGTTGCCGTGGCACCTTTTTCCTTCCACCACGGGGACAATTGCTTCATATCATCTTCTTGTCAACTCTTAATAAAAATTGCATAACTTGATCATGTCATCCGCATCATGTTAACAACATTATATGTGTGAATTATTGTTTGCTTAAATAATTACTAAACATGCTCATGGGGATTTTTCCCGGAATTGTTGTTGTTATTTCCGGCCTCATTTAAATTGCCTAATAGTGTAGTTTTTTTTATGCTTCACCTCTTGCCATGTTAACAAACATTTAATCTTGTCTTGTAAATAAACGAGAGTCAACTAAATAAATAACATGTGGTGTTTCGTCAATATGCAACTCGTTGCATATTGAGCTCCACTTAACTTGTAGTGTTGTTTGTGCACCTTGCCATGCCATGCATATTTAAACCGGACATGCATCATACTTGGATGTGCATCGTATGCCATGTTTATGCTTGTGTGTTTACCGTGTTGTTTGCTTCTTTCCGGTTGCTTCTCTTGTTAGCTTCGGTTTCGTTCCGGAGTTGTGAGGCTTCTTCTTCGTCTTCTTCATGGATCCGTTCTTCTCCCTTGTGGAATCCCAGGCAAGATGACCATACCCTTGGATACCTTTACTACCATTGCCATGCTTAGTTGTCTCGATGCTATCGTTACATGTCGCGCTACCCATCTTTTATGTCAGCCTCTCCTTGTTGCCATGAAACCGCTAACATTTGAAACCTTCCTAGCAAAACCACTGTTTGGCTATGTTACCCGCTTGCTCAGCCCCTCTTATAGCGTTGTTAGTTGCAGGTGAAGATGAAGTTCGTTCCAGGAGGGAACTTGTTGTTGGCATATCACAATATCTATAATTATTGTTAACACACCTATATACTGGGCGTGGGTGGAAGGCTTGGCCTTTTGCTCGGTGTTTAGTTCCACTCATGCCACCTTAGGCGCCGATAAACCGGCATTATGTTCCTTGATTTTGCGTTCCTTACACGATGGGTGGATGGGGACCCCTTGACAGTTCGACTTTGAATAAAACTCCTCCAGCAAGGCCCAACATTGGTTTTAATTTGCCTCATAATAACAACTTAATTAATTAATTAAATTTGCATAGGGGGTCGCGTCCCCGAGGATTCTTAATTCTACATAGCAGGGGGGCCAGTGCTGTTGGTGTTGGTCCCAAACGAGCAGACTGCGGGGCCGCCTTGGGGAAACCCGAGGTATCTGGTATAACCTGTAGGATGTCTCATCCGGTTGTGGCCTGAGACGAGATACGCGCGGCTACTATCAGGGTGTCGGCACGCCGGGAGGTCTTGCTGGACTTGTTTTACCATTGTCGAAATGTCTTGTGCTACCGGGATGCCGAGCTTGATCGGATTTCCCTAAGATAAGGGGTGATGATATTATATTTATCACTTCAGCTAATCGTGAGAGCTTGTGATGGGCTAAGTTGGGACACCCCTACAGGGTTATGATCTTTCGAAAGCCGTGCCCGCGGTTATGTGGCAGATTGGAATTTGTTAATGTCCGGTTGTAGAAAACTTGACAGGTGATCCGAAGTAAAACACACAACTGTGTGAGTAACCGTGACCGTCTCTTTTCACTTTGAGAAGAGGACACGGTGGGGTTATGTTTGATTCGTATGTAGTTCAGGATCTTTAGCGATCACTACTTTTGCTACCGTTTGCGTAGATGCTCATCTTATTCTGGTACTCGTAAGTTAGCCACCATATTATGCTTAGCCGCTGCTGCAGCCTCACCACCTTACCTCTTCCTACCCATAAAGCTTTGCTAGTCTTGTTACCCATGGTTATGGGATTGCTGAGTCCTCGTGGCTCACAGATACTACAACACCAGATGCAGGTTCAGCCTAGTTTGATGCAGGAGCTGGTTCAAGTTCTTCACTGGGAGCTCGATGAAGAGTTTGGCCGTATGCTTGTTACATTTCGACGATCAGTAGTGGTTTCTACTAGGATTCGATCCTGACCTGTGGCTTTATGTTGTTTTGGTATCTTTCTTTTGGATCTTCACCCGTAGTCGGGTTGTGATGTTTTGGATAATGTTTTGCTTATTTAATGTATTGTGTGAAGTGGCGAGTGTAAGCCAACTATCTCCTTTTGCAATTTAATCCCTCTTTTACATGAGTCGTGCAAAGATACCAAACTTGCGATCATTCCAGAATGGGCTTATATCTTTAAGTCGTGCCTCGACACGTAGGAGATATAGTCCCATCCTGGGCATTACAAGTTGGTATTCAGAGCCTTCTCCGACCTAGAAGCCCCCACTGATTGTTCGAATCGTTGACGGTTGAGTCTAGGCACACACTGAAAATGTTTTGAGTCCTATATATATCGGAGAGTAGGATTTCTTTTGCTCCTCATCTCTTTTCATTCTGGTGAGGACTCCTGACGATTACTCTTGTCTCTTCTACTTTCGAAAAATGCACCAAATTTTTTTTAGGATCTCGCGAGTATTGTTTGGATTGTTTCGATGTCTTTGTGACGAGAACATTGTTCTCGATGCCTCCTGTCATTAGGGGTTGTGGCAGTGTCCCGGGGAGTTGAGCTCCGAGGTGTTGTCGTCACAAATCCATCGCGGCAGTACTAGAATACTTAAGACGGCCGACATCGAAAACTCTCCTATGCGGTTAGTGGCAAGTTAACCCCGTCATCACCCAGTACTGGGGAGGTAGTTCGAGAGTATTGCCATAGCTTGTATAGTGGATGCGTTTCGAAGGTCCGAGGTAAACGGTTTCCGAGAACAACTGGTTATGTGTTGAAGGATGGATACAGCTGGATGTAGGATTAGAGTTGAGTGCGCGGTGCTTCCCCTGTATCCCCAACACCTGATTGCATAACTGGAAACTTTCAGAAATTAATAGGTGGGTTCATCTAGTAGTTCTAGGCATTCTTCCAACGAGTGCATGATATGAAGTTCGGGGTTCTACATTGAGTGAAGTGGTTTTATGGACTTGTTCTGATCCGGGGATTGCAAAACCCTTTTGTAACACGTTCCATGAGCTTTCAGCACGAAGATGTCGAACGAAGCTTCTATCTTGTATTTGTTTTATCTGTTCCTTGTTCTTTTTTTATTTATCTTTTGTTCTTCCAAGTGGCTTCTCGACTAGTTGATGTACCTACGGAATTCATTCGTTCAATTCTCTGTTCGGATGATATTGTGAAGATCATGTTGCATATCTATCTGTTGTTTTCGTTTTGATTATGGTATTCGAGTTGCTTCGATGTCAAATGTTGATTCCATACCTTTCCCAATCGGTGTTCTCATATTTCTATGGGAGTGCTAATTCTTCTTGACCATCGAGATTTTCATGTTAATCCTTTTCTACCGGTGTGCCTTCTGTTCAAGTTATTCCATACAGACGCCGTTGAGAAATCTGACGATTTGTCTGTTTCATTCACCCCAAGTTGTCTTTGTTTTTCCCACCCTCCCACCCTTCTTCTTCTCGGAGTCAGAAATTCTCAAATGAAGTATCCATTTTATTCATGTGATATTTCTTCATTCTTTTCCTTTAATGTTCTTATCCAGTGATTCTCAGGAAGATGCTCAAGAGCTTCAAGTTCATCATTCTTTTGTTCTCAAATTCTGCCGGTGGATTTAATTCAAGTTTTCGGTGTTGATCTTATCCTTTTTCCTCTTTTCACAATGCTTTCTTATTCCGGTGCACCAATTAATCATTCTCCTCTTGCTATTCATATCCGGAGTGTTGAAGATTCATAATTCCATTCTTAATCCGTTCAAATTATTTTTGAGGATTGTTATCTTATTCAAGCCATTTAATTCAACCGGTGCAATATCTCTTAAGCAATCTTTTACAACGGTGATTTCTTTTGAGTGGGCCCTAACCCACAGGTCTTTTCCCAGGATCTTACCTGACTCTTCTATTTTCTGGAGTTATACTCAAATTCTTTTGAAAGTGTGACGTAAGAATGATTTCCATCAGTCACATGCCTTCTCCAAGATCGCTTTGAAAGTGTGACGTAAGAATGACGTTGCTGTACCGGACGTGTGTTGAACGCGGAGGTGCCGTCCGTTCGGCGCTAGGATCATCAGTGACGAAGAACGCGAAGAGTACGACTACTTCATCCACGTTCCTTCGAACGCTTCCGCACGCGATCTACAAAAGGGTATGTAGATGCACTCCAGTATGCTCGTTGCTAGATGACTCCTTAGATTGATCTTGGTGAAAGCGTAGAATGTTTTTGAATTCTGCTACGTTCCCCAACATATTCGAACGGTCACATCGGGCCGAGACGATGCCATGGCACCTGTGTGCCAACGGCATAGTCGGAGGGTATCACCAGGCATAGAACTCCACATAGCACAACCAAAATATCACAATAAGGGGCACCACAGGCGCTCGAACTACAGCGACGAGCCGAGACTAAACCATGACACTGCGCCATCGACGCAATCGAAACGCACCGGGGCAACTAAGACTGCACAACGTTGTGATACCACCTATGTCATGGGGTACATTCGAACGGTCACACCAGGCCGAGATGGCGCCACGACACCTGTGTGCCACCGGTGTTGTCGAAGGGCATCACCAAGCATAGAACTCCACAGAGCACACCCCAAACATCACAAGACCGGGGGATGAAGACAACGCCATCAAGATGGAAAACGACGGGAAGCGTCGCCGCTGTCTTGGCCAGCAGCAGGCCGACCAAGGATTTCTCCCTGTCCTCGGTCATATCCGCCATGTGACAAGCGACAAAGCAGCCGCCAATAGCGCTACCCAGCGCTGGACTGGACGGCTCCAGATCTCCCTAAAGAGTACGGCTCATACTCCCACTTCACAATGTACTTCGATGGTTCCTAAATGCTAGCCAGATTGGGGGGCGGCGTAATATTGATATCTCCAACTGGGGATACAGTCCGGTACGTTCTGCAAATTATGTACATGGACTCGAACAATGCGGCCGAATATGAAGCCCTAGTACATGGTCTCCGCCTAGTTATATCCATGGGCATATAATGCCTCGAGGTACGCGGAGACTCAAACCTCGCTATCTCCCAAATTAATGGAGATTTTGATGCGAAGGATTAAAAAATGGAAGCTTATCGCAATGCTATATTGAAAATCTCGGCTAGATTTAAGGGGTTGGAATTCCATCACATAGCCCGGGATAATAACCACACTGCTGACGTGCTCGCTCGTATGGGTGCTAAACCACTAGTAGAAAAAGGACCTATTGTGAAGCTTATTAGTCCCGGTTTGTAATTGAACCGGCACTAATGTGACCATTAGTGCCGGTTCCAACGGCTGGCATCCTGGCCCAACTAGATGTTGGATTTCTAGTCGTATGCAGGCCGTGCTGGCCTAGTAGGCGGGCTGATTTTGCTTTATTTAAAAAAATAAAAAAAATCACCAACCGGTACTAAAGGTCTCCCCGCCCCCGGCGCGTGCTCGTGCCACGTGGTGGCCCTTTAGTGACGGTTCGTGCAGAACCGGTACTAAAAGGCCTTACGAACCGGTGCTATAGTCCGGTTCTGCACTAGTGAATGTGAGCCCGTCCCACGTAACACATTTGTGGAAAGGCTATTTAAGCCATCAGTAACATGGCAGGACACGGGCGGCGATACAAATTCGGATCCGAATACACCCTCGGCCAAACTTGACCAAGACATCATCGGAGATCAAGACATGGAAATAACTCCTTCGACTCACGAGATCATGGCTGTCATAGCCCCCTGAATAGAGCCCTTCCTAGCTTAACTTAAAAGGCAGGAGCTCCCCAATGAACAAAATGAGGCCCGCCGCATAGTCCGGCGTTCTAAAGCCTATAAGATTCACGAAGGTGAACTATATAAGAAAAGCACTACTGGTGTTCAACAAAGGTGAATCTCAGAAGAGGAGGGAAGGCAAATTCTCACTGAAATACACGCTGGAATGGGCGGCCACCATGCCGCAGCCCGGGCGCTCGTAGGCAAAGCTTTTCGAGCTGGCTTTTACTGGCCCACTGCCCGAGCAGATGCCCAGACCTTAGTCCAACACTGCGTTGGCTGCCAGCTCTTTGCTAATCAAAGTCACATGCCTCCCACCGCTCTGAGAACAATCCCCATTACTTGGCCTTTTGCGGTCTGGGGGCTTCATATGGTCGGATCCCTTAAAGGGGGAAGCCATAAAAAATTACTTACTGGTGATGGTAGATAAATTCACTAAATGGATAGAAGCCAAGCCAGTAAAACAGCTTTGGCAGGGCCTGTGATAGATTTTATATCCGGCGTAGTACACCATTATGGTGTCCCGCACAGTATTATCACAGATAACGGCTCCAACTTCACAGCCGACGAGGTAAAAAATTGGTGCGCAAAGTTAGGTATTAAACATGATTACGCTTCTGTGTACCATCCTCAAACAAACGGTCAAGTCGAAAGAGCCAATGGTCTGATAATGAGCGGCATTAAACCCCGACTAGTGCGCTCCCTACGGGAGTCTGATAAACACTGGGTCGAAGAGCTTGACTCCGTACTCTAGGGGCTGCGAACCACACCTAATCGGGCGACCGGATACACACCTTTTTTCATGGTGTATGGCGCATAGGCTGTTCTGCCCTGCGACATTATTCATGACTCACCTCGTGTGCGCATGTACGAAGAGAGAGAAACCGAGCTAGATCGGCAGGACTACCTAGATGGACTTGAAGAGGAGCGCGATACAGCGCAAGCCCATTCCGCATTTTATCAACAACAGGCCAGGCGGTACCAAAACAGAGAAGTGCGGGCCAAGACATACAATGTCGGTGAACTCGTTTTACGCCTCCCGGAGAAGAAAAAGGACAAGCTCAAACCAAAATGGGAGGGGCCCTTCATTATCGACGAAGTACTTGTTGGAAATATGCCCTAGAGGCAATAATAAAATGGTTATTATTATATTTCCTTGTTCATGATAATTGTCTGTTATTCATGCTTGAATTGTATTATACGGAAACAGTGATACATGTGTGAATACATAGACCACAACGTGTCCCTGGTAAGCCTCTAGTTACTAGCTCATTTATCAACAGATGGTCACGGTTTCCTGACCATGGACATTGGATGTCATTGATAACGGGATCACATCATTAGGATAATGATGTGATGGACAAGACCCAATCCTAAGCCTAGCACAGGATCATGTAGTTCGTAATGCTAAAGCTTTTCCAATGTCAAGTATATTTTCCTTAGACCATGAGGTTGTGCAACTCCCGGATACCATAGGAATACTTCGGGTGTGCCAAACGTCACAATGAAACTGGGTGGCTATAAAGGTACACTACGGGTATCTCCGAAAGCATCTGTTGGGTTGGCACGAACCGAGACTGGGATTTGTCACTCCGTATGACGGAGAGGTATCTTTGAGCCCACTCGGTAAGACATCATCATAATGAGCTCAATGTGACTAAGGTGTTGGTCACGGGATGATGTATTACGGAATGAGTAAAGAGACTTGCCATGACGAGATTGAACAAGGTATCGGTATACCGACGATCGAATCTCGGGCAAGTACTATACCGATAGACAAAGGGAATTGTATACGGGATTGATTGAATCCTTGACATCGTGGTTCATCTGATGAGATCATCGAGGAGCATGTAGGAACCAACATGGGTATCCAGATCCCACTGTTGGTTATTGATCGGTGAGTCGTCTCGGTCATGTCTACGTGTCTCCCGAACCCGTAGGGTCTACACACTTAAGGATCGGTGACGCTAGGGTTGTAGAGATATATGTATGCGGTAACCCGAATGTTGTTCGGAGTCCCGGATGAGATCTCGGACATCACGAGGAGTTCCGGAATGGTCCGGAGGTAAATATTTATATATAGGAAGTCCAGTTTCGGCCATCGGGAGAGTCGGGGGTCACCGGTATTGTAGCGGGACCACCGGAAGGGTCCCGGGGGTCCACCGGGTGGGGCCACCTATCCCGAAGGGCCCCATGGGCTGAAAGGGGTAGGGAACCAGCCCAGAGTGGGCAGGTGCTGATACGTCTCAAACGTATCTACTTTTCCAAACACTTTTGATATTGTTTTGACCTCATTCTTGCATGATTTGAACTAAACTAACCCGGACTGACGCTGTTTTCAGCAGAGCTGCCTGTATGGTTTTATTGTGTGCAGGAAAACAGATTTTTAGGTATCTCAGAAAAATCCACAAAAAATCACAGAAAATCCACGCACCCGAAGGAACCAGGAGCCAAAAGAGGGACCAGAGGGGGGCCAGGGGGTGCCCAGGCGCCCTGGTGGCGCGGCCCAGCCCCTGGCCGCGCCGGGGGGTCGCCTGGGTGGGCCCCACACCCCCTGGTGCCCTACTTTGCCTCGTATTTTTACTCGCGACGCAAAAACCCCAGATCAGAAGTTCTTTTCGCAGTTTTCCATCGCGGAGCCGCCGCCACCCTCTGTTCTTCTTCGGGAGGGCTAATCTGGAGGCTGAATTGGCCTCCGGATAGGGGAGATCGTCGCCATCGTCATCATCATCACCACTCCATCATCCCTCCATGACTTCTCCTTCCATGTGTGAGTAATTCCCCTGCTATAGGCGAAGGGGATGGTAGGGATTGGATGAGTTAGATCATGTAATAGTTTGTCAGATCGTTGGGGGCATGTTGCCTATCATCTACTATGGTGTTTATCATCTTTGCTTCAACTTGTTATTCTTAATGCTTGACACTTAGGGCCCGAGTGCCATGATTTCAGATCTGAACCATATGTGTTTGCATGAATATATTTGTGTTCTTGATCCTACCTATGAGTTGTTTGCACCTGTTACGGTTCGGAACCGGCGATCCCAAAAGTGACAGCTTGGGACACCAAAGGGGATGGTCCGTAGTTTGAGGATTACATGTATCCATTGAGTTCATTGCTTTGTTCCGGTGCTCTTTGACAGGAGCACCTTAATCTCCATAAGTTCCTTTTGGCCCCGTTCGTAGCGGGATGGTAGGACAAAAGATGTTGCGCAAGTTCTTATTGCAAGCACGTACAACTACCTACGGGATACATGCCTAATGTTTGATATTTGCCTAGATGATCATTACTTTTCCGTGTGCCGTGCCCCAAGTTAGAATCATGATATATCTCATCCATGCAGCGCCCAACCATCCATCTCCCTAGCCTACTGTGTTTTAAATCCTGCTTGTCACTAGTTGCTACTTTTGCCATTTACCTTTACTATTTACTTTTGCTGTTTACTTTTACTATCACCATCATCGCTATCATATCACTGTTACCATTTATCTTTTGTTGCAAGTAAGTATATTTCAGGTGCGGTTGAATTGACAACTCAACAGTCAAAGCTTATAAATACTCTTTGGCTCCCCGTGTGTCGAATCAATAAATTGGGTTATTCTTACCCGCGAAGACTATCTCGATCCATTACGGTTGAGGGTTATCAAGTACCGTTTTCTGGCGCCGTTGCCGGGGAGCATAGCAATATTTACAAGTCTACTTGAAGTATCCTACCTGCTACACTTCATCCACTATGGGTAAGAAAGGAGACCCCAAGGTTCCGATCTTACTATCCACTACAAGAAGAGGTACTGTTCAGAGCACTAGTGCTACACTTGATTTGCCTTCTGTTATGAGTAAGTTTGCCTCACCACCACCACATGATGCTCCTACTGAATCAGTTACTATGTCCGATACTCTTGATGATGCTTCTACTACTATTGATAATATTAGCTCACTTGGTTATGCTCTTGAAAAACAAATTGCTGCTGCTGCTAAAAAGTATGGAATTGAAATTCATGTTACTCGCTACCCTATTGGTGAAACTTATGATTACCCTGATTTGAGTAAACTCAAGGAGAGACTCCTTGATGATGATTACTATATGCTTGATGAAGATTTATGCAGGGAACTGACAGAGTTTTCTGGCTCTGACCCTGAAGTTATTAAGAAACTATTTGAAAAACACTCTTTGAAGAACAAAACAGTTTCTGATCCTGAATTTGCTACATCTCCTATATGCATTGATGATCCTGATTATGATTTCTCTGTTGATCTTTCACTTATACCTATGGTTGAAGCTGACCCCTTTTATGGCAGAGAAAATGATGATGCTATAGCACACCTAACTAAACTCGGTGAGTTGGGTGGCCTGTTTACCACAGATGAGAAGATACGATACTTTTATATCACCAAGCTTCTTCCTTTCTCCTTGAAGGAAGGTGCTAAAGCATGGTATGATTCGCTTCCATGCGGTTCCATTAAGAGTCCTCAAGACTTAGCTCACTCTTTTGTTGATAAGTACTTTCCTGCTCACATGCAACATGCTGCTTTACAAAGAATTTATAACTTTAAACAGTTGCAGGATGAGTCCCTCCCTAAAGCTTGGGGGAGGTACTGCGGTCTGATTCGGGCTAGACCAGGACATGAAGTCCCTAAGAACGAATTAATCGATATATTTTATGCTGGTCTAACTGATGAATCCAGCTCCTATTTGGACAGTTGTGCTGGTTGTGTTTTCAGGAAAAGGACGCCGGAAGATGCAGAAGATTTGATGGGCAGAATTGCCAAAAACCATGAAGATTGGTCCGTCCCTGAACCACCTCCACCACCAAAGAAGAGGGGCATGTTTGTTCTAAGCCCCGAAGATATGCGAGAAGCAAAGAAGTCTATTAAAGAGAAAGGTATTAAAGCTGAAGATGTGAAGAATCTACCCCCTATTGAGAAGCTGTGTGAGCCTACCACTCACCCTCCTATGGTAGAGGTACATTCTCTTTTAGATTTCAACGCAAGTGACATCCCTCATGGTAAGCCTCCTGATCAATGTTTAAATGAGTTTGATAATTTTATTATGAAACAAAATCATTTTAATGAGAGGATACAAAGTTAGTTGCATGATAATTCCCTTGCTATCAAAAGTTTGCTTGATGTTCTAGGTAGAACAGTTAATGATGTTCAATGTCTTGTGAAGCATTTTCATATGGTTAAAACTCAGCTTGACCAAATTTCTAATGTGCAAAAAGATTTGCTTGCTAACAATGCCAAACAAGATAATTTGCAGGCTTTTGGGATTAAGACCCGAGGAGGAACTAGCACTCAAGATCCTCTCTATCCAGAGGGGCATCCGAAGAGAATCGAGCAAGATTCTCAAATGCAGGAAGAAGAAATTGTTGGCTCTCCAAAGAAAAAGAAGAAACATAAGGAGGCTGACAATTCTAATGATCCTATTGTAGATGAGGAGCCAACTATTGATCCAAATAGTGTATCTATCTCCGATGCTGAGACTGAAGACGGTGCTGAACCTGAAGGTAAGGATAATGAGAAGAATGATCCGCCTGAAGTTCAAGAAGAAGAAGCACCTGACAAACGTAAGAGGTACACTAAAGAAGACTTCATCGCAAGAAAACATGGGAAGGAAAGAGAACCATGGGTGCAGAAACCCATGCCCTTTCCAGGTAAGTCCATCAAATCCAAAGAAGAAGAGCATTACAATAAATTTTGTGAGTGGATTAAACCTCTTTTTCTTCAAATCCCTTTGACTGAAGCTATTAAGTTACCTGCTTATTCAAAATATATGAAAGATATTGTCACTAATAAAAGAAAAGTTCCTAATGAAGCAATATCTACTATGCTTGCTAACTACTCTTTCAGTGGCAAGATTCCTGAGAAGCTCGGTGATCCAGGTATACCCACCATTCCTTGCTCCATAATGAATAATTATGTCAAAACTGCTTTATGTGATCTTGGAGCAGGAGTGAGTGTTATGCCTCTCTCTCTTTACGAGAGGCTTTGTTTAGAGTAACTAATTCCTACAGATATCTCCCTTCAGATGGCTGACAAGTCAACCGTCGTCCCTATAGGTATTTGTGAGGATGTTCCCGTAGAAGTTGCTAATTGTTTGATTCTTACTGATTTTGTTGTGCTTGACATGCCCGAGGATGGGAGCATGTCCATTATTCTTGGTAGACCTTTTCTTAACACCGCAGGTGCTATTATTGATTGCAATAAAGGGAAGGTTACCTTCCATGTGAATGATAAAGAACACACGGTATATTTTCCAAAGAAGATCGACAGGAGGCATGGCCTCAACTCTATAGAAAATATCGAGACCGTGAAGATTGGAGAATGGGATTGTCCACTACATGTGCCTCACAAATACAAAACTATCATGGTAGGGACAATGTCCATCAAGGTAAAGGTTCAGTGATTACTTCGTGAGAGGTGAGACTTTTTGCTCTATATATCGCCTGCTTGTTGGTAAGACTTGATCAACCTTACTAGTAAACATGTTTTATATAGATAAAAAGTTAAGCTTGTTATGTTTTCAGTTGTTTTTAGTTTTTGTCCTACTTGTTGTACCAAGTATTTATGTTTTGAAGCTTCACAATACTACTCACTACTTCAAGTTTTCAGAGAGTTCCGCAGCTTTTTGAACTTCGAAAAAATTTCAACAGTGAAGTTTTCAGAAAAATTCCAGAAAAATTTAAATAAAAATTTCCACGACGGGAGAGACCCAGAGGGACCTGGGGCCAGCCAGGGGGACCCACCAGTGGCCCAGGCGGCCAGCTGGCGCGGCCCAGCCCCTGGCCGCGCCCACCGGGCGCCTGGGGCCCACATGGCCCCCCTCCAGGTATGTCTTCTTCCTCCCTCTCTTTTTTTCTCCAAAAACGCGAGTTCTGCACTTGTTCTTGTGTTCTTGCTGTTCTTGGAGGCGATTCTTCGATCTCTCTCTACAGCCCATCATTTGAGCTGAGATTTTGAACAAATACTCCCTGGTATGTGACTCCTCCACCCCTCCAATTAGATTTTTGATTGGTGGCTTCATTTGTGAGTATTTGGTAGTTCTTGGTGCTGTATAGATGAGCTTGCATGCATGTGCAGAAAGTTATTTTCCAAGTTTTGATGCAAGTTTATGCCTTGGGCAAGTGAGTTGAGTAGTTTGCCTTAACTCATCTTGTTTTAATCCTCGTTTTTGTAAATTGCCAAAAATTTCAGAAATGAGTTTGTTAGGAAGGGCAAAAGGGTGGCTTGAGAAGAGGAGGCCTGCACACTTCGATCGAGTTACTAGAGCCGCAGCTTCACCCTCGACTGCTAGGGTGAGCTATAATGAAGACCATGTGCCCCTGGAGTTGTTGGAAGATACAAGTCCAGCACGTGCAATGACGTTTCCATGTGATGAATTCCTTGAAGCTGCGGGAATTAAGGATGAGTTTTATAATCTTTGTGCTAATGCAGGTTTGACACGGCTCGTCACGTGCCGTGTTACTCAATATCAAAAACTCACCTCCAGTTTTATTAACAGTTTTAGATATAATCCCGATTCAGGTGCTATTGAGTTTAAAATTTACAATGATCTTATCACCATGACTTTGGGAAGGTTTTGTGAAATAATAGGTGTGCCAAACGTTGGGAGGACGGCTAGGATGGCCACTCAGCCCTCCGAGCTGAAAACCGTCATTAACTCTCTCTGCAGCATGGGTACGAGGGATATTCATCGGCCGAAGATATCCAGTATCTTATTTCCTCACCTCAGGTATTTTGCATATTATGTTGCTAGAGGGGTGTTAGCTCGTGACAACACGAGCAGCATTTCTGCTCCGGATATTGCTATCCTGGCAGCAGCCCTCTCAGGGAGGTCTGATTATAATCTGGGTGCCTTAATTGCTTGACGCCTTGCTATGAACGGTAACAAGGGGGGCTTATATGGTGGCGTTTATGCCACACTTATCTTAGAACATCTTGGAGGCACCCCACACCCCGATGATAATCCTTTTACTTATTTAAGCTTTGATCTTGCTGCTATGAAAAGGCATAAGTTTGTTACCATGGCTTCTGAGCTGGATAATCTTGTTTATATCTTACGTTTCAGAACTACCGCGGAATGCGAGATCCGTCTACATGCACCTCTTTTGTTTGATTTTTCTCGCAGGAACGGATGGTCCTTTGATGTTGTCCAGTTCGATGAGTTCATGGTCCAGTATCAGTTTCATAACCCCATGGAGAGGGTTGTGCCCGACGAGGAGGAGCACGGTGAGTTGCCACCTTTCCAGGGAGATACCGCCAACGAGTTTGGTGAAGGGTCTTCCTCTGCTTGGCGTACGGACCCTTCCTCGTGGGAGACTCCGAGGAGTTCGGTATACGCGCCAGCATCCTTCTACGACCCTTGGTCTCACCACCATACCCCCGGAGCAGGAGGCTCCTGGGGGCAGTAGCTGCTACCAACTTAGGCCAAAAGCCTAAGCTTGGGGGAGTACGTGCCCCTCTCACTTTTCCATTGTATTATCCGTTTTGTTCGCTTTGATCTTTTCAAAGTTTTTGCCCGTTCTTCTTTATTTCTCTCTTTGCAAAAACAACGAAAAGATTTTCTCTTTCTTTTGCTTTCGTTCAACCGTTGAAATAATCCAAAAAGATTTCCTTTTCTCTTTAGTTTGCTTTGTTTTCAGAGTTCAGCTCGAGTCCGTGATGGCATTTAATTATATTTCCTACGTTCGGTCGTGCAAGTGACAAGCAGTAATGACGAAGATCGACTGAAGGGAAGCAACAAGGAAGAGCGGTATGAACTCTTCTTGTTTCTACTTTTGTACATATGCCTGTACTTATGATCTAGAGACCAGCTTGTAGCGACATAGTGCTATGTTTAGAATGCTCTTCCAGTGGTTCATGCTTTCCTTGTGGCTAGTCTCGAATAACTAGAGTATATAATGTGTTATTGAAATGATCTACATGCATTGCACTGTTCATAGTCCGGTATACTAAGGTGGTATTTCCCTTTAGAGAATTTTTGGATTGACTTGGCACATGCTTACACATGTTTGAGACTAAAAAGTCTGCTCTGCCTTGATGATCTTTGAGTTTTAGAATAGTTATATCACTTTCATGC
Organism: Secale cereale; assembly: GCA_902687465.1. Taxonomy (NCBI): domain Eukaryota; kingdom Viridiplantae; phylum Streptophyta; class Magnoliopsida; order Poales; family Poaceae; genus Secale; species Secale cereale. Next base: position 941,893,422 of record LR738710.1, read on the forward strand.
CCGATTCAATGTTACTTTGTCGCTCTGCATGATTATGGCCGTTATTGCTCTCTAGTTGGTCGCTTCCCAGTCTTTTGCTAAACCCCCACCTGTACTAAGCGGACTGACTGCTTGTGCATCCAAAATCCTTAGAACCTGTTATGCCATATGAGTCCACCATAACTTCCTATACATGGTATTTACCTGCCATTCCTAACGAAGACTTTCGTGTACCACCTCGAAATTAATCAAAAGCATTTCTCTTTTTGTGCCTATGTTTTAGCTCATGAGGAAGTAGTAGTTAATTCATGATCTTTTTAAGTTGGACAAGTTTCACCCCTGGATTGCATGTCTAATGTGCAAACCCTTAATACGAGAAGGAACTGGCATAGAGTGCGCCCGGCTCAAAAAGATAATATAACAAACAAACCCTCCTTCACGCTTTGTTCATGAGAAATCAGAAAACTTTGGCAGTGATAAACAAAGGAGATTAAGAGGATGTGATCGTCCTCATGCGGGAGTCGTTCCTCGAGACTTGTCCAGCTTAAGAAGTGATTGAGTTATCTGCTAGCATTCGTTGACAAAATATGCACCTCTCAAAAACATTTTTACCTCTTTTTTTTTAAACCAAGAGCTCTGGTACATGTTTAGTTTTTGTTTCCGACCACGGGTTTTCAACCTTGCCAACAAAAGCCACGGTTCGAGAGTCTCCACCTTCTTTCTTCAAAGCACTAACTAGGAGAGCATAATTGTCATTCTGAGTGTAATGTGCATTGTCCCAAAGTATTACATTGTCTTCTGCATGCTTGTGGTATGATTTATTCTGAAATTCTTAGTTCTATTCTCCTTTAAAACTCTGGAGGAGTTTCTGCATTTATGTTTTGCTTCACTCATGGAGACTAGCGAGATACCACCCTAGTATGCTCAAGCTATGTGCAATGTAATCTTGTCTTGATTTTCAGTAGTATACTATTTACTTTTAAGTGTTTGTGACTGGTCACTTGAAAGAAGGATTGCTCCTTGCATTGTCCTGATAGTACTGTTTCAACACTTGCTAGACTCTTTTCGTAGTACATGCTTATATACATCTAATGAAGCAAAAGAGTTTGTCAAAGTTTTCTTTGTCGCGTCCAGTTCGTTGAACTGAATTGCTTGAGGACAAGCAATATGCTAAGCTTGGGGGAGTTGATACGTCTCAAACGTATCTACTTTTCCAAACACTTTTGATATTGTTTTGACCTCATTCTTGCATGATTTGAACTAAACTAACCCGGACTGACGCTGTTTTCAGCAGAGCTGCCTGTATGGTTTTATTGTGTGCAGGAAAACGGATTTTTAGGTATCTCAGAAAAATCCACGAAAAATCACAGAAAATCCACGCACCCGAAGGAACCAGGAGCTAGAAGAGGGACCAGAGGGGGGCCAGGGGGTGCCCAGGCGCCCTGGTGGCGCGGCCCAGCCCCTGGCCGCGCCGGGGGGTCGCCTGGGTGGGCCCCACACCCCCTGGTGCCCTACTTTGCCTCGTATTTTTACTCGCGACGCGAAAACCCCAGATCAGAAGTTCTTTTCGCAGTTTTTCGTCGCGGAGCCGCCGCCACCCTCTGTTCTTCTTCGGGAGGGCTAATCTGGAGGCTGAATTGGCCTCCGGAGAGGGGAGATCGTCGCCATCGTCATCATCATCACCACTCCATCATCCCTCCATGACTTCTCCTTCCATGTGTGAGTAATTCCCCTGCTGTAGGCGAAGGGGATGGTAGGGATTGGATGAGTTAGATCATGTAATAGTTCGTCAGATCGTTGGGGGCATGTTGCCTATCATCTACTATGGTGTTTATCATCTTTGCTTCAACTTGTTATTCTTAATGCTTGACACTTAGGGCCCGAGTGCCATGATTTCTGATCTGAACCATATGTGTTTGCATGAATATATTTGTGTTCTTGATCCTACCTATGAGTTGTTTGCACCTGTTACGGTTCGGAACCGGCGATCCCAAAAGTGACAGCTTGGGACACCAAAGGGGATGGTCCGTAGTTTGAGGATTACATGTATCCATTTAGTTCATTGCTTTGTTCCGGTGCTCTTTGACAGGAGCACCTTAATCTCCATAAGTTCCTTTTGGCCCCGTTCGTAGCGGGATGGTAGGACAAAAGATGTTGTGCAAGTTCTTATTGCAAGCACGTACAACTACCTACGGGATACATGCCTAATGTTTGATATTTGCCTAGATGATCATTACTTTTCCGTGTGCCGTGCCCCAAGTTAGAATCATGATATATCTCATCCATGCAGCGCCCAACCATCCATCTCCCTAGCCTACAGTGTTTTAAATCCTGCTTGTCACTAGTTGCTACTTTTGCCATTTACCTTTACTATTTACTTTTGCTGTTTACTTTTACTATCACCATCATCGCTATCATATCACTGTTACCATTTATCTTTTGTTGCAAGTAAGTATATTTCAGGTGCGGTTGAATTGACAACTCAACTGTCAAAGCTTATAAATACTCTTTGGCTCCCCGTGTGTCGAATCAATAAATTGGGTTATTCTTACCCGCGAAGACTATCTCGATCCCTTACGGTTGAGGGTTATCAGGTGCGCCCCCCTTGGGCCTCCCCCCTGCGCCTAGGGTTGGAAACCGTGGGGGTGGGGGGTGCCCCACATGACTTGGGGGACAAGTCCCCCCCCCTAGGCCGCCGCCCCCTAGAGATGGGATCTCTAGGGCCGGCGCACCCCCTAGGCCCCCTATATATAGTGGAGGGAGGGAGGGCAGCCGTACCCTATGCCCTGGCGCCTCCCTCTCCCTCTCGTGACACCCCTTCCTCCTCCAGTGTTGCTTGGCGAAGCCCTGCTGGAATACCGCTGCATCCACCACCACGCCGTCGTGCTGCTGGATCTCCATCAACCTCTTCTCCCCCCTTGCTGGATCAAGAAGGAGGAGACGTCGCTGCTTCGTACGTGTGTTGAACACGGAGGTGCCGTCCGTTCGGCGCTAGGATCATCGGTGATTTGGATCACGACGAGTACGACTCCATCATCCACGTTCTCTTGAACGCTTCCGCTCGCGATCTACAAGGGCATGTAGATGCACTCCCCTCTCCCTCGTTGCTAGATGACTCCATAGATAGATCTTGGTGAAGCATAGAATTTTTTTGATTTCTGCTACGTTCCCCAACAGTACTCACCGGTGGAGCCTATTGCCTTCGGAATGCACAGGACTGTTGGGGAACGTTGCATGGGAAACAAAAATTTTCCTACCGTTCACCAAGATCAATCTAGGAGATGCTACTACGAGAGGAGAGTTTGATCTACGTACCCTTGTAGATCGCTAAGCGGAAGCGTTAAGAACGCGGTTGATGGAGTCGTACTCGCCGCGATTCAGATCGCCGAAGATCCTAGCACTGAAGCAACGGTGCCTCCGCGTTCTTCACACGTACGGCTCGGGGACGTCTCCTCCTTCTTGATCCAGCAAGGGGTGGAGGAGAGGTTGATGGAGAACCGGCAGCACGACGGCGTGATGGTGATGGTGTAGAAGAATTCCAGCAGGGCTTCGCCTAAGCACCGCGGGAGAAGAAGATGTTTTGGGAGAGGGAGGGCAGCACCAAGGCACGAACTTGTGTTGGCTGCCCTCCCTCTACCTCTCTATATATAGGGGGAAGGAGGAGAGGGGGGCGCCCTAGGGTTTCCCCTAGGGGGCCGGCGGCCAGGGCAAGGAGGGGTGGCGGCCAAGGCAGGCCCTAGGGTTTCCCCCCCTAGGTGCCTTGCCCCCCAAGGCTAAGGGGGTGCGGCCACCCTAGAGGGGTCCACCTCCCTTGGCGCACAAGGAGAGGGCCCAGGGGGGGGGCGCACAGCCCCCTGAGGGCTGTGGTGTCCCCCCTTGTGGCCCATTAGGCCCAGAACTACTTCCGGAACCCCCGAAACCCCTTTCGGTCGTCCGCCGATTTCCCGATGCTCCCCGGAACACTTCCGGACTCCGAAACCTTTCATCCTATATATCAATCTTCGTCTCCGGACCATTCCGGAGACCCTCGTCATGTCCGGGATCTCATCCGGGACTCCGAACAACCTTCGGTAACCATGCACTATTCTCACTAACAACCCTAGCGTCACCGAACGTTAAGTGTGTAGACCCTGCGGGTTCGGAAACCATGTAGACATGACCGAGACACTCCCAGGTCAATAACCAATAGCGGGATCTGGATACCCATATTGGTTCCCACATGTTTCTCGATGATCTCATCGGATGAACCACGATGTCAAGGATTCAGGCAATCCCGTATGCAGTTCCCTTTGTCTCGTCGGTATGTTACTTGCCCGAGATTCGATCGTCGGTATCTCTATACCTAGTTCAATCTCGTTACCGGCAAGTCTCTTTACTCGTTACCGTAATACATAATCCCGTGACCAACTACTTGGTCACCTTGAGCTCATTGAGATGACGTATTACCGAGTGGGCCCGGAGATACCTCTCCGTCACACGGAGTGACAAATCCCAGTCTCGATCCATGTCAACTCAACAGACACCCTCGGAGATACCTGTAGAGTACCTTTATAGTCACCCAGTTACGTTGCGACGTTTGGTACACACAAAGCACTCCTACGGTGTCAGTGAGTTACATGATCTCATGGTCATAGGAACTCATACTTGACATGCAGAAAACTATAGCGATAACTGACACGATCAAAAGCTATGTTTAACGTTTGGGTCTCGTCCATCACATCATTCTCCTAATGATGTGATCCCGTTATCAAATGACAACTCATGTCTATGACCTGGAAACCGCGATCATCTTTGATCAACGAGCTAGTCCTGTAGAGGCTCACTAGGGACACAAAGTCTGTCTATTTATCCACACATGTATTTGAGTTTCCAATCAATACAATTATAGCATGGATAATAAACGATTATCATGAACAAGGAAATATAATAATAACTCTTTTATTATTGCCTCTAGGGCATATTTCCAACAGTCTCCCACTTGCACTAGAGTCAATAATCTAGTATTACAAGGTAATGAATCTAACACCCATAGAGTCTTGGTGTTGATCGTGCTTAGCCCGTGGAAGAGGCTTAGTCAACGGATCTGCAACATTCAAATCCGTGTGTACTTTGCAAATGTTTATATCCTCCTCCTTGACCGAATCGCGGATGGAATTGAAGCGTCGCTTTATGTGTCTGGTCCTCTTGTGAAACCTTGGTTCCTTGGCTAGAGCAATGGCACCAGTGTTGTCACAGAACAGAGTCATTGGGTTCAGTGCACTAGGCACAACTCCAAGATTTGTCATGAACTCCTTCATCCAGACACCTTCCTTAGCCGCCTCCGAGGCAGCTATGTACTCCGCTTCACATGTAGAATCAGCTACCACGCTCTGCTTGGAACTGCACCAGCTTACCGCTCCCCCGTTGAGAATATATACGTATCCGGTTTGAGACTTAGAGTCATCCGGATCAGTGTCAAAACTTGCATCGACGTAACCCTTTACGACGAGCTCTTGATCACCTCCATAAACGAGAAACATATCCTTAGTCCTTTTCAGGTACTTTAGGATATTCTTGACCGCTGTCCAGTGATCCATACCAGGATTACTTTGAAACCTTCCTGCCATACTTATGGCAAGGCTGACATCTGGTCTTGTGCACAGCATTGCATACATGATAGAGCCTATGGCTGAAGCATAGGGTACGACACTCATCTTTTCTCTATCTTCCGCAGTCACTGGGCATTGAGTCTTACTCAACTTCGTACCTTGCAATACCGGCAAGAACCCCTTCTTGGATTGATCCATTTTGAACTTCTTCAAAACTTTATCAAGGTATGTGCTTTGTGAAAGTCCTATCAAGCGTCTTGATCTATCTCTATAGATCTTGATGCCCAATATGAAAGCAGCTTCACCGAGATCTTTCATCGAAAAACTCTTGTTCAAATACCCCTTCACGCTATCCAAAAATTCTATATTGTTTCCAATCAGCAATATGTCATCCACATATAATATTAGAAACGCTATAGAGCTCCCACTCACTTTCTTGTAAATACAAGCTTCATTGTAAACTTGTATAAATCCAAACGCTTTGATCACCTCATCAAAGCGAAGATTCCAACTCCGAGATGCTTGCACCAGCCCATAAATGGAACGCTGGAGCTTGCATACTTTGTCAGCATTCTCTGGATCGACAAAACCTTCCGGTTGCATCATATACAACTCTTCCTTAAGAAAACCGTTAAGGAACGCCGTTTTGACATCCATCTGCCAAATTTCATAATCGAAATATGCAGCTATTGCTAACATGATTCGGACGGATTTAAGCATCGCTACGGGTGAGAAAGTCTCATCGTAGTCAATCCCTTGAACTTGTGAAAAACCCTTTGCCACAAGTCGAGCTTTATACACGGTGACATTGCCGTCAGCGTCCGTCTTCCTCTTAAAAATCCATTTATTCTGAATGGCCTTCCGCCCTTCAGGTAATACTTCCAAAGTCCATACTTTGTTTTCATACATGGATCCCATCTCGGATTTCATGGCCTCTAACCATTTGTCGGAATCTGGGCCCACCATCGCTTCTCCATAGCTCGTAGGTTCACCGTTGTCTAACAACATGACCTCCAAGACAGGGTTACCGTACCACTCAGGTGCAGTGCGTACCCTTGTCGACCTACGAGGTTCGGTAGTAACTTGATCAGAAGCCTCTTGATCATCATCATTGGCTTCCTCGTCAACCTCTGCAGGCTCCACAAAAACATCTTTCTGTGCTGCACTACTCTCTGGTTGAAGCAGAGGTTCAATAACCTCATCAAGTTCTACCTTCCTCCCACTCAATTCTTTCGAGAGAAACTCTTTCTCGAGAAAGGACCCGTTCTTAGCGACAAACACTTTGCCTTCGGATCTGAGATAGAAGGTGTACCCAACTGTTTCTTTTGGGTATCCTATGAAGACACATTTGTCCGCTTTGGGTTCGAGCTTTTCTGGCTGAAGCCTTTTGACATAAGCATCGCAACCCCAAACCTTGAGAAAAGACAACTTAGGTTTCTTACCAAACCACAGTTCATACGGTGTTGTCTCAACGGACTTAGATGGAGCCCTATTTAAAGTGAATGCAGCTGTCTCTAACGCATATCCCCAAAACGATAGTGGCAAATCGGCAAGAGACATCATAGAACGTACCATATCTAATAGGGTTCGATTACGACGTTCGGACACACCGTTACGCTGTGGTGTTCCAGGTGGCGTCAACTGTGAAACAATTCCACATTTTCTTAAGTGATCACCAAACTCATAACTCAGATATTCTCCCCCTCGATCAGATCGTAGGAACTTGATCTTCTTGTTACGATGATTTTCAACTTCACTCTGAAATTGCTTGAACTTTTCAAAAGTTTCAGACTTATGCTTCATTAAGTAAATATACCCATATCTACTTAAGTTGTCAGTGAAGGTGAGAAAATAACGATATCCACCGCGCGCCGTTACACTCATCGGACCGCACACATCAGTATGTATGATTTCCAATAAGTCACTTGCCCGTTCCATTGTCCCTGAAAACGGGGTCCTTGTCATCTTGCCCATGAGGCACGGCTCGCACGTGTCAAGTGATTCAAAATCAAGAGACTCCAAAAGTCCATCAGCATGGAGCTTCCTCATGCGTTTCACGCCGATATGACCCAGACGGCAGTGCCACAAGAAAGTGGTATTATCATTATCAACTCTACATCTTTTGGCATCAATGTTATGAACATGTGTATCATCACTATCGAGATTCAATAAGAATAAACCCCTAACTTCGGGTGCATGACCATAAAAGATATTACTCATATAAATAGAACAACCATTATTCTCTGATTCAAATGAGTAACCGTCTCGCAATAAACAAGATCCAGATATAATGTTCATGCTTAACGCAGGCACTAAATAACAATTATTCAGGTTCATAACTAATCCCGATGGTAATCGAAGAGCGAGCGTGCCGACGGCGATCACATCAACCTTGGAACCATTTCCCACGCGCATCGTCACTTCGTCCTTCGCCAGCCTCCGTTTATTCCGCAGTTCCTGTTTAGAGTTGCAAATGTGAGCAACCGAACCGGTATCAAATACCCAGGCACTACAACGAGAGTTGGTAAGGTACACATCAATAACATGTATATCACATATACCTTTGTTGTTGTTGGCCCCCTTCTTGTCCGCCAGATACTTGGGGCAGTTCCGCTTCCAGTGGCCGTTCCCCTTGCAATAGAAACACTCAGTCTCTGGCTTGGGCCCAGCCTTGGGTTTCTTCACTGGATTAGCAACTGCTTTGCCACCCTTCTTAGAGTTACCCTTCTTGCCCTTGCCATTCTTCTTGAAACTGGTGGTTTTATTGACCATCAACACTTGATACTCCTTCTGGATGTCTGCCTCAGCGACTTTCAGCATTGAAAACAGCTCGGCGATGGTTTTATTCATCCCTTGCATGTTGTACTGCTGCACGAAGCTCTTGTAGCTTGGAGGGAGTGACTAGAGAATTCTGTCAATGATAGCTTCATCCGGGAACACAAGTCCCAGATCAGCTATGCGGGTATAGTACCCAGACATCTTCAGTAAGTGCTCACTGACAGACGAATTCTCCTCCATCTTGCAAGCAAAGAATTTATCGGTGGTCTCATACCTCTCGATCTTAGCATTCTTTTCAAAGATGAACTTCAACTCCGTGTACATCTCATATGCACCATGACGTTCAAAACGCCTTTGAAGTCCTCCTTCCAAGCCGTACAACATGGCACATTGCACTATCGAATAGTCATCCGAACGCGTCTGCCAGACGTTCATAACGTCCGCAGAGGCTCCAGGAGCGGGGGGTTCACCTAGCGATGCATTTAGGACATAAACCTTTTGGGCAGCTGTGAGGATGATCCTCAGATTGCGGAGCCAGTCCACAAAGTTGCTCCCGTCATCTTTCAGTTTAGCTTTCTCTAGGAACGCATTAAAATTCAGGGGAGCTACTGCGCGAGCCATCTACAACCAAAAATTTGCAAAGACATTTTAGACTATTGTTCATGATAAGTGAGTTATTACCTAATCAAATTATTTATAACTCCCACTCAAATTGACATCCCTCTGGTCATTCGAGCGTGACATGATCCAAATTCACCAACCCAAGTCCGATCATCACGTGAGATGAGGTGGTGTCAATGGTGAACATCAACATGTTGATCATATCTACTATATGACTCATGCTCGACCTTTCGGTCCTCCGTGTTCCGAGGCCATGTCTGTACATGCTAGGCTCGTCAAGTCTAACCCGAGTGTTCTGCATGTGCAAAACTGGCTTGCACCCGTTGTATGCGAACGTAGAGTCTATCACACCCGATCATCACGTGGTGCTTCGAAACGACGAACCTTCGCAATGGCGCACACTCGGGGGGAACACAATTTTATCTTGAAATTTTAGTGAAGGATCACCTTATAATGCTACCGTCGTTCTAAGCAAAATAAGATGCATAAAAGGATTAACATCACATGCAAATCATAAGTGACATGATATGGCCATCAACTCGTGCTTTTGATCTCCATCTCCAAAGCACCGGCATGATCTCCATCGTCACCGGCGCCACACCATGATCCCCATCATCATGATCTCCATCATCGTGTCGCCATCGGGGTTGTCGGCGCCCACCATGCTCTTACTACTATTGCTACCGTTTAGCGATAAAGTAAAGCATTACAAAGCGCTTAATGATTGACACGCAGGTCATACAAAAATTAAAGACAACCCTATGGCTCCTGCCGGTTGCCGTATGCATCGACATGCAAGTCGATATTAACTATTACAACATGATCATCTCATACATCAAATATAACTCATCATGTCATTGGCCATATCATATCACATACATACCCTGCAAAAACAAGTTAGACGTCCTCTAATTTGTTGTTGCATGTTTTACGTGGCTGCTATGGGTATCTAGCAAGAACGCTTCTTACCTACGCAAAACCACAACGGTGATATTCAAGTTGCTATTTAACCTTCTACAAGGACCGCCTTGTTCTATTCCGATTCAACTAAGATAGGAGAGACAGACACCCGCCAGCCATCTTATGCAACAAAAGTCACATGTCTGCCGATGGAACCGGTCTCATGTACGTGGACATGTAAAGTTGGTCCGGGCCGCTTCATCCCATAATACCGCTGAATCAAGAAAGACTAAGGAGGGCAGCAATTTAAACATCAACGCCACAAACCCTTTTGTGTTCTACTCGAGAAAGCATCTACGCAAGATCCTAGCTCATGATGCCACTGTTGGGGAACGTTGCATGGGAAACAAAAATTTTCCTACCGTTCACCAAGATCAATCTAGGAGATGCTACTACGAGAGGAGAGTTTGATCTACGTACCCTTGTAGATCGCTAAGCAGAAGCGTTAAGAACGCGGTTGATGGAGTCGTACTCGCCGCGATTCAGATCGCCGAAGATCCTAGCACCGAAGCAACGGTGCCTCCGCGTTCTTCACACGTACGGCTCGGGGACGTCTCCTCCTTCTTGATCCAGCAAGGGGTGGAGGAGAGGTTGATGGAGAACCGGCAGCACGACGGCGTGGTGGTGATGGTGTAGAAGAATTCCAGCAGGGCTTCGCCTAAGCACCGCGGGAGAAGAAGATGTTTTGGGAGAGGGAGGGCAGCACCAAGGCACGAACTTGTGTTGGCTGCCCTCCCTCTACCTCTCTATATATAGGGGGAAGGAGGAGAGGGGGGCGCCCTAGGGTTTCCCCTAGGGGGCCGGCGGCCAGGGCAAGGAGGGGTGGCGGCCAAGGCAGGCCCTAGGGTTTCCCCCCCTAGGTGCCTTGCCCCCCAAGGCTAAGGGGGTGCGGCCACCCTAGAGGGGTCCACCTCCCTTGGCGCACAAGGAGAGGGCCCAGGGGGGGCGCACAGCCCCCTGAGGGCTGTGGTGTCCCCCCTTGTGGCCCATTAGGCCCAGAACTACTTCCGGAACCCCCGAAACCCCTTTCGGTCGTCCGCCGATTTCCCGATGCTCCCCGGAACACTTCCGGACTCCGAAACCTTTCATCCTATATATCAATCTTCGTCTCCGGACCATTCCGGAGACCCTCGTCATGTCCGGGATCTCATCCGGGACTCCGAACAACCTTCGGTAACCATGCACTATTCTCACTAACAACCCTAGCGTCACCGAACGTTAAGTGTGTAGACCCTGCGGGTTCGGAAACCATGTAGACATGACCGAGACACTCCCAGGTCAATAACCAATAGCGGGATCTGGATACCCATATTGGTTCCCACATGTTTCTCGATGATCTCATCGGATGAACCACGATGTCAAGGATTCAGGCAATCCCGTATGCAGTTCCCTTTGTCTCGTCGGTATGTTACTTGCCCGAGATTCGATCGTCGGTATCTCTATACCTAGTTCAATCTCGTTACCGGCAAGTCTCTTTACTCGTTACCGTAATACATAATCCCGTGACCAACTACTTTGTCACTTTGAGCTCATTGAGATGACGTATTACCGAGTGGGCCCGGAGATACCTCTCCGTCACACGGAGTGACAAATCCCAGTCTCGATCCATGTCAACTCAACAGACACCCTCGGAGATACCTGTAGAGTACCTTTATAGTCACCCAGTTACGTTGCGACGTTTGGTACACACAAAGCACTCCTACGGTGTCAGTGAGTTACATGATCTCATGGTCATAGGAACTTATACTTGACATGCAGAAAACTATAGCGATAACTGACACGATCAAAAGCTATGTTTAACGTTTGGGTCTCGTCCATCACATCATTCTCCTAATGACGTGATCCCGTTATCAAATGACAACTCATGTCTATGACCTGGAAACCGCGGTCATCTTTGATCAACGAGCTAGTCCTGTAGAGGCTCACTAGGGACACAAAGTCTGTCTATTTATCCACACATGTATTTGAGTTTCCAATCAATACAATTATAGCATGGATAATAAACGATTATCATGAACAAGGAAATATAATAATAACTCTTTTATTATTGCCTCTAGGGCATATTTCCAACAAGGACAACCGCCTCGAGCCGAACCCGCGGAACGCTGCCAGGCTCTGACAATTTTATGGATAGTTTGGTAGCAATTCTTTCCTCCTTACAAGTTAGGTCTGGTCTTTTATATTTTATATTTTCTCCTTTTCTTTTTACATTTTTCTCTCATTGGCATGTATTCGGCTCGCCCGAACTGCCACAGTATAAGTACATCTTCGAATGTACCTACCTCAAATATACCCGGGGGCTTCTTTAACGAAGCCCATTACCATTAAAGCTTATTGCTTAAAACATCATCTGTTTTTTACAGTCGTTCCTTGCCATTATATGCACAAATATGACTTATGTTCTCGTCAAGCTAGGTTGCCTGGCTCCTATGCTTACCCCTACGTTTCCTATTATTCGGCTAGGGCATAAAGGGAGCGCCTCTGCGATTGTTACAACCGGGTAATCCGGACATGTATCTCAGACTGGGTGAAGCCGAAAGCTAGAGCTCTTAAGGGAATGATCGGTCAGCAGATACACAACATACCGCATTTTAAAGCGTCTTTTAAACTACCAGAGGATATGGCATCCTACAATCCTTTTCACAGGATCAAAAGCCTAGGCCCGCATCTGTATGCACGCCGACCCAGGGAAAGAACCCCTAACGGAACTATTCCCTCTGGAAGATGTTTCTTATGTTAAACAGTAATATAACATAACTCCCCGAACATAGTTCGTTTGTTCAAGCCATTATGACCGGATTGCCTGGTTTCCGAACATATCACGTGTTTACCACAGATGTAGTATTCGGAAGCACTCCAGCCTTTGGGTTTATGGAGGTTAATGCAGATGGTCGGCCATGACAAACTTTTTATAAATTCGACCAGAGATAAGTTTGATGGTAAAAGTACATTAATACATAGAATCAAACGACTACTCTTTTTCTATTCCCTCTATAAGCCTGTCTAGTTTACAGTCCTGTTGGGAAAGCTTGACAGTTGTCTCTACTTGGTCATATACCAAATGCTGAGGAATTTCTTGTCGGGAGGAAGTTAATGATAATGATCATGAAGCTTCAGATCAAGTTACTACTGAACTTCGTAGGTCCACAAGGACACGTCCCGCACCAGAGTGGTATGGCAACCCTGTCATGGAAATCATGTTGTTAGACAACGTGAACCTTCGAACTATGAAGAAGAGATGGCGGGCCCGGATTCCAACAAATGGCTTGAAGCCATGAAATCCGAGATAGGATCCATGTATGAAAATAAAGTATGGACTTTGGTGGACTTGCCCGATAATCGGCACGCCATAGAAAATAAATGGATCTTTAAGAAGAAGACTGACGCGGATGGTAATGTGACCATCTATAAGGCTCGACTTGTCACTAAAGGTTATCGACAAGTTCAAGGAATTGAATACGACAAGACTTTCTCTCCCGTAGCGATGCTGAAGTCCGTCCGAATCATGTTAGCAATTGCCGCATTATATGATTATGAGATATGTCAAATGGACGTCAAAACGGCATTCCTCAATGGCTTCCTCAAGGAAAAACTGTATATGATGCAGCCGGAAGGTTTTGTCGATCCTGAGAATGCTAACAAGGTATGAAAGCTCCAGCGCTCAATCTATGGGCTGGTGCAAGCATCTCGGAGTTGGTATATTTGCTTTGATGAGGTGATCAAAGCGTTTGGGTTTATACAGACTTGGGGAGAAGCCTGTATTTACAAGAAAGTGAGTGGGAGCTCTGTAGCATTTCTCATATTATATGTGGATGATATATTGCTGATGGGAAATGATGTAGAACTCTTGGAGAGCGTAAATGCCTACTTGAATAAGTGTTTTTCAATGAAGGACCTTGGAGAAGCTGCTTACATATTAGGCATCAAGATCTATAGAGATAGATCAAGATGCCTCATTGGTCTTTCACAAAGTACATACCTTGACAAGATATTGAAGAAGTTCAATATGGATCAGTCCAAGAAAGGGTTCTTGCCTGTATTGCAAGGCATGAGATTGAGCACGGCTCAATCCCCGACCACTGCAGAAGATAGAGAAAAGATGAGTGTCGTCCCCTATGCCTCAGCCATAGGTTCTATTATGTATGCCATGCTGTGTACCAGACCTGATGTGAACCTTGCCATAAGTTTGGTGGGGAGGTACCAAAGTGATCCTGGTATGGAACACTGGACAGCAGTAAAGAACATCCTGAAGTACCTGAAAAGGACTAAGGATATGTTTCTCGTTTATGGAGGTGGCGAAGAGCTCGTCGTAAAGGGTTACGTCGATGCTAGCTTCGACACAGATCTGGATGACTCCAAGTCACAAACCGGATATGTGTATATTTTGAATGGTGGGGCAGTCAGCTGGTGCAGTTGCAAGCAAAGCGTATTGGCGGCATCTACATGTGAAGCGGAGTACTGATACGTCCAAAACGTATCTATAATTTCTGCTTGCTCCATGCATGTTTTGGGTGATATTGCTATGCTTTTGATACACTTTCATACACTTTTGATCATATTTGGACTAACCTATTAACTCAGTGTACCCCAGTGCCAGTTTCTGTTTTCTGCTGTTTTTGTATTTCAGGTTTTCCATTACTTAAATTGCCAGAAAAATTCCGGGAAAAATATATAAAAAATCAGCCCTCCAGAAGCTTCCACGCGCCAGAAGTGGGGCCAGAGGGGAGCCAGGGGCAGCCCAGGCGGCCTGCCCACGCGGCCCCACCCCTGGCCGCGCCGGGGGGGCGCCTGGGCCCCCCTCTCCGCCTCTGGTGACCCCCTTTGGCATATATTTACCTCCCGTCGCGGAAACCCTGATTCCAGAACCCTTTTCTCCATAAGCTATTCCGATCTCCGCCGCCATCGCCACCAAGTTTCGGGGGACCAGAATTCCTGTGCCGGCATCCTGCCGGGACGGGGAAGTGCCATCGGATTCATCTCCATTGACATTGCTTCATCCCTCCATGATGCGGGAGTAGTTCCTCCTCGGGGCTGAGGTTTCTATCAGTAGCTATGTGGTCAATTCTCTATCCCATGATGTGATCTTCGTTGTGATCATAGGCTATGTTAATCTAGGGTGATCCCATGATATTTCCCCTTCCTCTATGTATTGGATTGATGTACTCACTTGTCTTTATCTAGTATAATCTCCAAGACCAAGGTGACAGTGGTCTATTGGACATGGATTAGAAGAATATTTTCATGAGTGATTTCCTCTTTTGTGTGTTGATTGAAGATTGAGAGTCTCTTGGTGCTTGTCTTTGACTATCCTTGAGATATGTTGTGGTGATTGTGGTACTCTCTTTGGATGGCCGCGGTGACATTGGGAAATCCATAGATTGAGAACTATGAACTTTGAGGTGTGCTTTTGTAGTCCTACATAATTCTCGAACTCTCTTGACCACAAAGGAATGACCTCCGAGTGCGTCTCCATTGCGTGTTTTATGGGAAATATCATGTGATTCGATTATGTTAATGTTGTTGGGAGTTGCCACTAGTGAAAGTATGAAGCCTAGGCCTTGTTTCCACCATTGCAATACCATTTGTGCTCACGTTTACCACTTGTTTGCTTGCTGCACTTTTTATTACAGATTTATATTACTTTGCTTTGCCACTCCTATCATCCATGTTTTACCATCTCTTCGCCGAACTAGTGCACCTATACATCTGACAAGTGTATTAGGTGTGTTGGGGACACAAGAGACTTCTTGTATCTTGATTGCAGGGTTGCTTGAAAGGGGTGCGTTCAACCTCCACTTCCCTGAGTTCGATAAACCTTGGGTTACTCACTTAAGGGAAATTTGCTGCTGTCCTACAAACCTCTGCTCTTGGAGGCCCAACACTGTCTACAGGAATAGAAGCGTGTAGTAGACATCAAGCTATTTCTGGCGCCGTTGCCGGGGAAGTGAGGTAAGTGAAGGTACCTTCTCTAGATCTTGCAATTAAATCTTTTTGTTTCTTGTTTTTATTTCACTAGTTTTGCTTAATGGAAAACAACAAAAATATGAGAGAGCTTTATAAGCTCTACCTTGAACTTGGACATGATGTGTTTGAAGAGAAAATTAAAAAACCTTTGGAACTTTATTATTTGCATAACAATCATGATGGTGGTGATGTTATTAGTATGTTTTTTTAATATCAATATTGCTAATGACATGAAAAGCTCTAAGCTTGGGGATGACATGTTTGATGAACATGATATTTTTAGTCCCCCAACTTTTGAGGAGAAAATTTACTTTGATGATACTATGCCTCCTATATATGATGATTACAATGATGAATATGATATTTTCAGTCCACCCACTATTGAGGATAAAATTTATTATGATTATGATATGCCTCCTAAATATGATGATTACCATGATGGTTATGATTGCTTTACTCTCACTATTCCTAATAAGAAAGATTTTGCTTATATGAAGAGCAATGATACTTTTATGCTTTTGGATCATGGAAATAATGCCTTATGTGATAGTTATATTGTTGAGTTCATCCATGATGCCACTGAAATTTACAAATGAGAAAGGGAGACATGGTTCTAAATATCTTAATAATAAGAAGTTTCCTCTCTTTATGGTGAATATTTTGAAGTTATGCTTGTTTTGCCTTCCTATGCTAGTTGCTTTGTGCTTCAATGAATTATTCTATTGCAATATTCCTATGCATAGGAAGCATGTTAGGCTTAAATGTGTTTGGTATTTGCTTCTTGATGCTCTCTTTTGTTCTTCAACTCTTATTCCTACGAGAGCATCATTAAAGTCTTAAGCCTATCTTTATGGCTATAAAGAAAGAGCTCTAGGGAGACAACCCTTGTTATCTTTGCTTTCAGTTTGTTCTTTCAGTTTTTAGTGGTCTTGATGTTTGTTACTACTGTAGCAACATCATTGTATCTTTATTTTTTAGCTTTGTGCCAAGTTTAGCCTCCGATTGCAAGAAAGTTCAAAAGTTCTGACGTGCAGTCCAGAAAACAGATTCTGTCCTTGGACTGAAAAATTCGTATAAAATCACCAGATCATCTTTTTGATCTGAATTTTTTTGACAGCGTGCTCTATACAATTGGCTTTCGAGCGTATGTTCTGAGTTTTTTGATTTGAGTTGCAGAAGTGCCCCGAAAAAATTATTTACTACCTGCTGGTCTGTTTTTCACAGATTCTGTCATGTTTTGCCTTTTCTTTGTTTTGCAAATCTTGAGCTTGCTTTTTCTTTGCAAAAACCTTTTGGCAATCTTTAGAAACAGTAGTTCTTCAAGATTATCCTTATTTCTAGTAGGGAAAAATTATTTTATTGTGGGTACTAACCTCGCTAATCAGATTATGATGAGTTATGTATGAAGGGAGTTTTCAAGTGTGCGAGGGAAGATGATAAAAGAAGATTCTGGAGGGTTAAACGCTCAAGCTTGGGGATGCCCCCGTGCACCCCCAAGAAATATTCAAGAAGACTCAAGCGTCTAAGCTTGGGGATGCCCCCGTGCATCCCCTTCTCCATCAACAATTATCAGTTCGTCTTTCGTTCCACTATATTTTAATCACTTCATGCGTTATGTGCTATGCTTGGAGCGTCTTGCTTTTAGTTTCCTTTTTAGTTTTCTTTAGCTTTGCTTGCTGTTCATAACAAGTTGGATCCTAGCCTTCATTGTTTGGGAGAGAAACACGCTCCACTCCACTGTAGAACACAACATAGGCTTGCATGCGTATCTTCTTGTGTGTGTTCTTTATCTTTTCATAGCTGCTGTCATGCTTAGCTCTTAGTTTTCATGCTTATCTTTTTAAGAGCTTTTGTTTAGGTTGTTGCTTCTGGAACTCTCTTGAGTTATCATGATTATCTTGTTAAGAGAGTTGGCTTCTGTGGCACTGGTTGATATGTCTATGATAAAAATGCTATGTGCATAATGGTGCTTAGTAGTTCATGTTTTCTTATGGTTAGTCTCAAATAGCTGGGGGTTCTTAATGTGTTATTGAAGTACCAGCATGATTTGTTTGCCTATGATGTGGTATGGTTTAGTGATATCTTCCTCCAAGAATTTATTTTGATTGACTTGGCATATGCTCACGCATATTTAAGACTGTAAAGAAAGTCTATCAAGCCTTGATGATCTTTAATTTCTGAGTAGTGATATAACTTCCATGCCCGATTCAATGTTGCTTTGTCGCTCTGCACGATTATGGCCGTCATTGCTCTCTTAGTTGGTCGCTCCCAGTCTTTTGCTAGCCTTCACCTGTACTAAGCGGACTGACTGCTTGTGCATCCATGATACGTCCAAAACGTATCTATAATTTCTGCTTGCTCAGATATTTATACACTTCCATACACTTTTGATCATATTTGGACTAACCTATTAACTCAGTGCACCCAGTGCCAGTTTCTGTTTTCTGCTGTTTTGTATTTCAGGTTTTCCCATTACGAGAACTGCCAGAAAAATCCCGGAAAAATTATATAAAAAATGAGCGTTCCAGAAGCTTCCCGGTAGCCAAAGTACAGCAGGAGGGGGGCCACCAGGGCTCCAGGCGCCCTGGTGGCGCGGCCCCCCTCCTGGCCGCGCCGGGGGGGGCGCCTGGGCCCCCCAGGCCTCCGCTGATGCCCCCCTTTGTCATATATTTATATCGTGTCCCGAAACCCTCGAGACGGGAACCCTTTTTCGCGATCTCATCTCTGTTCCGCCGCCGCCGCGCTTCCAAGATCGGGAGCACCAGGAGAACTCTTCCCGACACCCTGTCGGAGGGGAGGATCACCACCGGGAGCCTCTCCACCACCATGGACGCCTCCCGGATGAGTTGTGAGTAGTCTCCCTTGGACCATGGGTCCATGACCAGTAGCTATGTGATGTTCTCCTCCCCTTCTTGTGCTTCACTAATTAGTCCTCGTGAGCTGTCCTACATGATCGAGGCACATATGTAATCCTTATGCTGTTGCTATGATGAGTTTGCTGGGATCCGATGGATTGTGAGATTATGTTCAGATTGTGTTTGAGTAATATATTTGATCTACCTCTTTTATATTTATGTTCGTAAGTAATTCTTGCATGTTCTCCGTTGTTATTTATTGCTTTGGCCAAGTAGTAGGTAGTGACTCCAAGAGGGAACGTTATGCTTGATTGTGGGCTCATGCCCCTCGATGACTAGCTTGAGTGACAGAAACATGAGTCTAGGGGATGTGCTGTTGCCACAAGGGGGAAAACAATGGTGCTTGTGCCCGCGGGTGCAAGGATTGTTTACTTTACGCAAAGTTCTTTTAATGCAGTTGTCTGTTGCTTTGAGTTTACACTATGGGTGGAAATCGCAACTTAATACCAGCGAGATGTTCTGGATAGATATCTCAAGGTGGATGATTAGTAGTAGATGCAGATGGATTTTGGTCTACTTGCCTTGGCGTACCGCCCATGCTTTGAACCTCTACCTTTCTTGTAACATAGTTAGCATTGGTTTGCGCACATAATTCTGTCAATTGCCCAGCTGTAATTCGTTTACCTCGCATAGCAGTTTTATCGTCTTTTGGGAGAGAGACATCACTAGTGAACATCATGGGACCCCGGTCCAAATTACCATCATCGATCACATCCGCTATTTAATTTCCGCTTTTTACTTACTATTGCAGCAAAACCTATCACTATTCTCACTTGCGTTTGATCCTTTGTAAACGACAAGGCCGGAGGGATTGACAACCTCTTTGTACTCGTTGGGAGCAAAGTTATTTGTATCTGTGTGCAGGTCCACGTTGATTGCTAATATATGGCGCCGTTAGCAGTTGACACCTTCTTGTTGAAACTGGGAGTCTCAGGGGAAATCGATCCTTGGTATCTTTGCCAAGGGAAAACTTCCGCTACACTGCATCTCAAACCTTCCACTTGGGGTAACCAACGAGGGGCGAGAAGCCATCAAGCAAAGTTTTCTGGCGCCGTTGCCGGGGACTCCACTCTTCAAGATAGGGGAGTTGCACGCTATCTTTTACCTTTGCTTTTTAGTCTTGTTAGTTTACCTTTCAGTTTTTTGCTTTAGTATCTTTTATCGAAAATCACAAAAATAGTTATCTTGCTTGCTTGCTGCTATGGGTTCCACCAAAAACACTAAATGGGAGGAGTACACCCCTTCTTCCATTACGCCAATCACCACTGTCGGGATCTACAAAAGTAATAAACCTTGTGATTATGTTAGTCTTGATGGAGAGTTATGCCCATGGCATGGTCTTCCAGGAAAAGAGTATGAGCCTCAGTTTAAAGTTGCTCCTATGCTTCCCCAAACTTGGGAAGACGTTCAAACTCTTATAATAGAGAGCAATTCTAACAAAGAAGATGACACTACAATTCTGCCCAATAATTATAAAATTGATTTTGATAATTGTAGTATCTCAGAAGTTGTCACCTTTCTACAAAGAATGGCTAAAGATCCCCACACTAGCACGCTTAATCTTGCCTTCACAGAGCATATCACTAATGCTCTCATCAAAGCTAGGGAGGAGAAACTTAGAGTAGAAGCCTCCATACCTAGAAAGCTAGAAGATGGTTGGGATCCTATGATTAAAATTAAATTGAATAACTTCTCTTGCGATGCTTTATGTGATGCTGTAGCTAGTACCTCCATTATGCCCAAAAGACTATATGATATGCTTAAATTGAAACCTTTTGATTCTTGTTCTTTTGGTGTTTGTCTCGTTGATTCTTCCATAAAGAAACCTTTGGGAAGGATCGATGATGTTCTTATCATTGTCAATGACAATTATGTTCTCGTTGATTTTACTATTATGGACATTGAATGTGAACCTTCTTGTCCAATTATTTTGGGACGTCCTTTCCTACGCACCGTTGGTGCTATCATTGACATGAAAGAGGGGAATATAAAATTCCAATTAACTCTCAAGAAAGGGATGGAACACTTCCCTCGAAAGAAGATTAAGTTACCTTTTGAGTCCGTTATACGGGCTAGCTATTCTTTTACTCTTGATAAAACTTGATCTTTTTGCATTATGCCTAGCTTAAAGGCATAAAAGAAAGTGCTTTTGGGAGGCAGCCCACATGAATAAAATTTTATTTTGCTTTTGTTGTGTCTTGATGTTGTTACTACAGTAGCATCATCATTGTATCTTTGCTTTTCAACTTTGTGCCAAGTGTAGCCTCTGATTGCAAGAAAGTTCAAAAGTTGTGATGTGCTGTCCAGGAAACAGATTCTGTCCTTGGATAGAAAAATTCGTATAAAATCACCAGATCATCTTTTTGGTCTGAATTTCTTCGACAGCGTGCTCTATACAATTGTCTTTCGTGCATCTGTTTTGAGTTTTTTGATTAGAGTTGCAGAAGTGCCCCGAACAAATCATTTACTACCTGTTGTTCTGTTTTTCACAGATTCTGTCCTGTTTTGCCTTTCCTTCATTTTGCAAACCTAGAGCTTGCTTTTTCTTTGCAAAAACCTTTTGGCAATCTTGAGAAACAGTAGACCTTCAAGAATATCTTTATTTCGAGCAAGGAACAATTATTTTATTAAGGGTACTAACCTCGCTAATCAGATTATGATGAGTTATGTATGAAGGGAGTTTTCAAGTGTGCGAGGGAAGATGATAAAAAGATTCAGGAGTGTCAAACGCCCAAGCTTGGGGATGCCCCCATGCACCCCCAAGAAATATTCAAGGAGACTCAAGCGTCTAAGCTTGGGGATGCCCCCGTGCATCCCCTTCTCCATCAATATTATCAGTTCGTCTTTCGTTTCACTATATTTTTATCACTTCATGTGTTATGTGCTATGCTTGGAGCGTCTTGCTTTTAGTTTTCCTTTTTAGTTTTCTTTAGCTTTTCATAACGAGTCGGAACTCAGCTTTCTTTATGTGGGAGAGAAACACGCTCCACTTCTACCTAGAACATAACATAGAATTTTCATGTCTATCTTTGCTGTGTGTGTTCTTTGTCTTTCAATAGCTACTATCATGCTTAGCTTTTAGTTTTCATGCTTATCCTTTTAAAGAGCTTTTGTTTAGTTGGTTTCTTGAACTCTCTTTATTTATCATGATTATCTTATTAAGAGAGTTTGCTTCCGTTGCATGGTTGATATGTCTATGATAAAAATGCTACGTGCATAATGGTGCTTAGTGGTTCATGTTTTCTTATGGTTAGTCTCAAATAGCTGGGGGGTTCCCAATGTGTTATTGGAATACCAACATGATTTGTTTGCCTATGATGTGGTATGGTTTAGTAATATCTTCCTTCAAGAATTTATTTTGATTGACTTGCCGTATGCTCACGCATATTTAAGACTGTAAAGAAAGTCTGTCAAGCCTTGATGATCTTTTCTTTCTGAGTAGCGATATAACTACCATGCCTGATTCAATGTTGCTTTGTCGCTCTGCATGATTATGACTGTCATTGCTCTCTTAGTTGGTCGCTCCCAGTCTTTTGCTAACCTTCGCCTGTACTAAGCGGACTGACTGCTTGTGCATCCAAATTCTTTTAAAAACCAGTTATGCCATATGATTCCACCATACCTTCCTACATGGTATTTACCTGCCATTCCTAACGAAGACTTGCATGTACCATCTCGAAATTATTCAAAAAGAAAAAAAAATGCATTCCTATTTTGTGCCTCTGTTTCAAGTTCATGAGGAAGTAGTAGTTAATTCATGATATTTTTAAGTTGGACAAGCTTCACCCCGGGATTGCATGTCTAATGTGCAAACCCATAACACGAGAAGGAACTGGCATTGAGTGCGCCCGGCTCAAAATTAATATAACAAACAAACCCTCCTTCACGCTTTGTTCATGAGAAATCAGAAAACTTTGGCAGTGATAAACAAAGGAGATTAAGAGGATGTGATCGTCCTCATTCGGGAGCCGTTCCTCGAAACTTTTCCATCTCAAGAAGTGATTGAGCTATCTCCTAGCATTCGTTGACGGAACATGCATAATCAAAAAAATAATTATTACCTCTGTTTTTAAAACCAAGAGCTCTGGTACATGTTTTGTCTTTGTTTCCGACTACGGGTTTTCAACCTTGCCAACAAAAGCCACGGTTCGAGAGTCTCCACCTTCTTTTAAAGCACCAACTACTGAGAGCATGATTGTCATTCTGAGTGTAATGTGCATTGTCCCAAAGTAGCATTGTCTTTTGCATGATTGTGATATCGTTTATTCTGAAATCATTGTATCTAGTCATCACTTAAACCTTGGAGGTGCCCCTGCATTTATGTTTTGCTTCACTAAAGGGGGCAAGCGAGATATCACTTTATCATATTTGCACACCATGCTCATTACAAATCTATTTGATGTTTCAGTATCATGTTGTAAAACTTTCAGTTCTTTGTGATTTTCTCATGAGGCAACTTAATTACTACAGATTCATTGTCTCAGTAAGCTTTTGTCATATGACTATGAAAAGTCCTATATGGTTAATAGCATGTCACCACAGAAATTATTCTTGTTATCATTTACCTACTCGAGGACGAGCAGGAATTAAGCTTGGGGATGTTGATACGTCCAAAACGTATCTATAATTTCTGCTTGCTCCATGCCTCTTTTGGGTGATATTGCTATGATATTTATACACTTCCATACACTTTTGATCATATTTGGACTAACCTATTAACTCAGTGCACCCCAGTGCCAGTTTATGTTTTCTGCTGTTTTTGTATTTCAGGTTTTCCCATTACGAGAACTACCAGAAAAATCCCGGAAAAATTATATAAAAAATCAGCGTTCCAGAAGCTTCCCGGTAGCCAAAGTACAGCCGAAGGGGGGCCACCAGGGCTCCAGGCGCCCTGGTGGCGCGGCCCCCCTCCTGGCCGCGCCGGGGGGGCGCCTGGGCCCCCCAGGCCTCCGCTGATGCCCCCCTTTGGCATATATTTATATCGCGTCCCGAAACCCTCGAGACGGGAACCCTTTTTCGCGATCTCATCTCTGTTCCGCCGCCGTCGCGCTTCCAAGATCGGGAGCACCAGGAGAACTCTTCCCGGCACCCTGCCGGAGGGGAGGATCACCACCGGGAGCCTCTCCACCACCATGGACGCCTCCCGGATGAGTTGTGAGTAGTCTCCCTTGGACCATGGGTCCATGACCAGTAGCTATGTGATGTTCTCCTCCCCTTCTTGTGCTTCACTAATTAGTCCTCGTGAGCTGCCCTACATGATCGAGGCACATATGTAATCCTTATGCTGTTGCTATGATGAGTTTGCTGGGATCCGATGGATTGTGAGATTATGTTCAGATTGTGTTTGAGTAATATATTTGATCTACCTCTTTTATATTTATGTTCGTAAGTAATTCTTGCATGTTCTCCGTTGTTATTTATTGCTTTGGCCAAGTAGTAGGTAGTGACTCCAAGAGGGAACGTTATGCTTGATTGTGGGTTCATGCCCCTCGATGACTAGCTTGAGTGACAGAAACATGAGTCTAGGGGATGTGCTGTTACCACAAGGGGGAAAACAACGGTGCTTGTGCCCGCGGGTGCAAGGATTGTTTACTTTACGCAAAGTTCTTTTATGCAGTTGTCTGTTGCTTTGAGTTTACACTATGGGTGGGACTCGCAACTTAATACCAGCGAGATATTCTGGATAGATATCTCAAGGTGGATGATTAGTAGTAGATGCAGATGGATTTCGGTCTACTTGCCTTGGCGTACCGCCCATGCTTTGAACCTCTACCTTTCTTGTAACATAGTTAACATTGGTTTGCGCACATAATTCTGTCAATTGCCCAGCTGTAATTCGTTTACCTCACATACTATTTTATCTTCTTTTGGGAGAGAGACATCACTAGTGAACATCATGGGACCCCGGTCCATATTACCATCATTGATCACATCCGCTATTTACTTTCCGCTTTTTACTTACTATTGCAGCAAAACCTATCACTATTATCACTTGCGTTTGATCCTTTGTAAACTACAAGGCCGGAGAGATTGACAACCTCTCTGTACTCGTTGGGAGCAAAGTTATTTGTATCTGTGTGCAGGTCCATGTTGATTGCTAATATCTGGCGCCATTAGCAGTTGACACCTTCTTGTTGAAACTGGGAGTCTCAGGGAAATCGATCCTTGGTATCTTTGCCAAGGGAAAACTTCCGCTACACTGCATCTCAAACCTTCCACTTGGGGTAACCAACGAGGGGCGAGAAGCCATCACTATGTGGTCAATTCTCTCTCCCATGATGTGATCTTTGTTGTGATCAATGGCTATGTTAATCTAGGGTGATCCCATGATATTTCCCCTTCCTCTATGTATTGGATTGATGTACTCACTTGTCTTTATCTAGTATAATCCCCGAGACCAAGGTGACAGCGGTCTATTGGACATGGATTAGAAGAATATTTTCATGGGTGATTTCCTTTTTTGTGTGTTGATTGAAGATTGAGAGTCTCTTGGTGCTTGTCTTTGACTATCCTTGAGATATGTTGTGGTGATTGTGGTACTCTCTTTGGATGGCCGCGGTGACATTGGGAAATCCATATATTGAGAACTACGAACTTAGACGTGTGCTTTTGTAGCCCTACATAATTCTCGTCCTCTCTTGACCACAAAGGAATGACCTCCGAGTGCATGTTTTATGGGAAATATCATTTGATTCGATTATGTTAATGTTGTTGGGAGTTGCCACTAGTGAAAGTATGAAGCCTAGGCCTTGTTTCCACCATTGCAATACCATTTGTGCTCACGTTTACCACTTGTTTGCTTGCTGCACTTTTTATCACAGATTTATATTACTTTGCTTTGCCACTCCTATCATCCATATTTTACCATCTCTTCGCCGAACTAGTGCACCTATACATCTGACAAGTGTATTAGGTGTGTTGGGGACACAAGAGACTTCTTGTATCTTGATTGCAGGGTTGCTTGAAAGGGGTACGTTCAACCTCCACTTCCCTGAGTTCGATAAACCTTGGGTTACTCACTTAAGGGAAATTTGCTGCTGTCCTACAAACCTCTGCTCTTGGAGGCCCAACACTGTGTACAGGAATAGAAGCGTGTAGTAGACATCAAGTACATAGCTGCTTCCGAAGTAGCGCAGGAAGGAGTCTGGATGGAGGAGTTCATCACCGACCTAGGAGTTATTCCAAGCGTGTCGGGCCCGATGACTCTCTTCTGTGACAACACTGGAGCTATTGCCATTGCCAAGGAGCCCAGGTTTCACAAGAAGACCAAGCACATCAAGCGCCATTTCAACTCCATTCGGAATTATATTCTCGATGGAGACATAGATATTTGTAAAGTGCACACAGATCTGAATGTCGTAGATCCATTGACTAAACCTCTTCCACGAGCAAAACATGATCAACACCAGAACTCTATGGGTGTTCGATTCATCACAATGTAACTAGATTATTGACACTAGTGCAAGTGGGAGACTGTTGGAAATATGCCCTAGAGGCAATAATAAAATGGTTATTATTATATTTCCTTGTTCATGATAATTGTCTGTTATTCTTGTTTGAATTGTATTATCCGGAAACAGTGATACATGTGTGTGAATACATAGACCACAACGTGTCCCTGTTAAACCTCTAGTTACTAGCTCGTTGATCAACAGATGGTTATGGTTTCCTGACCATGGACATTGCATGTTGTTGATAACGGGATCACATCATTAGGAGAATGATGTGATGGACAAGACCCAATCCTAAGCCTAGCACAAGATCGTGTAGTTCGTAATGCTAAAGCTTTTCCAATGTCAAGTATCTTTTCCTTAGACCATGAGGTTGTGCAACTCCCGGATACCGTAGGAATACTTTCGGTGTGCCAAACGTCACAACATAACTGGTTGGCTATAAAGGTATACAAAGGGTATCTCAGAAAGTATCTGTTGGGTTGGCACGAACCGAGACTGGGATTTGTCACTCCGTGTGACGGAGAGGTATCTCTAGGCCCACTCGGTAAGACATCATCATCATGAGCTCAATGTGACTAAGGTGTTGGTCACGGGATGATGTATTACGAAACGAGTAAAGAGACTTGCCATGACGAGACTCAACAAGGTATCGGTATACCGACGATCGAATCTCGGGCAAGTACTATACCGATAGACAAAGGGAATTGTCTACGGGATTGATTGAATCCTTGACATCGTGGTTCATCCGATGAGATCATCGAGGAGCATGTGGGAGCCAACATGGGTATCCAGACCCTGCTGTTGGTTATTGATCGGAGAGTCGTCTCGGTCATGTCTACGTGTCTCCCGAACCCATAGGGTCTACACACTTAAGGTTCGGTGACGCTAGGGTTATAGAGATATAAGTATGCGGTAACACGAAAGTTGTTCGGAGTCCCGGATGAGATCCCGGACGTCACGAGGAGTTCCGGAATGGTCCGGAGGTAAAGATTTATATATAGGGAGTCAGTTTTCGGCCACCAGGAAAGTTTCGGGGTCACCGGTATTGTACCGGGACCACCTAAAGGGTCCCGGGGGTCCACCAGGTGGGGCCACCTATCCCGGAGGGCCACATGGGCTGAAGTGGGAGGGGAACCAGCCCCTGGTGGGCTGGTGCGCCCCCCTTGGGCCTCCCCCTGCGCCTAGGGTTGGAAACCCTAGGGGTGGGGGCGCCTCCACCTGGCTTGGGGGTCAAGTTTCCCCCCTGGCCGCCGCCCCCCATTGAGATGGGATCTCCTAGTGTCGGCGCCCCCCCAGGGCCCCTATATATAGTGGGGGGAGGGTGGCCAGCCGCACCCATGCCCTGGCGCCTCCCTCTCCCTCCCGTGACACTTCTCCCTCCTCCCGCAGTGCTTGGCGAAGCCCTGCTGGAATCCCGCTGCTTCCACCACCACGCCGTCGTGCTGCTGGATCTCCATCAACCTCTCCTCCCCCTTGCTGGATCAAGAAGGAGGAGACGTCACTGCTCTGTACGTGTGTTGAACGCGGAGGTGCCGTTCGTTCGGCGCTAGGATCATCGGTGATTTGGATCACGACGAGTACGACTCCATCATCCACGTTCTCTTGAACGCTTCCGCTCGTGATCTACAAGGGTATGTAGATGCACTCCCCTCTCCCTCGTTGCTAGATGACTCCATAGATTGATCTTGGTGAAGCGTAGAAATTTTTTGAATTCTGCTACGTTCCCCAACAGGTACTAGTGACTGATTTTGGTTTAGTAAAAATATTGGTGTTAAAGGTTTGTGATTCCCGAAGCATGCACGTATGGTCTCCTAACTATGTAACCAAATTGGCGCGCATTGTATTTTGATTGTTAATCTTTGCGTGAAGGTCGGGGGCGCGCGATGGTTAACTTCGACCAACCTCCCCCCTATGAGCATGCATCGTAGTATTTTGCTTCGAGAGCTAATAGATTTTTTGCAATAAGTATGTGAGTTCTTTATGACTAATGTTGAGTCCATGGATTATATGCACTCTCACCCTTCCACCTTGCTAGCCACTCTAGTACCACACAATTTTCGCCGGTGCATCAAACCACCTTATACCCTTCCTCAAAACAGCCGCCATACCTACCTATTATGGCATTTCCACAGCCATTTCGAGAAATATTGCCATGTAACTTCATAGTTTCGTTTGTTATGACACGCACCATCATTGTCATATTGCTTTGCATGATCGTAAGACAGCTAGCATGATGTTTTCATGGCTTGTCCGTTTTTTTATGCCATTGCTATGCTAGATCATTGCACATCCTGGTACACCGCCGGAGGCATTCATATAGAGTCATTTTTTTCTCTAGCATCGAGTTGGAATATCGAGTTGTAAGTAAATAAAAGTGTGATGATCATCATTATTAGAGCATTCTCCCAAAAAAAGAAAAAAAAAGCCAAATAAAAAAAGGAAGGCCCAAAAAAAAGGGACAATCCTACTATCTTTTTTCCACACTTGTGCTTCATCATAGCACCATGTTCTTCATGATAGAGAGTCTTCTATATTGACACTTCCATATACTAGTGGAAATTTTCATTATAGAACTTGTCTTGTATATTCCAATGACGGGATTCCTCAAATGCCCTAGGTTTTCATGAGCAAGCAAGTTGATGCACACCCACTAGTTTTTCTTTTGAGCTTTCATACACTTGTAGCTCTAGTGCATCCGTTACATGGCAATCCCTACTCACTCACATTGATATCATTTGATGGGCATCTCCATAGTCCATTGATTTGCCTAGTCGATGTGACACTTTCTCCCTACTTTTGTCTACTACCACCTTCTATTCCACCCATAGTGCTATGTCCATGGTTCACGCTCGTGTATTGCGTGAAGAGTTGAGAAGGTTCGAAAAAGTAAAATATGAAAACAATTGCTTGGCTGACACCGGTATGGGCATGAGGGGTACCTTGTGTTAAGAAAAGGGAGCATAAAAGACTATATGATATTGTAGGGATAACGTTCTTTAGCATTGATATTTTGAAAGACTTGATAGTTTATTGGGATGCCCGAGTATTAAATTCTTTTATGTCAAATGATAGACTATTGCTTTGAATCACTCGTGTCTTAATATTAATGCCATGATTAGATTACATGATCAAAATTATGCTAGGTAGCATTCCACATAAAAAATTATCTTTCTTATCATTTACCTACTCGAGGACGAGCAGGAATTAAGCTTGGGGATGCTGATACGTCTTCATCGTATCTATAATTTTTGATTGTTCCATGCCAATATTATACAACTTTCATATACTTTTGGCAAATTTTATACTATTTTTGGGACTAACATATTGATCCAGTGCCCAGTGCCAGTTCCTGTCTGTTGCATGTTTTTTGTTTCACAGAATATCCATATCAAACAGAGTCCAAATGGGATAAAAACGGACGGAGATTTGTTTTGGAATATATGTGAATTTTTAGAAGTGGAATCAACGTGAGATGATCCCCGAGTGGCCCACGAGGGTGAGGGGCGCGCCCCAAGGGGTCAGGCGCGCCCTGGGCCCTCATGGCCACTCTGTAAGGCGGTTGGTGCCCTTCTTTCGCCGCAAGAAAGCTAATATCTGGATAAAAATCGTGTTAAAAATTCAGCCGAATCGGAGTTACAGATCTCCGGGAATATAAGATACACTGAAAGGCCATAATCTGGGAACGCAAAAATAGAGAGAGACAGAGAGACAAATCCAATTTCGGAGGGGCTCTCGCCCCTCTGCCGCCATGGACGCCATGGACTAGAGGGGAAAGCCTTCTCCCACCTACGGAGAAGGCCAAGGAAGAAGGAGAAGGAGGGGCTCTCTCTCCCCCTTGCTTCCGGTGGCGCCGGAGTGCCACCGGGGCCATCATCGTGTGATGGTGATCTACACCAACACCTCCGTAATATTCACCAACATCTTCATCACCTTCCCCCATCTATCTAGAGCGGTCCATTCTCCCGCAACCCGCTGTACCCTCTACTTGAACATGGTGCTTTATGCTTCATATTATTATCCAATGACGTGTTGCTATCTTATGATGTCTGAGTAGATTTTCGTTGTCCTATCGGTAATTGGTGAATTGCTATGATTGGTTTAAATTTCTTGTGGTTATGTTGTTGTCCTTCGGTGCCCATCATATGAGTGCGCGCATGGATCACACCATAGGGTTAGTTGTATGTTGATAGGACTATGTATTGGAGGGCAAGAGTGACAAAAGCTTCAACCTAGCATAGTAATTGATGCATACGGGGTTGAAGGGGGACCAATATATATCTTAATGCTATGGTTGGGTTTTACCTTAATGAACGTTAGTAGTTGTGGATGCTTGCTAATAGTTCCAATCATAAGTGCATAGAATTCCATGTCAGGGATGACATGCTAGCAGTGGCCTCTCCCACATAAAACTTTCTATCGGTCTAGTAACGTAGTCAATTGCTTAGGGACAATTTCGCAACTCCTACCACCACTTTTCCACACTCGCTATACTAACTTTATTGCTTCTTTACCTAAACAGCCCCTAGTTTTTTATGTGTTATTTATATTCTTGCAAACCTATCACGTTACACCTACAAAATATTTCTAGTTTTATACTTGTTCTAGGTAAAGCGGACGTCAAGTGTGCGTACAGTTGTATCGGTGGTCGATAGAACTTGAGGGAATATTTGTTCTACCTTTAGCTCCTCGTTGGGTTTGACACTTTTAATTATCGAAAGATGCTACACCTGATCCCCTACACTTGTGGGTTATCAAGACCTTTTTCTGGCGCCGTTGCCAGGGAGCAATAGCGTGGGGTGAATATTCTCGTGTGTGCTTGTTTGCTTTATCAGTAAGTAGATTTTATTTGATGTTCTAAGTTGTTCTCTATCTTTAGTTATGGATATGGAATGTGAAATACCAAGACAAATTAGGTGTACTTGCTACTCATGGAGATGGGGAACCTCCTAAAACCCGCGATGCTCATTATGTAAAAGATATTTTGTACTACTTTGATAATCGTGAGCAAACCCCATTCAACTATATAATGGGAGTAACATTGGATCAACGTGAATACTTTATGGTTTATCGCTTGACACAAAAAAAAGGAAACTATTATGGGATCAAATTTATATGTTGCATTGGTATGCTCGACAACTATGCTTGAGATATGATTATACTTGTTGCTCTAGGATGAAGGCTGCACACCTTCCCTTTTCATGCGAATTTAATGATAATGAAACCTTAGCTTCTTATGCTAATGGTATATATGATTATTATGATGTGGAACAAATAGAAGAATTTGTTGCTTTTAAGGGTGCTTATGAAATTGAATCTCTGTTTAAAAGGTATGAAGCTTTTGATGATGATGTTTATAGGTCTGAAAATATTGCCATGAGAATTATGAATACAATTCCAATATTGATTCGTTTATTGAGAATGTCTCCGCTATCCAAGAAGAGACTAATATTTTGCAGGAGTCTATGGAAGAAGAAATTAATGACATTGTGAGTTCATTGGATGAAAAAGATGAGGAGGAGAGCGAAGAAAAAAAGGAAGAAGAGCGGATTGATCACCCGTGCCCACCTTCTAATGAGAGTAACTCTTTATCTCATACATTATTTAATTTCCGTTCATGCTTACCGAAGGATGAATGCTATGATGATTGCTATGATCCCGTTGATTCTTTTAAAATATCCCTTTTTGATGATGCTTGCTATGCTTGTGGCCAAGATGCCAATATGAATTATGCTTATGGAGATAAACTTGCTATAGTTACTTATGTTAAACATGAGATAGTTGCTATTGCACCCACACATGATAGTCCAATTATCTTTTTGAATTCTCCAAACTACACTATATCAGAGAAGTTTGCACTTATTAAGGATTATATTGATGGGTTGTGTTTTACTACTACACATGATGATTTTGATAGATATAATATGCATGTTCTTGCTGCTCCTACTTGCAATTATTATGACAGAGGAACTACATCTCCGCCTCTCTATGTTTCCAACATGATAAAATTGCAAGAAACGGCTTATACTATGCATTGGCCTTTACTTGATGTGCATGAATTGTTCTTGTATGACATGCCTATCCAGAGGAAGAGAGTTAAACTTCGTTTTTGCATGACACATATAACTTTGTGCTCACTACTAAATGTCAAATCATTGATAATTTAAATTGTCTTTGATATACCTTGGGAACTGGGTGGATCCATTACTTGAGCACTATATGCCTAGCTTAATGGCTTTAAAGAAAGCGCTGCCAGGGAGACAGCCCGGAAGTTTTAGAGATTCATTTATTTATGTTGTGTGCTTTTATAAAGTTTAAAAACAAAAAATAAAGAGGGGAACCTAAAACTTTCTCAAAAAGAAAAGTCAAAGTAAGAAGGATGAGCACCGTTGAAATGGGGGAGCTCCTTGAACTTTGTTCATGCCCATGGAAACCTTGCAAATCTTGAACTACGAAAACTTTTCAATAAAAATAGTTATCCCCTTGTACAATTCCATTGTATTATAAAAATAATGTGCCAAGATTTTCCTTTAGGATGATTAAACTGCTTGTTGGTTTGTGCGGTGCAAAAACAGAAACTTTGGCTGTAGTGCGCGATTTTACATTTTTTACTGGATGTCGAAAGAATCTGAAACTTTTTGCAAAGTCTTGCTATACAAATTGTTGATTTTTCCTAATTTTTCCACAATTTTTAGAGTTACAGAAGTATGGTTAATGTTCAGATTACTACAAACTGTCCTGTTTTCACCGATTGCTGTTATAGCTTCATTATTTGCATATGTTTGAATTCTTGTTGAAGCCTCCTTGACTTGGGGCCATTGAATTGTGATAGCATACAGTGGGTAATGTTTGTTCATAATTATACAATAATGTTAGAGCAGTACATGATGGGATTTCATTGATCATATGTACTAACCCCGTCACTAAAAGTTCGGTTAAGTTTTGTGTGGATGAAGTGTTCGAAGATCGAGGAGGTCTCGATGTGAGAAGAAGGAGGAGAGGCAAGAGCTCAAGCTTGGGGATTCCCAAGGCACCCCAAGTAACTATTAAAGGAGCCTCAAGCGTCTAAGCTTGGGTATGCGTCGGAAGGCATCCCATCTTTCTTCAACAAGTATCGGTATGTTTTCGGATTCGTTTCGTTCACATGATATGCGTAAACTCTTGGAGCGTCGTGTGCTTTTTTCTTTTTCTTTTAATAAATGCACCATGCTGGTATAAGATAGACCTTGGTTGATTTATAGAATGCTCTTTGCACTTCACTTATATCTTTTGAGTGTGGCTTTATAGAATGCTTCATGTGCTTCACTTATATCATTTGAAGTTTGGATTGCCTGTTTCTCTTCACATAGAAAACCGCCATTTGTAGAATGCTATTTTGCTTCACTTATATTTGTTAGAGCGTGGGCATATCTTTTGTAGATAGAATTAAACTCTCTAGTTTCACTTATATCTATTTAGAGAGTTGACAGGAATTGGTCATTCACATGGTTAGTCATAAAATCCTACATAAACTTGTAGATCGCTGAATATGATATGTTTGATTCCTTGCAATAGTTTTGCGATTTAGAGATGCTAATATGTCGGAGGTACTAGTGAATGATTTTGGTTCAGTAAAAATATTGGTGTTAAGGTTTGTGATTCCCGAAGCATGCACGTATGGTCTCCTAACTATGTAACCAAATTGGCGCGCATTGTATTTTGATTGTTTATCTTTGCGTGAAGGTCGGGGGCGCGCGATGGTTAACTCCTACCAACCCCCCCCCCCTATGAGCATGCATCGTAGTATTTTGCTTTGAGGGCTAATAGATTTTTTTGCAATAAGTATGTGAGCTCTTTATGACTAATGTTGAGTCCATGGATTATACGCACTCTCACCCTTCCACCTTGCTAGCCACTCTAGTACCGCGCAATTTTCACCGGTGCATCAAACCACCTTATACCCTTCCTCAAAACAGCCACCATACCTACCTATTATGGCATTTCCATAGTCATTCCGAGATATATTGCCATGTAACTCCACAGTTCCGTTTGTTATGACACGCACCATCATTTTCCTATTGCTTTGCATGATCGTAAGACAGCTAGCATGATGTTTTCATGGCTTGTCCGTTTTTTGATGTCATTGCTATGCTAGATCATTGCACATCCCGGTACACCGCCGGAGGCATTCATATAGAGTTTTTTTCTAGCATCGAGTTGTAATATCGAGTTGTAAGTAAATAAAAGTGTGATGATCATCATTATTAGAGCATTGTCCCGCAAAAAAGAAAAAAAATAAGAAATGCCAAATAAAAAAAGGAAGGCCCCAAAAAAGAAAAGATAAAATAAAAATAAAAAGGGACAATGCTACTATCTTTTTTCCACACTTGTGCTTCATCATAGCACCATGTTCTTCATAATAGAAAGTCTCCTATGTTCACACTTCCATATACTAGTGGGAATATTCATTATAGAACTTGGCATGTATATTCCAATGACGGGCTTCCTCAAATGCCCTAGGTTTTCATGAGCAAGCAAGTTGATGCACACCCACTAGTTTTTCTTTTGAGCTTTCATACACTTATAGCTCTAGTGCATCCGTTACATGGCAATCCCTACTCACTCACATTGATATCAATTGATGGACATCTCCATAGTCCATTGATTTGCCTAGTCGATGTGAGACTTTCTCCCTACTTTTGTCTACTACCACCTTCTATTCCACCCATAGTGCTATGTCCATGGTTCACGCTCATGTATTGCATGAAGAGTTGAGAAGGTTCAAAAAAGTAAAGTATGAAAACAATTTCTTGGCTAACACCGGGATGGGCATGAGGGGTACCTTGTGTTAAGAAAAGGGAGCATAAAAGACTATATGATTTTGTAGGGATAACGTTCTTTAGCATTGATATTTTGAAAGACTTGATAGTTTGTTGGGATGCCCGAGTATTAAATTATTTTATGTCAAATGATAGACTATTGCTTTGAATCACTCGTGTCTTAATATTCATGCCATGATTAGATTACATGATCAAAATTATGCTAGGTAGCATTCCACATCAAAAAATATCTTTTTTATCATTTACCTACTCGAGGACGAGCATGAAGTAAGCTTGGGGATGCTGATACGTCTCCGTCGTATCTATAATTTTTGATTGTTCCATGCCAATATTATACAACTTTCATATACTTTTGGCAACTTTTTATATTATTTTTGGGACTAACATATTAATCCAGTGCCCAGTGCCAGTTCCTGTTTGTTGCATGTTTTTTGTTTTGCAGAATATCCATATCAAACGGAGTCCAAATGGGATAAAAATGGACGAATATTTGTTTTGGAATATATGTGAATTTTGGGAAGTGGAATCAACGTGAGATGATGCTCGAGTGGCCCACGAGGGTGAGGGGCGCGCCCCAGGGGGTCAGGCACGCCCTGGGCCCTCGTGGCCACTCCGTAAGGCGGTTGGTGCCCTTTTTTCGCCACAAGGAATATAATATCCGGAGAAATAACGTGTCAAAAATTCAACCCAATCGGAGTTACGGATCTCCGAGAATATAAGAAACGGTGAAAGGCCAGAATCTGGGAACGCAGAAACACAGAGAGGCAGAGAGACAGATCCAATCTCGGAGGGGCTCTCGCCCCTCTGCCGCCATGGAGGCCATGGACCAGAGGGAAAACCCTTCTCCCACCTAGGGAGAAGGCCAAGGAAGAAGGATAAGGAGGGGGGCTCTCTCCCCCTCACTTCCGATGGCGCCGGAGTGCCACCGGAGCCATCATCGTGTGACGGCGATCTACACCAATACCTCCGTCATCTTCACCAACATCTTCATCACCTTCCCCCATCTATCTACAGCGGCCCACTCTCCCGCAACCCGATGTACCGTCTACATGAACATGGTGGTTTATGCTTCCTATTATTATCCAATGATGTGTTGCTATTCTATGATATCTAAGTAGATTTTCGTTGTCCTATCGGTAATTGGTGAATTGCTATGATTGGTTTAAATTTCTTGTGGTTATGTTGCCGTCCTTTGGTGCCCATCATATGAGCGCGCGCATGGATCACACCATAAGGTTAGTTGTATGTTGATAAGACTATGTATTGGAGGGCAAGAGTGGCAGAAGCTTCAACCTAGCATATAAATTGATGCATATAGGATTGAAGGGGGGCCAATATATATCTTAATGCTATGGTTGGGTTTTACCTTAATGAACGTTAGTAGTTGTGGAGGGCAAGAGTGGCAGAAGCTTCAACCTGTCATAACGGTTCGACCGATAAAAATCTTCGTAGAGTATGTAGGATCCAATATGAGCATCCAGGTTCCGCTATTGGTTATTGACCGGAGATGTGTCTCGGTCATTTCTACACAGTTCTCGAACTCATAGGGTACGCACGCTTAATGTTCGATGACGATATTGTATTATATGAGTTATGTGATTTAGTGACCAAATGGTGTTCGGAGTCCCGTATGAGATTACGAACATGACGTGAAGTCTCGAAATGGTTGAGAGGTAAAGATTGATATATAGGATGATGGTATTCGGACACCGAAAGTGTTCCAGGGGTACAGGGTACTTATCGGGTCACCGGAAGGAGTTTCGAGCACCCCCGGCAGAAGCTATGGGCCTTCCGGGCCAAGAGGGGAAACACACTAGCCACACAGGGGCTGGTGCGCCCCCCCTGATACGTCCAAAACGTATCTATAATTTTTGCTTGCTCCATGCCTCTTTTGGGTGATATTGCTATGTTATTTATACACTTCCATACACTTTTCATCATATTTGGACTAACCTATTAACTCAGTGCACCCCAGTGCCAGTTTCTGTTTTCGGTTGTTTTTGTATTTCAGGTTTTCACATTACGAGAACTGCTAGAAAAAATCCAGAAAAATTATATAAAAAATCAGCGTTCTAGAACCTACCAGGCATCCGAAGCACAGCCGGAGGGGGGCCACCATGGCCCCAGGCGCCCTGGCGGCGCCCCCCCCCCTGGGCCGCACCGGGGGGGCGCTTGGGCCCCCCGAGGCTCCGCTGATGCCCCCCCTTTGGCATATATTTAAAGCGTGTCCCGAAACCCTCGAGACGGGAACTCTTTTTCACGATCTCATCTCTGTTCCGCCGCCGCCGCCGCTTCCAAGATCGGGAGCACCAGGAGAACTCTTCCCGGCACCCTGCCGGAGGGGAGGATCACCACCGGGAACTTCTCCACCACCATGGACGCCTCCCGGATGAGTTGTGAGTAGTCTCCCTTGGACCATGGGTCCATGACCAGTAGCTATGTGATGTTCTCCTCCCGTTCTTGTGCTTCACTAATTAGTCCTCGTGAGCTGCCCTACATGATCGAGGCACATATATAATCCTTATGCTGTTGCTATGATGAGTTTGCTGGGATCCGATGGATTATGAGATTATGTTCAGATTGTGTTTGAGTAATATATTTGATTCACCTCTTTTATATTTATGTTCGTAAGTAATTCTTGCATGTTCTCCGTTGTTATTTATTGCTTTGGCCAAGTAGTAGGTAGTGACTCCAAGAGGGAACGTTATGCTTGATTGTGGGTTCATGCCCCTCGATGACTAGCTTGAGTGACAGAAACATGAGTCTAGGGGATGTGATGTTGCCACAAGGGGGAAAACAACGGTGCTTGTGCCCGCGGGTGCAAGGATAGTTTACTTTACGCAAAGTTCTTTTAATGCAGTTGTCTGTTGCTTTGAGTTTACACTATGGGTGGGACTCGCAACTTAATACCAGCGAGATGTTCTGGATAGATATCTCAAGGTGGATGATTAGTAGTAGATGCAGATGGATTTCGGTCTACTTACCTCGGCGTACCGCCCATGCTTTGAACCTCTACCTTTCTTGCAACTTAGTCAGCATTGGTCCTGTCAATTGCCCAGCTGTAATTCGTTTACCTCACATAGCAGTTTTATCGTCTTTTGGGAGAGAGACATCACTAGTGAACATCATGAGACTCCGGTCCATATTACCATCATTGATCACATCCGCTATTTACTTTTCCGCTTTTTACTTACTATTGCAATTATACCTATCACTATTATCACTTCCGTTTGATCCTTTGTAAACTACAAGGCCGGAGGGATTGACAACCTCTCTGTACTCGTTGGGAGCAAAGTTATTTGTATCTGTGTGCAGGTCCACGTTGATTGCTAATATCTGGCGCCGTTGGCAGTTGACACCTTCTTGTTGAAAATAGGAGTCTCAGGGAAAACGATCCTTGGTATTGCCAAGGGAAAACTTCTGATACACTGCATCTCAAACCTTCCACTTGGGGTAACCTACGAGGGGTGAGAAGCCACCTAGCAAAGCAATTTCTGGCGCCGTTGCCGGGGACTCCACTCTTCAGGATAGGGGAGTTGCACGCTATCTTTTATCTTTGCTTTTAGTCTTGTTAGTTTACCTTTCAGTTTTTGCTTTAGTATCCTTTATCAAAAATTACAAAAAAAAATATTTTGCTTTTCTGTTAGTAGTCCTTTCTGTTTAGCCAAACATGTTAGGATTTGGTGCTTTGAGGGAATCAGAAGTTCTAGATTTCCATCAAAGGGATGGAGAAAATATGAAGAAGGCATGGGACAGAATTTCTGATGCACATAGGAGAATTATGCTTTGGATACCTATAAAAATTGTGCTTAGAAATTTTTACCATGGTCTTTTTAAATGGTGTAAACACTCTCTTGATATTATAGCCGAGGGAGATTTCCTAGAGTGTGATGAAGCTAGAGCTCTCGAAATTATACATGGTCTATCTAGTTACTTTGTTTATGATCATAACTTTGATACTGTCATAGATAGACTTGCTACTATTGAAAAGAGAATGGATGCTCTAGACTTGATGAAGGTAGAGAAACCTAAACCCAATAAGAAAGACATTTTGGAAATAGACAATGATTGGGAGCCTTTTGTTAGGATTAGCATCTCTAATCAAGACTTCCTTGCTTATTGTGATATTGGATCTATGGTTTCTACCATGCCAAAAATTGTTCATGATTCTTTAAAATTTAACATGGATAGATTACCATCTTATCATGAACACACTAATGGAGATATTTCTGAAATCCAGGGAAGAATAAAAGATGTGCCAGTTAAATTCCTTAAAGGGATTGCAATGATTGATTTCTTCATCATGGAGCCAAACCAAGGAAATATAGTGCTTGGAAGGGACTTCCTCCGAGCAGTAAAAGGCTTCATTGATATAGGTAAGGGACAAATCCGCTTGCGCGGAAAGGCAAAAGGTGTGTACCCCTTTCCTAGAAGGAACAAGAGTGAACTTGTTGAGGAACCATTTGAAGCAATCTATAGCTCCGATTATTATGATGGTTATTGATTCCTCTATGCATTATGCCTAGCTTAAAGGCATAAAAGAAAGCGCTTTTGGGAGGCAGCCCAATGAATAAATTTTTTTTTTGTTGTGTCTTGATGTTGTTACTACTGTAGCATCATCATTGTATCTTTGCTTTTCAATTTTGTGCCAAGTATAGCCTCTGATTGCAAGAAAGTTCAAAAGTTGTGACGTGCTGTCCAGGAAACAGATTCTGTCCTTGGATAGAAAAATTCGTATAAAATCACCAGATCATCTTTTTGGTCTGAATTTTTTCGACAGCGTGCTCTATATAATTGTCTTTCGTGCGTCTGTTTTGAGTCTTTTTATTAGAGTTGCAGAAGTGCCCCGGAAAAATCATTTACTACCTGCTGTTCTGTTTTTCACAGATTCTGTCCTGTTTTGCCTTTCTTTCATTTTGCAAACCTAGAGCTTGCTTTTTCTTTGCAAAAACCTTTTGGCAATCTTGAGAAACAGTAGAACTTCAAGAATATCTTTATTTACAGCAAGGAACAATTATTTTATTATGGGTACTAACCTCGCAAATCAGATTATGATGAGTTATGTATGAAGGGAGTTTTCAAGTGTGCGAGAGAAGATGATAAAAAGATTCAGGAGTGTCAAACGCTCAAGCTTGGGGATGCCCCCATGCACCCCCAAGAAATATTCAAGGAGACTCAAGCGTCTAAGCTTGGGGATGCCCCCGTGCATCCCCTTCTCCATCAACATTATCAGTTCGTCTTTCGTTCCACTATATTTTAATCACTTCATGTGTTATGTGCTATGCTTGGAGCGTCTTGCTTTTAGTTTTCCTTTTAGTTTTCTTTAGCTTTTCATAACGAGTCGGGACTCAGCTTTCTTTATGTGGGAGAGAAACACGCTCCACTTCTACCTAGAACATAACATAGAATTTTTCATATATATCCCTGCTGTGTGTGTTCTTTGTCTTTCAATAGCTACTATCATGCTTAGCTCTTAGTTTTCATGCTTATCTTTTTAAAGAGCTTTCGTTTAGTTGGTTGCTTGAACTCTCTTTAGTCATCATGCTTATCTTATTAAGAGAGTTTGCTTCCGTTGCATTGGTTGATATGTCTATGATAAAGATGCTACGTGCATAATGGCGCTTAGTAGTTCAGGTTTTCTTATGGTTAGTCCCAAATAGCTGGGGGGTTCCCAATGTGTTATTGGAGTACCAACATGATTTGTTTGCCTATGATGTGGTATGGTTTAGTAATATCTTCCTTCAAAGAATTTATTATGATTGACTTGGCGTATGCTCACGCATATTTAAGACTGTAAAGAAAGTCTGTCAAGCCTTGATGATCTTTTGTTTCTGAGTAGCGATATAACTTCCATGCATGATTCAATGTTGCTTTGTCGCTCTGCATGATTATGACCGTCATTGCTCTCTTAGTTGGTCGCTCCCAGTCTTTTGCTAACCTCCACCTGTACTAAGCGGACTGACTGCTTGTGCATCCACATCCTTTTAATCCAGTTATGCCATATGAGTCCACCATACCTTCCTACATGGTATTTACCTGCCATTCCTAACGGAGACTTGCATGTGCCATCTCGAAATTATTCAAAGAAAAAAAAAGCATTCCTATTTTGTGCCTCTGTTGTAAGTTCATGAGGAAGTAGTGGTTAATTCATGATCTTTTTAAGTTGGACAAGCTTCACCCCGGGATTGCATGTATAATGTGCAAACCCATAATACGAGAAGGAACTGGCATTGAGTGCGCCCGGCTCAAAAAGATAATATAACAAACAAACCCACCTTCACGCTTTGTTCATGAGAAATCAGAAAACTTTGGCAGTGATAAACAAAGGAGATTAAGAGGATGTGATCGTCCTCATTCGGGAGCCGTTCCTCGAAACTTTTCCATCTCAAGAAGTGATTGAGTGGTCTGCTAGCATTCGTTGACGAAACATGCATGATCTAAAAAAAATATTACCTCTGTTTTAAAACCAAGAGCTCTGGTACATGTTTTGTCTTTGTTTCCGACTACGGGTTTTCAACCTTGCCAACAAAAGCCACGGTTTGAGAGTCTCCACCTTCTTTTAAAAGCACCAACTACTGAGAGCATGATTGTCATTCTGAGTGTAATGTGCATTGTCCCAAAGTAGCATTGTCTTTTGCATGACTGTGATATCGTTTATTCTGAAATCATTGTATCTAGTCATCACTTAAACCTTGGAGGTGCCCCTGCATTTATGTTTTGCTTCACTAAAGGGGGGCAAGCTAGATATCACTTTATCATATTTGCACATCATGTTCATTACAAATCTATTTGATGTTTCAATATCATATTGTAAAACTTTCAGTTCTTTGTGATTTTCTCATGAGGCAACTTAATTACTATAGATTCATTGTCTCAGTAAGCTTTTGTCATATGACTATGAAAAAGTCCTATATGGTTAATAGCATGTCACCACAGAAATAATTCTTGTTATCATTTACCTGCTCGAGGACGAGCAGGAATTAAGCTTGGGGATGTTGATACGTCCAAAACGTATCTATAATTTCTGCTTGCTCCATGCCTCTTTTGGGTGATATTGCTATGTTATTTATACACTTCCATACACTTTTGATCATATTTGGACTAACCTATTAACTCAGTGCACCCCAGTGCCAGTTTCTGTTTTCGGCTGTTTTTGTATTTCAGGTTTTCACATTACGAGAACTGCCAGAAAAAATCCAGAAAAATTACATAAAAAATCAGCGTTCCAGAACCTACCAGGCATCCGAAGCTAAGCCGGAGGGGGGCCACCAGGGCCCCAGGCGCCCTGGCGGCGCCCCCCCCCCCCTGGGCCGCGCCGGGGGGGCGCCTGGGCCCCCCGAGGCTCCGCTGATGCCCCCCCTTTGGCATATATTTAAAGCATCTCCCGAAACCCTCGAGACAGGAACTCTTTTTCGTGATCTCATCTCTGTTCCGTCGCCGCCGCCGCTTCCAAGATCGGGAGCACCAGGAGAACTCTTCCCGGCACCCTGCCGGAGGGGAGGATCACCACCGGGAGCTTCTCCACCACCATGGACGCCTCTCGGATGAGTTGTGAGTAGTCTCCCTTGGACCATGGGTCCATGACCAGTAGCTATGTGATGTTCTCCTCCTGTTCTTGTGCTTCACTAATTAGTCCTCAAGAGCCGCCCTACATGATCGAGGCACATATGTAATCCTTATGCTGTTGCTATGATGAGTTTGCTGGGATCTGATGGATTATGAGATTATGTTCAGATTGTGTTTGAGTAATATATTTGATTCACCTCTTTTATATTTATGTTCGTAAGTAATTCTTGCATGTTCTCCGTTGTTATTTATTGCTTTGGCCAAGTAGTAGGTAGTGACTCCAAGAGGGAACGTTATGCTTGATTGTGGGTTCATGCCCCTCGATGACTAGCTTGAGTGACAGAAACATGAGTCTAGGGGATGTGCTGTTGCCACAAGGGGGAAAACAACGGTGCTTGTGCCCGCGGGTGCAAGGATTGTTTACTTTACGCAAAGTTCTTTTAATGCAGTTGTCTGTTGCTTTGAGTTTACACTATGGGTGGGACTCGCAACTTAATACCAGCGAGATGTTCTGGATAGATATCTCAAGGTGGATGATTAGTAGTAGATGCAGATGGATTTCGGTCTACTTACCTCGGCGTACCGCCCATGCTTTGAACCTCTACCTTTCTTGCAACTTAGTCAGCATTGGTCCTGTCAATTGCCCAGCTGTAATTCGTTTACCTCACATAGCAGTTTTATCGTCTTTTGGGAGAGAGACATCACTAGTGAACATCATGAGACTCCGGTCCATATTACCATCATTGATCACATCCGCTATTTATTTTTCCGCTTTTTACTTACTATTGCAATTATACCTATCACTATTATCACTTGCGTTTGATCCTTTGTAAACTACAAGGCCGGAGGGATTGACAACCTCTCTGTACTCGTTGGGAGCAAAGTTATTTGTATCTGTGTGCAGGTCCACGTTGATTGCTAATATCTGGCGCCGTTAGCAGTTGACACCTTCTTGTTGAAACTGGGAGTCTCAGGGAAAACGATCCTTGCTATTGCCAA
Organism: Secale cereale; assembly: GCA_902687465.1. Lineage (NCBI taxonomy): Eukaryota > Viridiplantae > Streptophyta > Magnoliopsida > Poales > Poaceae > Secale > Secale cereale. Next base: position 941,937,062 of record LR738710.1, read on the forward strand.
GGGAAAACTTCTGATACACTGCATCTCAAACCTTCCACTTGGGGTAACCAACGAGGGGTGAGAAGCCACCTAGCACCCCCCCTCCCCATATGGGCTGGAGAAATTGGAGAAGGAAAGGGGAAGGAGAAAAGGAAAAAGGGAATAGGATCCCCGCTTTCCCCTCTTCCCTTCCTACTCCGAATAGGAATAGGAGAGGGGGGTTGGCCGAATTGGAGAGGACCCCAAGTAGGAGGAATCCTACTTGGGGCGCCCACTTGGCTGCCTCTCCTCCCCTCCAACCTATATATATGCTGGGATGGAGCGCCTAGAACACACACCAACTATTGTTAGCCGTGTGTGGTGCCCCCCTCCATAGTTTACGCATCCGGTCATGTTCTCGTAGTGCTTAGGCGAAGCCTTGCACAAATCACTTCACCATCACCGTCACCACACCGTCGTGCTGACGGAACTTATCTACTTCCTTGACACTTTGCTGGATCAAGAGTTCGAGGGACGTCATCGAGCTGAATGTGTGCACAACTCAGAGGTGCCGTACGTTCGGTGCTTGATTGGTCGGATCGACAAAAAGTTCGACTACATCAACCTCGTTGTCAAACGCTTCCGCTGTAGATATGCCACCGTCTCCGGAGAAGAGGGTGAACAAGGGGAGGTCCGATCTTCACAGCGTAGGATCGATAAAGGATGGGGATAGCTAGCTGCAAGCAGCCGAAAAAAATGGAAAATAAGAGATTATGACCCGACAAGGAGGATGCTCACCGAAGCTTACAATCCGAACATTCGCCGATCCACAACCCGCAATACTACCCCACACAACCACGCTCGAAAGTCGTGGAGCACGGGATAGGTGCAATCCGCAAGGGAAACCATGAACTCTAACCCACACAACACGATCTAGTTCTGGAGCATGAATTAGGAGCAATTTCTCAAGGAATCACTAGAATTAGGTTAACTAGATCTCTCCAATCTCAGGAGGAGTCTATCTATTTGGTCTTTGGTAGAAATGGCAAAAGTCCCCAACGAAGGGAAGAGCTAGCCTATTTATAATCAGGACAACCCCCCCTGGATAGGTGTGAAATAAAACTATCTTTGGGAACCAGCTTAGGTGTGAAAGAGAACCAGCTTTGGTTTGACTAAAAGGCTTAGAGGCTTAATGAGGTCGCTTCTGGAAAACTCTCGTTGGAAGTGGTTGGCAGTTCCAGACCAAACATTGTTCACTGGTGTCGAACAATGTTTCCTTCAGCAGAAAACTCGAGTTTTGGGAACCTTTCGCAAGTCGGGATATCCAAACTCGTGCAAAACATTGTTTCGTCAGAATCGGAACAATGTTTCTTCAGTAGACAACTCATTTCTTCATGGATTCCTAACTTTGTTTCTTCACCATAAAACATTGTTTTGCGTAGACTGAAATATGTTTGGCCTTCTTAAATATCGCACCTGAGTTCAACCAACAACAAAGGAGGTGAAGGTACAATCATGTTTTTCAAGGTCAAATGATAGACTTAGGTTAGCGTTCACCTGATCATGTATTTGCATTGCGCGACTTCTTGTGATTGGACTCTTGATGATTGTTGGAGTAGTGTCCATGGTTGGGATGTTCTCATCATCCTCCCCGTCTTGAGAAGGAGTCATCCTCGACTCTAAAGGCCCAAAGTATGGGGAAAGATTAGAGATGTTGAAGGTTGGGCTAACACCATATTCTTCTGGAAGATCAATCTTATAAGCATTGTTGTTGATCCGCTCGAGCACCGCGAATGGTCCATCACCGCATGGCTGCAACTTGCACTTGCGTTGCTCAGGAAAACGGTCCTTTCGAAGGTGTACCCATACCAAATCGCCTTGCTCAAACACCAGCTTCTTCCTGGTCTTGTTGACCTGTTTCATATATTGTTCAGTCATTTTCTCAAGGTTTTCCTTTGCCTGGGCATGAAGTTTCTTGACGAAATCAGCACGCTTACTTGCATCAAGGCTGGTTCGTTCTTGCAGTCGCAAAGGAAAAGATCGATGGGAGCAATAGGTTTGAATCCATAAACAAGTTCAAATTAATGGGCAAAATTTAGTGGTCGAATGTACTGCCCTGTTATACGCGAACTCCACATGAGGTAGGCACTCTTCCCACATCTTCAGATTCTTTGGAGGACTGCTCGTAGCATCATGGACAACGTTCGGTTGACATCTTCAGTCTGTCCATCAGTTTGTGGGTGGAAGGTCATGGAAAATAGGAGCTTGGTGCCAAGTTTTCCCCACAAGGTCTTCCAAAAGTAGCTCAGAAATTTGGTGTCGCGGTCTGACACAATCATGCGTGGAACTCCATGTAGCCGCACAACTTCCCTGAAAAATAGATTAGCAATGTCTGAAGCATCATCGCTCTTATGACATGGGATAAAATGTGCCATTTTGCTAAAATGATCAACTACCACAAACACCGAATCACTCCCCCTCTTACTCCTTGGTAAACCAAGAACAAAATCCATAGAAATATCTTCCAACGGAGTATTTCGAATAGATAGAGGAGTATATAAACCATGAGGATTCAAGCGGGACTTAGCTTTGTGGCATATCTCGCATCTCATAACTTAGCGTTCCACATCACGTCTCATGCGAGGCCAAAATAAGTGATCAACAAGCACACTTTTAGTTTTCTTGGCTCCAAAATGTCCCATGAGACCACCAGTGTGAGCCTCCTGCAAGAGCAACAAACGAACAGAACAATCTAGGATGCACAATTTGTTAGCTCGAAATAGAAATCCATCCTGCAAATGAAACTTCTCCCATCCCTTTTCTTTGTCATACTTTGAAAATGGTTCAGCAAAGTATGAGTCGTTAGCATACAATTCTTTGATGCTTTATAAACCAAGGATTTTAACATCAAGTTGGGAATGTAAAATGTGACGCCTAAACAATGTGTCGACAACAACATTATCCTTCCCTTTCTTGTACTTGACAATATAAGCAAAAGAATCTATGAACACACTCCATTTTGCATGTCTACGGTTCAGTTTGAGTTGGCCCTTTAGATGTTTTAAAGATTCATGGTCAGAATGTATTACAAACTCTTTTGGCAACAAGTAATGCTGCCATGTATCCAAAGATCGAACAAGTCCATACAATTCTTTATCATAGACTGAATAATTAAGAGTTGGACCATTAAGCTTCTCACTAAAGTAGGCAATGGGTTTACCTTCTTGCATTAGAACTCCACCAATGCCAACACCACTTGCATCACATTCAATCTCAAATGTCTTACCAAAATCAGGAAGTGAAAGCAATGGGGCTGATGTCAATCTCATCTTCAGTTCTTGGAAGGACTTGTCTTGGGCGTCATCCCATTGGAATGAAGTGTCTTTCTTTGTTAACTCATTCATGGGTGCAGCAATGTTACTGAAATCCTTCACGAACCGGCGGTAGAAACCTGCAAGTCCGAGGAAGCTACGTACTTGGCTCACATTTGTCGAGGCATCCACTCACGAATAGCCTTCATCTTCTCTTCATCGACCTCCACACCTTTTGCTGAAACAACAAAGCGAAGAAACACAACCTTGTTTGTGCAGAATGTGCACTTTTCCACGTTAGCGTACAACTTTTCCTCACGTAGGATAGCAAGCACCCATTTTATATGTTCAACATGATCCTCCAAAGTTTTGCTATAAATCAATATGTCATCAAAGTAAACCACTACAAACTTGCCAATGTAGGATCTAAGCACATGATTCGTCAATCTCATGAAAGTACTAGGTGCATTTGTTAATCCAAAAGGCATAGCCAACCATTCATACAAGCCAAATTTTGTCTTGAATGCAGTTTTCCATTCGTCACCCTCTTTCATTCTTATTTGGTGGTATCCACTTCGCAAATCAATTTTGGAAAATATGATCCACAAAGTTCATGAAGCATCTCGTCAAGCCTAGGAATAGGGTGCCGATATCTAAAAGTTATGTTGTTTATGGATCTACAATCAGTGCACATGCACATAGTACCGTCTTTCTTTGGAACTAAAAGAATGGGAACAACACAAGGAGAAAGACTTTCCCTTACATACCCTTTGTTAAGAAGATCTTCGACTTGCCTCTGAATTTCCTTCGTCTCCTCTCGGTTTGCTCGGTACGATGGTAGGTTTGGTAGTGGGGCGCCCGGAACCAAGTCGATTTGGTGTTCAATGCCCCGCTTCGGTGGCAAACCCGGTGGCACCTCCTTGGGAAACACATCCTCATACTCCTGCAAAATATCAAAAACAACACTAGGAAGAGTGGAGGGTAATTCGTTAGTAGCCAATAAAGTTTCCTTGTACATGAGTACAAAGAATGGAGTATTCGTTTCTCTCAATTCCCGCATATCCCTTTTCCTAGCCATCATAACTAATCCCTGTTTTTCCAGAGGCTTGGTCATATTTGGCTGTGGAGATTTTGGCTATGGAAACACTCCCTCACTATGTTGGTGGCTCACTTGTTGTGTATGATCACTCTCTCCCATTTTATTTCCTTTTCTTTTCACCTCATCAAGATAGACTTCCTCGGGTGTCATGGGCAGCCAAGTGAACTCTTTCCTCGATGGACAAAACATAAGTGATTTGCACGCCCGCTGATTTGCACATCACGGTCATGCAACCACAGCCGTCCAAGAAGTAGGTGACAAGCGTGCATCGGCACCACATCACACTCAACATCATCATTATATGTCCCTACTAAAATTGGTATTCGCACGCTGCTAATCACCTTAATTGCACCACAATCATTCAGCCATTGCATATGGTATGGGTGTTGGTGACGTTTTGTTTGCAATTGAAGCTTCTCAACCATCTCCGTGCTTGCAATATTGTTGTAGCTGCCACTATCAACAATCACTCGACATATCTTTGAGTTGATAAGGCAATGATTGTGAAAAATATTATGCCATTGACACTTTTCCTCCTCCACAACCTGGGAATTAAGTGAATGACATACAACCAAAGCTTCACCATCAAGTTCTTCATGAGATAAAATAGTTGCTCCTACTTCCCAATCTTGCTGCTCTTCCACTTCGTCATTGCCACCTTCAGGGTCACTTTCAGACTCCCATTCACCTCGTTCATTGAGGATCTTAGTTCTTTTGCTTGGACATTCCAAAGAAATGTGACCTCTTCGTTTGCACTTGTGGCATTGGATGCCGGTACTACGTGTAGAACTCTTTTCTACAGGTGGAGTAGAGGATACTCCTGCTGCAGGTGATGACCTCTTATCTTGATTGTGAACAACAGGTGAGGAAGCCGCCGGCGCATGTGGGTGCCTAGGTGGTGCACCCTCAAACTGAGAACCATATTGCTGTTGTGTTCGCTGCCATGAGGATGTGGTGGTGCGGCCTTGGAAAGCATGAGTACGACCATTACGCATATTCTTCTTCTCAACTCGTATGGCTTGATGTACCACATCTTGTAGTGTATCATAAGGAAACATCTCCACAAAGTCTGATATTTCGTCATTCAGCCCATGTAAAAATCTTGCCATCTTCGCCTCATCACTTTCACGGGTTCTTGTTCGAATTAGTAGCATCTCCATCCCTTTATAGTACTCCTCAACTGTGCGAGGCCCTTGAATGAGCTCCTGCAATCGCTTGTACAGTTGCCTCTCATAGTATGATGGAACAAAACGGCGCCTCATGACTTGCTTCATCAAAGTCCAGCTGCAGATATGATTATTGCCCGATAGTAAGCGATCGTCTTGTAGCTGATTCCACCAAGTAAGAGCATAACCAGAGAACTCCATAACAGCAAGATCAACTCTCTTGGCTTCAGAAAACCCATGGACGCAAAAGGTTTGATCACACTTCTCCTCCCACTCAATATATGCATTCGGATCCTCTTTTCCAGTGAATGATGGCACATGCAGCTTCACTCTCGATTGGTTGTCATGGTAATCTTTATCACGACAGTCATAATGATGACCATTGCGACCAAAAACAGCACCACGATGTGGCGGGGAGTAGGGTTCATAGTCCCCCATGCCGTCATCTTCCTCTCCATGCTTGGAGAGATCTTCATGAGAGATGTCATCACCATCGTGTGGAGCTCGTCGTCGATGATCAGCAGCAAACCCGCGGGGGTCACGACCTCGCCCGCAAGCTTCTCCTCCATGCAGCCCACCCTCACGAGGGGCGGCAAATTCTCCATGCCTCCGTTAAGCCCCAATAGCAGGGGCGCCGTGGGCAGCAGCTCCTGCCGCTCTTCCACGACCATCGTGGCGATCCTCGTTTCCTTGACGTCGTTGGTTGTCAGCGGCCAGCGAGGCTGTGTTGATGTTGATCCCCATTACCCGCGGTAGGAAGACGGCCTCCGAACAACCTTCGCATAGCTGCAGCTATACTCTCCTCAATCATTTCGCCAAGTTCCGCGCGAATTTTTGGGAGATCATCTTCCACATGTTGATCTCCATGTACACCCGAGTTCGATCATGTCATGTTAACTCTTGGAAACTAGTGGACAAATGAAAAATATATGTGGAAAACACTCAGCTCACCTTCTTGCTTACCCAAATTATAATGATTCCTTGGCGGCTGTGTGGTGGTAGAAAATCAGGAGTGGATGGGCGAATGAAAGGCAGGAAACAGACGCTTTCTAGGTGGATTTGGGTGGGGTAAAAATGGGGAGGACTAGTGCTGAGATCCAATCGATGCAAACCAAATAAACAAGAAAATTTTGTAGATCTTTGCACCACGTTTGAGCTGCAACAGTTGCCACTGCGACTTCTGAAATTTCTGACCCAATTGAATATGATTGCACACTTGCTCAACACTTTCTCTTCTCTTTTTTTCACCTCTTTTTTTCTCTCTTTTTTTCCTTTTTTGTGCGAAACAATAGATCCAACAACAAGACTCAAAGAAAACAGCAGCAACTTCGGATCGAACTTGGTGCCAACACAAAGAGGAAAGTAAACAAAGGCTTGGATTTTTTTGTTGCTTTTCAGGCTTTGGACTTTAGGACGGGGAAAAACCAAACTAAAAAGGATAGATCTAGCAACAAAGATACAGATCCTACCGTGTAAACCTTGCTCTTAATACCAGATGATATGCCACCGTCTTCGGAGAAGAGGGCGAACAAGGGGAGGTCCGATCTTCACGGCGTAGGATCGAGAAAGGATGGGGATAACTAGCTGCAAGTAGCCGAAAAAATGGAAAATAAGAGATTATGACCCGACGAGGAGGATGCTCACCGAAGCTTGCAATCTGAACATTCGCCGATCCACAACCCGCAATACTACCCCGCACAACCATGCTCGAAAGTCGTGGACCACGGGATAGGTGCAATCCGCAAGGGAAACCACGAACTCTAGCCCACACAGCACTATATAGTCGTGCAGCACGAATTAGGAGCAATATCTCAAGGAATCACGAGAATAATGGTAACAAGATCTCTCCAATCTCAGGAGGATTCTATGTCTTTGGTCTTTGACAGAAATGGCAAAAGTCCCCAATGAAGGGAAGAGCTAGCCTATTTATAATCGGGACAACCCCCCTGGATAGGTGTGAAATAAAAATAGCTTTGGGAACCAGCTTAGGTGTGAAAGAAAACTAGCTTTGGATTGACTAAAAGGCTTAGAGACTTAATGAGGTAGCTTCTGGAAAACTCTCGTTGGAGGTGGTTGGCAGTTCCAGACCAAACATTGTTCAATGGGGTCGAACAATGTTTTCTTCAGCAGAAAACTCGAGTTTTGGGAACCTTTCGTAGTCGGGATATCCAAAATCGTGCAAAACATTGTTTCATCAGAATCGGAACAATGTTTCTTCAGCAGACAACTCATTTCTTCATGGATTCCTAACTTTGTTTCTTCAACATAAAACATTGTTTTGCGCGGACTGAAATGTGTTTGGCCTTCTTCAATATCGCACCTGAGTTCAACCAACAACAAAGGAGGTGAAGGTACAATCATGTTTTCAAGGTCAAATGATAGACTTAAGTTAGCGTTCGCCTGATCATGTATTTGAATTGCGCGACTTCTTGTGATTGGACCATTGATGAGTGGTGGTGTAGTGTCCATGGTTGGGATATCCTCAACAGATGTCGGTCTAGGAGGGTACGTAGACACAATCTCCCCCTCTCGTTGCTATGTATCTCCTAGATAGATCTTGCGTGAGAGTAGGATTTTTTTTTTGAAATTTCATGCCACGTTCTCCAACAGTAACCGCATATGTCCCAGAGTTTCTGGAAGAAGTGGGCTGGGAACCCATCAAGCCCCGGAGCTCGAGTAGGGAACATTTGGAACAATGTTGTTTTGACCTCCTCAGCCGAATATGGAGCATCAAGCATAACATTCATGGCACGAGTAACATTAGTCAGCACCGAGTCAAGGAGAACCTGCATGTTGGGAACCCCGTCTGAGGTGTACAAGTTCTTATAGAATTGGGTAGTCTCCTCTTCCAGATCTGCAGGATCATTGATGATGTCCCCATTGGCCTTTTCCATATATTTTATCAAAATTTTCCTTCTCTGCATGCATGCTCAAATACGAAAATAATGTGTGTTCTTATCTCCGCTAATCAGCCACTCGATTCTGGACCGTTGTTTCAAAAGGATCTCCTCCCTGTAGTACAATTCAGTTGACGTCTATAATTTTTTTAGCTCTTCATGACTAAGACCCATTCTGCCCGGGATTGCTCTTAGTAACTCAAGATCCATGTTCAACTTTTTTATTTCTCGTCGCACATTATCGAAAGTTTTTTGGTCCCAGCTTGCAATGTCCCTCGAGATCCCTTTCAAATTTTTCATGAAGATCTTTGGCAGAAAGATTGTTCGGTTTCTTTTTCCAACCCAAGTCAACGAAAGTATTTAGGTCAGGGTGCATATCCCACATGAGCTCATACTTAAATGGACGCGCCCCTTGACGCTCCATGAAATCGTCCGAAAAGATGAGAACAATTGGGACATGGTCCGAGCAGGCTGCTGTAGCATGAGTTACATGTGATAATGGGAATAGATTGAACCATGTCAGATGCGCAACCACCCTGTCAAGTCGTACTCTCGTGTATGTTCCTCCGGCGACCTTCTTCTCAAATGTCCAAGGCCGCCTAGAGAATCACAAGTCGAGCAAACCAGACACATCAAGATCGTCTCTGAAGCGATCAATCTGCGCCAGGCTTCATGGGCCAATTTCGTCATGTTCCGAGTGAAAAAGAGCCTCATCGAAATCACCGATCATAACCCAAGGTTGCACTGGCGATTTGCAAAGTGACCGTAGGGTATCCCATGTCTTCTCCCGATCCGCCACTTGGGCCTAACCATAGATGCAAGTTGATCTCCATGGTCCCAGTCCTATATCAGAGACAACTATGTTTATATGATACTTAGAGCACCCCTTAACTTCAAGATTTATTTCCACGTTCCAAAAAAACACAATACCACCGCTCCTACCAGAGCTACTAACAGCAAAAGACTTATTATAACCAAAAGAAATCGAAAGAATTTCTGCACGCGCCCTATCTATCCGAGTCTTAACAATGTGCACTAGTAGAAAACATGCCTTTCGTCCGGAGCTTTGGGCTCGGCCTGGTTTTGGCCGGGGACTAATGTTTCCATTAGTCCCGGTTCCAGCAGCTAGTAGCGGATGGGGGCACGGGCATCATTTGTCCCGGTTCATTTTGACCTATTGTCCCGATTGGTGATACCAACTGGGACTAAAGGGGTGGTGGCAGGCTGGTGTCAGGCTGGGGCCGCCACGAGCCCCTTTAACCCCATGCTACTACTAAGAATCTAATTATAACTGTGGCACCCCGGCTCAGAGAAAACCAGAACGCCCCGTATTCCAACCCAGAGATCGAGGCGAAGTCTTTTGGATTACGACACGGCTTAGCATAGAACAAATCAGCTCTTTATTATAGTCTGTAAGGGCACAAGGGGGTTACATCGGCACGGCGACACTACGCCTGCCATGGTTTCTCTATGCAAGCAGCAGAACAACACGATGCAGCGGAATGACATCTAGCAGCGGAACAATGACGACGGTGGTGAACTCGACTCTGCAGGGACTCTGGCTGGAACGCTTATCCTAGCTCGCACACATGTGTTCCACGGCAAACAAGTAGTCATATCCGGCATGACTTGCAAACTGGCATGACACGCCAGGTCCGTACATTGAATGTACTTGCAAGCTCACAATAACCAGAAGCATTCAAGACAATCAACAGCATGGCAATTACAGGTTTAGCAGGAATCATCATGAGATCATATGAACAACATGAACATGATACAACTAGACAATATGAGCATGGCATGAACATATAAATTTGACGATACTAGCATGCAACCCGATGACACTATATGCACTACTTATATAGCTCGGGTTACCTCATAACCATCTCATGCATCACTTACCAACCTCGGACATCACACGGTCATCTCAGGATCAAATCAAGCTTGGTATAAACAATATCTTAGTAATCATTAAATGACCACAAGGAGCTTAACCTTCACTCGTGATTCTCGCATAACAACACAATCATCCAATAACTCGGTATCCTCGATACCACAGTGATCATCTCATGATCACATCCAATAACTCGGTATCCTCGATTCCATAGTGATCATCTCACGATCACATCCAACATCTTTCTCATCATCGAACCAGGGTTGTTATTATTAAGCACATTTTTATTATTACTGTTGACTCATAGTGTGACCGACACGAACTGGGCCCTTATCTGCAGGCATGGCTACGATAGATTAAACACACACTCTGCAGAGGTAGCGCACTGTACCCACACCATAGAACCCATGGCCTCGCACTCCCATTCGGGTGGAACAACGGCACTCCGACAAAACCGTCCTACTGCCATGACACTCTCCCGACCACTCCGACTTACTCCCCACTGGGCTTGTCCTGGGTGACCCCGTGTCTACCAAAGACACAACGACCACCATCGTGGCCAAACATAAACAGTCCCAAACAGGGACCCGAGCTCAGAACAACAACAACGGGCACACAAGGTTATGTCTGCTTACCGGGCCAGGGTACTGCACGCCCATAACCTTCCCTTGTTAGAGGCACCGGCGAGAGGCATGACAATAGACCTAGTTAGGACCTTCCCATAAAGGTAAGTGTGGTTGCACTGGTCAGCTCGATATGGTGGCACCATGACTCAGCCAACAGTTGTTCAAGTTCATTATTATTCGGTTAAACTTGAATGCAATAAGCTGAGTCATATTAAAAGAACATGATGCAACTATAATGCATGAGCATGATACTAACATGAGCATGGATGTGCAACCATAATCAACGAGCATAACAACAACACTTAATCATTTATTCAGATGAGCATGGCATACTGACCAGCATGGATATTACGAGTATAACACTTTAGCAACATATCATGACCACTAGCATCGACAATAAATATCATGCAAGGACATATTAACAATGCTACCATGCAAGCATTTAACCAACTAGATGCAAAGGAAAATGTATAACAACGGTACTCGGGAAAGACGGCAGTCATGCACCGAAAACTGTCACCAACATCACCATGTACTACTAGCAATCATAAACATATGAAAGGTATACTAGTAACTAGCAGGGCATGATAACCAGGTGCATAACAACATAACAAGAAAGTAAGCACTAATGAAGAATCATAACCGAAACAACGATAAACATATTTTAAACAAGCAAACATTTACTAAATATTCAAGTTGTAAACCATGGCTGCTGCATGACTATCATGCAAGGGGGTATTGTGGCTTGCCTGGGAAGGAAGAATACTCCGGGAAGAAGTGCGGTGAAGCCGCGGAAAGAATCACCGGAACAGTTCTTTCTCAAAGGGGGTTGATTAAGGGTAAGGGCAGAATGGTCATTTCCAGTATGTCAAACCATACTAAAAATGATACCAACAGAACGGGCTCGACGAGATGAAGAAGTGGGCTTTGGAATCACGTGATTTGGAGTTGTGGGCAAAAATTTATAGCCCGACGAAGTTCAGGGACCAATCTATAAAAATAACTCTACAAACAGGCCCCTGGAGGATAAAACAGAAAGCACATTATTCAGATTACGTCTTCAGAACAGGGAAGACGTATTTTAGTTAATAAGAGAAGCGAAATACGCTTACTTCACCGGAAAACGTATTCTGCTGGAAAGGCGCCTCCACTTAAACGACGTGGCAGAGGCGGGGACGGGCTTAGTCTCGCTGACAGGTGGGTCGGGGCGATGCGGGGCCCACCTGGCCTTGCTCGGTCGTCTTCTTCCCCCGCTCCCCCGAACAGAAGCAGAGGAAACCAGGGGAGGGCGCGACGACGGCACGGGCATGGCCGCCTCAGGCCAGGGGGAGGCCACCAGCGGCCTCAGGAATATGCCCCGCTCCCGAGCATACCACGCACGGCGGCCGGGAAGAAACAGCGGGGCGACGGGTTCGCGGCGTCCAAGGACAGAGGCGGCGGCCCAGTTTTGGTGTCGCGGCCATAGTGGCTCCGGCGAAGAAACGAGGAACTGGGATGGTCCACCGGAGTTTGGTGGGGCTCATGGAGGTGGAAAGAAGGAGAGGGAGGGCTTGGGTGGAGGACGAGCATAGGGGCTCATGGAGGTGGAAAGAAGGAGAGGGATGGTCCACCATAGGCGCACTCGAGCGGCGGCCATGATGGATGGAGGACGAGCATAGGGGCTCCGGTGCTCGGGGAAGAGGTTGGGCGGGGCTAAGGGAGGTTGTGGAGGGCAGTGGTGAGGTCGAACGGGCTCGGGAGCCACTTATATAGGCGGGGGTGGGAGTGTCGTGCTGGCGTCGCCGCGGACGCGTGGCCGGCGCCGCGGACCCGTGTGCGCGTGCTCGAGCTCGGAGGCAGGCGACGAGAGAGGCACAGGGGAGAGCTCTCACGGGGCAGAGGAGGCCAAGGGGCGCAGGGAGGAAGAAGACGGCGACGAACAAAGCCAAACCACCAGTGTGCTCTCGTGGGCGTTCGGCGGCGAGCGTCGGTGAGGGGTTTTACTGAGAGGGAGAGAGGTCCACGAGGACGGTGACGACACGGTAAATCTATTAGACATGCTCGTCCTCGCTGAGACGCCTAGTAGAGGAGGGGCCCGAGCAAGAAGTCGCCCTGGACGCGGCCATTGCACGCCAAAGCGGAGGTCACCGCGCAGACTGGCATCAAGAAGAGCCAAATGGCTGGTAATAATTGTCTAGTGGTAAGTCCTTCCAAGGTAGGTTTAAACTACGGTGGTAGCTCGGTGAAAAGTGAAACGGGTAAATGGTAAGTGTGCTCTGAAGTTTACTGTGGTAAACTTGACTGTGCATTGGTGATCAACAGGGAAGTGATTGGGCCAAATGGACTTGTCTTTGGTGATTAGCTTAGGAAGGACTATAATCCTGGTAACTTTGAGAAGATTTTAACCAAGGAGTAATATAGTTGCTTTGCAACTGCATAAATCGGACCAGAAACAAGATTATGAAGTGGCACTCACTAGGAGTACCCACTTGAGCTGATATTTGGCAAGGCTTAGTGATTTGATCATATAAAGATGCTGTAAAAGTTTCATACCAATTGGATTCACCCAAATGGTACTTGTTTCACAAACATCTCCATTGACCAGAAACTTAGGAAAAATCCTGAGGGAAAATTGCTACATAAAATGTGCCCAAAATTTGTGGAGGTAGGTTCTATGGGTGGGAGAAGGACCTGGAAAATTTTCATCCATAATGGAGCAAGATAAAATATACTTGCTTCACAAACTGAAAATTTGGACAGAAACAAAGATTTGAAGGTGTGCCCACATGGATGCAAGGAATGAGCTCAAATTTGGTATATAGTCATGATTTGATTATATAGAGGTCATACAATAATTTCATCTCATTTTGATATGCCTAGCTTGTACTTCCTTCACAAAGTTTCTTTCTGGACAGAAACTTTGGAAATAAGCTGAAAAATATTTACTAGGAAAATGAGTATGAAAATTTGCATGAGGAAATTATATGGACATGAAAAGGTGTCAAAAACGTTTGGGGGAAAATGGGAAAAGATAAATAGCACTTGCTTCACAAAGTGCCATTTAGGGCAGAATAGGAAAAGGATTATTGGAGGATTATTTTTGAACATGGCAATGAATAGTTTTGCCATATTTGAAGAAGATATGACCCAAACAATTTATGAGAATTATTTGGGAATTTTAGGAGTGAAGGAAATATAGGTTGCTTCACAACCTAGGGGCAGGCAGGGTTATTCCTTTAATAGAAAAAGGAATATTCCCTAGAAAAAATAATATTGGGGTTGGGCCAAGATGGAAATGGCAAGGTCCAGGGATAGATATGAGGATGACAAGCCACTCTGGAAAGAAAGAAGAGGTCATCTTCTTCAGTTTCCAGACCACATAGCCACGGAAAAAGAACACTCAGGCAAAAATCTCAGAAAAACAAAAGAAAAAGAAAGGGCCAAAAATCAGGTTGTGACAATAACCCTTTTCCTAGCTGTATTTAAACCTTTACCATAAGACCAGTTCTACTTATCTACAATATACTTCAAGCAATTTCTTTTCTAGTGTCCTTTCTCATTGGAGTAGAAACATATAGTCTCATAAGATGCTCCACCCTTGTTACTCTTGGTGTTGTGTTTCCTTTTGAATCTATTTGTTTTGTTTATCAACAACTCTTTTTGATTCTGCAATCCAACCTCATGTTTTTTTTTTCAAAATTGCTTCATAAAGCAGTGCAAACAACAAATCATTCTTAGGTGTTTTAGGTATATCGACCCCCATTGCATACATGTTATCATAATAGCCTGCAAATCTGTCACCTTGCTCTTCATCTATCCTGCACTCATCCATTGCTTCAGTCATGACATGACCTTCAGCTGGATCTTTGTGAATAGAAATTCTAGTGCCTCGACAATCTTGATGGGACTGAGCTTTTGATAGCGCTTCTGTAACACTTCATCCATGCATGATAGCATTATACTCTTGACGACACTGTAATCAATCTTGCGACATAAGTATACATTGATGATGTCCTGAGATGCTCCATGCATCGAGGCTTCACCAAGTAGTTGCTCCAGAACATATTCTTTCTTAGCACTTTTAAGAACTTTTCTCAAAGTGTGTATCCAATCCTCATAGTTCTCACTGGTTGCAGTCAATTTTTCTTTCTCAAACGCAGGTGCTAAATTCATGCTATTGCTAGCCATTGATCTACAACAACAAAATGAGATTCACTTTAAACATAATTCATAATTAATATGGAACTAGTATTTAAATAAGTTTTAATTTAAAGTGCTCTCCCACTTAAATTAATATCTCTTATAATTAATAGTGAGTGATTTAAGATCCAAGTCTATTTCTTAGTCATTGTTCTGGACATCACTGATGACGAGAACTTAGACTGGTTGGCAAACTTTTGCATATCATATCTGCGTATGATTCTTGTTCATCTTTAGATGCTTTGTGCTCCGAGCTCAGAACTATTCTGCTAGAACTTCAAGACAAGCAAGTGCTATCTGCATACATGGTCTGACCATCCATCTTACACCTCACATCAGGTTTGTACTCATGTGGACATGACATACTCTGAAACCGTGCGTGTTATAGATGGTTGAAACACTGGGAAGAGCACCTTTGAACTTGATATTCACTATGAGAGATCACCCTAATAATTGACTACTGAGCAATCAAAGTGTGCAAACAACAACGGGATAAATATCCCAGGCAATTCGTAATAGCATGATATTGTATACCCTTGGGCGCCGGGAGCTCTCCATAATCGTCTTCAATCTCCAGTTGAAGTGACGTGACGGCCAATATTTCGTTACCATGGCGATTGTTTTAAAAACATTGTCGTGGCGGTAATCTCAGAGAACGTTGTCATGGCGATCGTGTCAGAAAACGTTGCCGTCACACAAAAATCTGAAATTATGTCATGGTACGAAATTATAGCTCCTGGTCCCATGCCTAGTACACCTTCTCCTTGTCGGGGTCCTCCATGTACGTCTTGTCACCGTCACCTGTAACCTATCTCTATGATATTGACATTAAGGTGGCAATCTCGTGGCTCCAACCATCATGTCGTGACGCGTAGACCACTTAATCATTACAGCATATAACCATCTCATACATAGACTTATTATCATGACGAAGGCTATAGCACATCATATGCAAACCCCGCAAAACCAAGTTAGACGTCCTCTAATCGGTTTTCCTAAAATTTTAGCTACACAGTTAACCAATTTTAGCAATTAAGATTAGATACCTACGCACACACAATAAGACGATATTCTTGATGCTAGATTAAGTTTCGAGGTGTGTGAAAGAGAGACTTAATTAAAAGTCTCGTCCCCCACACTAAACTTCGTCTAATATGCGTGACCCCCTAGAAGATAATCTATCGTCGGCACCCTCTTGTGTACGTGATAGTTCACTATTCCGACTATGATGTAGCCAAAGGAACTGTTAGCAGATCGTCGAAGTCCATAGCCAATCAATTGTGAGAACCTTGTAACGAATCTACATCATTCTGGCGATGAACTGAAGCGAAGGAACACTCATGGGAAGCATAGCAAGAACATCAAACTTCACATATCATATGTGATCTAGATCGCAACCTACATCTAGTCATAAACAAGCCCATGTTGCCACCGTTGGGAAATATAGTAGAAAATAAAAAATTCGCCCTACGAACACCCAGGAACAATATGAAGATACATAACGGTTTGTGATAAATGATCGTTACCAACTCCGAAGTGCAATGGAAGTAGACGAGTCGGTGTAGATCATACTTGGAGTCTCTCGAACGTCGATGAAGATCCCGCGAACCGCCCTCGAACGATCCCTCTAACAGAAGAAAGAAAGCGCGGCCTCTCTACTTGGATGCAAGCGTACAAACTTTACGATCTGGCAGCACTTCGCCGTCTAGAGCTAATTGTCGCCGGAGAATTAGAAGGAGTTTAGAAACACATTGTGCTTATAATTATGAGGATTAGATGTGTCTAGGGCTAGCTCTAATTAGTCAACAAGGACAAACAAGAACTAGAACTAGATCAACTAGAGGAGGGGGGAGAGGGCAACCACCACGGAGGGAGTCCCTCCTTGGGGCGCTAGCCAAGTGGGGAGGGGTAGGACTCCTCCCCTAGTACAATTGGTCCCACCCCACTATACGGCAAGGGAGCGCCACTTCCTATTTGGGCCTTCTGGCCCAACTTGCCTTCCACCTCTCGGAACTATTCCCGATATTAATGAAACAATTCCACGAATATATTCTCATCACTTCCGTGCTACCAACTCTCAGCAGATCGTGATTACCTTAAGCTTGTGACCCCATATGACCCCATATGTTGGGTAAATCATAGACATGAACGAAACTCATTCATTCAATGAACGATAGCGGAACCGTCGACATCCATATCGGTCCCTATGATTACACGAATGATATCCGAGTGAACCTTTGGTCATCATGTGATGTTCCTTTTGCTTCACGATATTTTACAAAACCCTGTGTGCATCGGTATCCTCCTAAGTCATCACCATGCCCACTATACCATTGCTCATGTTACCGGATTTGTTCTTATTTTTCGTTGACATGTTCCGGCATCCCCGTGATGTACTCGCCCATGTCTGGCCAGACGATGATGGCTATCGTCACACCTAGAGGGCCCTAAGAATATCTCTCCATCGTAGGAGGAGCAAATCACACTCTCTAGCTGTTTGGTCACTTGTCAAACTTTTGGGTGAGCCTGAAAGTTGTCGCGATGATCACCTTGCTACAGATGACGTTTGAGCAACCCCAAAGCCCACCGTCTGGTAGAAAGTGACCGAGAAACTCTCATTGTCTGAGGAACTAAAACACGCTAACACTTTGTGTTACACCAATTGATTTCAGATGATATGATCACAAAGTATAACATACAAGTTTGGGTCGATTCAATATGATCGGTCTTGTAGGGTCATACACTCAATGTTTGTTATAGGACAATGGTTACGCTTAATGATAGATATCTTAAGATCCAGAAAATGTGATCAACAACAACACTTGAGCCAGTCATAAAGGAGGGACCGGGAACCTTTTGTTTATCATTTATCATTCCACACATGCATATGAGTTTTTCACTAAATCGCATATTCTTGAATCATAGCAGTTATAGCATGAAATATAAACTTTTAATTAATGAAAATATAATAACACAATAGTATTGACTCTCGGGCATATTTTCAATAGCTCTATCCCAATAGCTAACTTATGTTACTTCATTCTGTTATGACCAGTCATAGCTAATTCGCAGTTGTCCCATGGATCAACCTATAAATAATAATAATTAGCTTTAGATCTCGCGCTAGTGGTGTAGCTTTCTCTCTGCCAAACAAAACTAAACTTATCACTGCCCCGTGGAGCAACGATTCAACACCTTTAAAATAAACTACTGTACTACCTAGCTTTAAAATAGTAGCACGAGCACTTTGTATGCGGTGATGTAGGAGCTTAGCTTCTGAAATGTTAAGTGTTAAAGCTCCATATTCATGTCTGCTGGAAACTCGCAGACACCATGAAACAAAGAGAGATGACTAGATAAGTCCAGACACCATGAAACAGAGAGAGATGATTAGATAAGTTGTTAATTTATTTCTAGTGTGATATTTTGGCTCCCGTGTCGTTTGTTGAAAATTCCACCTAACAGCTATCTAATTACTTGCTCCATCCAACACAACTGTAGCTTTGTCCCAAGTAGTTGTCGGCTCCATCAAGCTTGTTTTCTTTTACTTATGTGACATGCATGTTACTACTGAACAGCCTTAGCTAATTCGCTGTTGTCTCATGGATCAAGCTATAAATAATTGTAATTAGCTTCAGATCTCGCGCTAGCTATCTAGCAGTCTCTCTGCCGAACAAAACTAAACTAATCACTGCTCCATGGAGCAACAGTGCAACACCATTAATATACTACTACCTAGCTTCAGATCTCGCGCTGGTGGCTGACCAATGGCGTTGCGACCCAGGCAGCATGGGTACTTATTTCTATGAGGTGATTTAGGAGCTTAGCTTCTGAAACGTTAAGTGTTAAAGCACTATATCCATGTCTGCTCAAAGCTCACAAACACCATCAAAACCGAGAGAGATGACTAGATACGTGTTTTTTTTATTTCTAGCGTGAAAACTCTGTGGTAATTAATTGGCTCTCGTGTTGTTTGTGAAAAAATCAACATAACAACTACTACCTCTGTTTATTTTCATAAGACGTTTTAGACATTCAGACACTGTTCAAAACAGTACAAAATGAATTGTTCGAAACGTCTTATAAAAACAAACAGAGGGAGTACCTAATTACTAGCTCCGTCCCAAGTAGCTGTCCACCCAGGTTCAAGTGTAGGTTGTATTACCTCCGTTCCTAAATATAATTCTTTTGAAAGATTCAAAAGATATCTCAGGATGCTTACATTAGTTAACTTCACTGTTTCTTTTTATTTTAGCACCGCCTTGGCTTCAGTACGTTGCAGTACTTGTGAATTTACACTTTGTGAGTAAGTCGACTCCCCCAAGTCAGGCAAGCATCCAGTTGGGAAAAACAAAGCCTCAGATCTCCCCCCTAGCTCTCTCTCCACTTCTCCCGATGACAGAACAAAACAAATGCTGCCAGTAAGGCATCCAATGGAGCTCTCTCTCCACTTCTCCCGATGAAAGAACAAAACTAATGCTGCCAGTAACCCTAAGGCATCCAATGGAGCTCTCTCTCCACTTCTCCCGATGAAAGAACAAAACTAATGCTGCCAGTAAGGTATCCAATGGATTAATTGATAGTATGTGATATTGGTTATTTGTTAATTTTATTTGTATACACTATCTACACCATCAATCTGGGCATTCTAGTCATTTTCAGTTTGTTTCTGCATGAGCTGCAGGCATTGCAGCACAATTGCCAAACGACTGCATCTCAGCTTCAACATTCCAACCATAGCTAGCAACTACAGTACGTCACTCCTTGTCTCCTTCCAGCTAGAGCCGTTGGAGCTTTAGCCATTGAAACTGCAGCCAAACAAACACACCCTAAGAACTCTATACTTAGCTTCAAACCGAGACAGTGGTGCTGTAGTATTGAAGGTGCACGTGCTTCAACCTGTACAGACAACACCAAAGCATCCAAAAATACAATGACATCCTCCCCATTGGGCAAAACAAAACAAAGCCTCAAATCTCGTGCAGTACATTGACATTGTGATGTGTGAATGAACGTGATAAGCACTACTGGTATTAGCGAACTTAAAAGAATGTTCCGAGTCCCGAGTTCTCTTGGCTTGCTTACTTTACTATTTCTTCCTTTCTGGTGGTTTGTTGGTGTAGACAAAAAGAGTTGTCTCCAGGGGAAGAAAAAAGGACGGATGTATTTTCATTTCAAGGAAAGGTACCAGCGGCATGGTTTCCACTTTCAGTGAGATTTCACAGATATTCACTGAATTTCAGTAATTTCAGTAGACACTGAAATATTACGTTTCGGCCAAAATATTTCGGCAATTTCAATAGTACACAGGAAATGAAATATTTTTTGAAATATTTTTTGAAAATTTCAAATATTTGATTAAATTGAAGTGAATATTTCGGCCTTTTGGCCGAAACGCAAACTGAAATCACTGAATTTCACTGAATTTCGGTGATTTCGGTAGGTGCTGAAATTTTTCTGAAACTGAAATTGAAAACCATGACCAGCGGTAGGTGAAGATAAGACAACTGGAAGCTCAACAATGGAGACAAGGAATAACCAGGGCCTTTGATGAGATTGTGGCCTTTTTACTATGTTCAAACCACGAAATTAGTTAACTAAAATATACTGGCTGTTTGTAATCAGGTTGTTCAAGGTATCTAGATTGAAATATTGAGTTGTGATGTACCTTGTCTATTACGGCATGGTGGACATCCTCCCGAAACGGCCATGGGGCGAGTTCTGACACCGGAAAAATCTTAGAACCGGCCCTGGCGACACTGCTTGTCAGCATGGTCGGAGTGAGGATTTGCAAGAGATCAAATGTTGGTAAGAACAAAGTTCTTACGCCCGCGTGTGATGTTATCAGGTTAGGGCGTTGTGCCGCCTGGATGCGCGCTCTTATATAGCGCTTAGGTCGCTGGGAAGCAACGTAGCGCATACGCCCCCAGCGTGGTGCTGTTTCAATGGGCCAGCCCATTTCGGGGTTTCAGCCCCAACTAGTTTTTGGAAGGTTCCAGAACCTTTCCTGAATCGGATTTTCCTGGTTTCTTTTGGTCATTCTTTTTTTTCATTATTCTTTTCATTGTGTTTCTTTTCTGTTTCTTTTCATTTTTCTTTTCTTTTCTGTTTTCCTGTTTTCGTTTTTATTCTCGGTTTTTAAAATTTGCAAATATCTTTTAAAGTCGTAAATATTTTTCAAAGCCGCAAACTATATATGAAATGATTAACATTTTTTAAAGTCTTGATTTTGTTTTTAAAAAATCGTGAAAGTATATAAAATCGTCAAAACATTGAAACCATGAACATTTCTAAAATGCACAAACATTTGTTTTTTGAGATCGTGAATATTTTTTCCTAAATCATGGTTATATTTTCAAATTTGCGAAACATTTTTCTCAAAATCTTTAACATTTTTGTGAAGCATGATCATTTCTTAAATTCACGACCAGTTTTGCTGAAATAATGAAATACTTTTAAATTCCTGATAATTTTTACAAACTGGTGAAATTTTTTCTGAATTTGCGAACATTTTTTGGGATCATGAATATGTTTTCAAATCATTAACGTTTTATGAAATCACGAATATTGTTTTGACAGCATGATTTTTTTTTGGAATCGTGAGTATTTTTAAAATCATGAACAATTTATTTTTATTGTTTGAAACAATGAATGTTTTTTGAAATCATGATTTTCTTAATTCATGAACATTTTAAAATTCCTGGAGATTACTTTTACAAATTCGTGAACGTTGTCTTGAACCATGAATTGTTTATCTGAATTCCCGAACTGTTTTTTGAAATCATGATTTTTTTTTCTGAATTCATGATTATTTTATGCAAAGTTTGTAGCTTTTTTTGAAATTTAGAACCTTTTGATCCAAAAAAAACATAAATGGTTTTCGCTCATCCCTCATTTGGACTTCATGGTTGGGTTGTGTGTATATTCACTCTGTTAGGGTACCCTTGCAAAGTTCGCTCACACCTTCCAGACTGCGACAAATGGCTCACAACATGTGTGCCACCTGTCGCAATATGCGAGTTTGCCCTTTTTTGGTAAATTCGTTTTTTCAAAACGTTTTATCTCTTAAACTTTGTGTCGAAATCGCGAACCGATTTCATCATTTGATCTCATGTTCGTAGATTTTGAAGAACTTTTTATTCACAAAAAAAATTAGAGAAAAAAACCGAGAAGAAAGGTGGTTTTTTCCGTTTTTTTCTTTTCCGAATCTATGCCTCCACAAGAAGAACATGTGTCGCACTCGCAAAAACAGAAAAGAAAAAAAAAACATTTTTTTTAAATATGTACAACTCAAGGGAGCAAATCTATGCATCTTCGGGAAGGAAAACACATGATTTTTTTTCTTTTTCCAGGCAAATTTATACCTACACATGAAGCAAATCTATGCCTCTCACGGAAGCAAAAGAAAAAATCATTTTTTATTTTATTTTTTGAGAGACGTAACTGTACCTCTCATGAAAGCAAATCTGTGTCTGCATGAGAAGCAAATATGTGCTTCCCGTCGAAGAAGAAAAAACATGTTTTGTTTTTCATTTTTCGAGGGGCACAGTTGTATCTCTCGTGAGGCGAATCCGTGCCTCCAAAAGAAGCAAATCTATGTCTATCATGGAAGCAAATATGTATAGTTTTTTGCGACATACAAAAAGGAAAAATTGCTAAAGCATGGTGTCTAAGGGTATCTCCAACCCCTACCCCAATTTTGCTCCAGCATATGAAGCCCAAGGCCACCATCCAACACTGCACGCGTACATTTCAACCACTGTTGGAACTGAACAGACGATATTCTTTCAAACCGGGTGGATTTTCATATAAACCGGAAGAGATTCAGGCAAACACACCGGATTTCATATAAACTAGACGAAATTTCTTACATTTCGGACATATTCAACTAAAAGCGGAGCTCGGCCGACTCTGTAGGTACAATTTTGCACATACTTCTATTCTAAACCTAATCTAAACAATCTCCGGCGCTCGTTCCACATGTCCGCGCAGGAGCCCTGAGAACTCAAGCTTTGGCACTTTCCTTCGCCTTATTCAGTTCCACCAGGGCGCTCTCCAGCTCTACCTCCGCCAATGCTACTTGAGATACTAATAGGCCGATGATTATCAGCCCGCCAAGCTTGGCTTAAATTGGAGGGGAATAGCGGCATCCTTCATGGGACCGGGGAAGTGGCGATCGACCCTGAACTACCCTTCCTCACCGTCGGCGGCGCCCACGGACGTGTCCGCTTCGTGGTCGTGGCGGCGGGGCATGGCCCTGGCGGAGCCGGCGATGTCCTCATCCTCATCGGTCTTGCCGCACACCTCGTCTGGCGCCACATTGAAGTCATTATAGTCGGCCGCCACTAGCGCCAGAAGGCGGTACCGCCAGCGGGTGATGTGAATCTCGTGGGCGGAGCAGTAGGATTGGAGCAGTGCCTCTTGTTCTGCCGCAGCCATGTTCGACGTGAACGGACAGTCGAAGGCGAGTTGCTCCTCCGCCTACTTGTCACACCCTGCATTTTGTAACAAGTCATTTGCATTAATAAAGCCCGAAAATTTGGACCAACAAAAACTTTTGCTTCATTTGGCTTTTATTTGGAGTTGGATTTCTCTCTGTGATTTTTATTTCAAGTGCTCTTTGAAGTCAACATAGCCCCACCATCTATACCTCATCTCCTTTCTCCAAACTTCCGCCCAATGATTATACCATGTGTATAGTAAAATATATTATTTTCTTACAGAAATAATTTGGCCAAATAGTATTTTCTAAATTTAGTTTTACAAAAACCCCTGAATTGAGGTTTGAACTGCAAGTAATTGATTTGGGGTGTGAAAAAACTTTCAAAAGGTATATTTGAATCCTATTAGGTATAGCACTCCCATAAACCACAAAAATATAATTTTAAAAGTTATTTTCCAATTTTATTTAAAGGCTTTTTCTTTAGGCCATAAATGGTCTTTAATAGGTTAAAATTATTTAACTATTTCAAAAATATTTGAGAAAATCTAGGGAAGCTCATAGGACATATATTGTCCATATATAAGAGTTTCAACACATGGTCATGTTCAAAATATTGGAAAAATCCCTCAAAAACCCTTTCTGGATACTCCAAGCTTTTGAAATATTTACAAAGGAAATATTCTCTAAACATTCCAGGAAAATTCTAGCAAGTCACATATGCATAATGTGATGACCTTGCAAAGTTTCAGCTCAATCCAAATTGTTTTGGTTCACAAAAGTGCCCCAAACCATATCTGTTGAGATTCAAATTTGAACAACTTTACATTGCCAACTTATTCCAAATGCCCCCAAACTTTGTGGACATGCTCACAGCCCCAAATAATGACACTACACCAAGTGGTGCATCATGTGGAATGGTTTTGCATGACTAGATCTTGGTAAATGCATTTCTGTTGATTTCTAGGGTTTACAAAAGTTGCATTGGCAACTTTGCCCAAATGAGCTCAAAATTGGTGGAAGGCCCTAATTATATGTGCCATTTCACTCTCTCGAGTCTTATGCCAAATGGAATCCATTTTCGATCCCTAACCAGCAACAAACACTTTCAGCCCTTTTTCTAAAACAACTACTTTGACCTCTTCCACTAATCCAAATGGGCTCAAATTTTTACCATAGCCCCACCAAATCCTGTTCTACCTACAGTAATTTCCCCCTCGCCTCAGCTCAATGATTGAGGGGTGAAACCACCTCATTTACCCATCTGGACAGCCACTGCACCGTTCTCTCTCACCCCTCCTCTCTCACCAGAGCTTCTGAGAGCATCCAAGGCTCCATTCCCTTTCCTTACTACCTCCTAGACCTGCTAGACACCAATGGATGCACTCACCGTGCATAAAGAATGGCATGCCGGCCATGTGCATGCTTTGGAGCGCGCTACAGTGCGCTCTGGCACTATAGCCGGCCACGGCCAACCACCTCAGGCCACCTCGGGCCTCCCCGTCACGTCCGACGATGCGCCTCGACGTCCACGACATGCCACGACATGGTCCCACTCCTCCTTCTCCCTCCTCCTGCCTCTGCTCGCACGAGCGACGGCCGCCCGAGCACACCAGTGAGCACGCTGACACGCGTGGCTCCCCTGGCACCTCTCTGCCCTCTCTCTTCTCTCACCTGGCTCCGGACTGAGCCCATGAGGACCCCAGACACGCCCCGACGAGCCCCTGTGACCTGTGACGACCGCAACAGGCTCGCCGGCGCACGCCTCTTCGTTGGACCGCTGCCTGCCTATTTAAAGGCCGCCCCAAGCCTCTCCCTCTCCACCGGTCGCCTCTGCACCCTCCAAATTGACCCCCTGTGCCCCCAGCCCTCCTCCAGAAGATCGAGCTCGAGCTCCGCCGCGGCGGCTCGGTGTCAACCGCTCGGTATGAGCTCTCCCCGCCGTTCTTCTGCCCCGATCTGGAACCCCCGCACACCACTAATCATTTCCCCTCTTTTCCCTCGCTCTTTTGCACCCAGGAACGACCGGAACTACCACCACCCGAAGCTCCTCCGCGGTGCCTGCTCATCGTCGGCGAACCAGGCCGCTCCGGCGATCATGTCCACCACCACCCGAACGACAACTCCGTGTCGAGTCCAACCCTGCCCTCCACTCGCTTCGCCGTGCCCTGCATCACCGTCGTTGAGCTCGCCGGCCATCTGGACTCGGGGTTAGGGATGACAGGCGGGCCCCGCCTGTCAGCCTCTCCTCTCCTTCGCATCTCTCTCTCTCTCACTTGCGCCTGGGCCCTGCCCGTCAGGTTCAAACATGGCGTGCGTGCCGCTCGGCTCACCCGGGCCGAATCGCCTCTCAGTCTATGCACTGCGGCTGTTCTGGCCCAGGTGCACAGTGGCCTTTTTTCCTTTTTCTTTTCTGATGATTTTCAAATAAATCTGAAGTATAAAATAATTATCCAAATTAAATAATTCCAACTCCACAAATCTTGTAATATTCCAACCTATTTAATGGTGTATCTTTCATAAATGTTCATCAAACTTTTATGTACGGTTCAAATTTAAATTCAAATTTGAAGAATAAAATCTCTCTTTGAAAATCCACTACTCTGTCCCTCTAACTCCAAATCCAAAACTAAGAATTTCCCCATTCTTAGTTTTCCTCCTAGTATTTTACAAAAATAAGTTGACATTTTTCTGAGCACTTTAACTTTTTTGTTTTTATTATTGCCTTATTTTCCCGTTGTTTCGTTTGCGATGAATAGATCCTGTGTTTGACGAAGTAGTTGGAGAAGAAGAAGGAGAAGGACTTGAAGACTTTGAAGACCAAGCCAACCAAGGCAAGCAGCCCTTTGACCATGACACCCCTCTTGTTCATCAGTACCCCTTTTTCCGATTGCATGCTGATGAAAAGTGACGATGGTGAACTTGTTGTGAACCACCACATGATGCATACCCCTACTCATAACCCTACCTTGTGCACGAATGCAATGACAAAAGATTAGTTGTTGATGCATAATGTTGCATGTATACCATGAACTCTTCGTGGTTGCATTCTTTCGAAAACCCCATCGGGTGCCCCTAATGCCGTGGGTGATGTTGAACTAAGGTCACCACTTGAGGAAGAAGTGGTGTACCAAAGGAAGATTTTTGGTGTGTGTGTAAAATGGTGGATTAGATTTATGTGTGATTACCGTCCCAACCAAACATGTGCAACCACTCTACCCCTTTATGGGACGGGGCATTATTCATTACTTAGGCTGATACGAGCATGGTGCCCAGATTACTAGTGACGGGGGTGACTTGAGGTCACTCTCGGGACGGGGTCGTGCTTGGATAGGCGGCCATGACTGTTTTTACAGGGCACCGGACACACGGTTGGTCCCTTCGTTTATGTGTGATAATGTGAAAGGGCAGAGTCCGATGATTCTTTGCGTATACACGAGGGCCATGTATCAATGAGTGGACCCTATGTTAGTGTTGTCTAGGGAAAGGTAATTATCGGGTGCTTCCCCCGAGTACTTGAGGTACTACAGGATCGTGGATGACACGAAAGCTTCCCGGATCTTGTGGGTAAAGTGCGCAACCTCTGTAGAGTGTCAAACTATTCGAATAGTAGTGTCCACCGCCACAGACAGTTGGGAGGTTCTACCTAAACTATGTCCAGAAATTTTACAAACTTGGTGCATATGTGTGTGGAAGAAAACTATTTGAGTCAAGGCAGTGACTTGACGTGTTGAATGGGCTAGCATTGATCCAAACTCTATTATGTTGATATTTGTAACCTGTTCTCATGGTTACCCGAGTTCATTGATGCATACCTTACAAGATGATAGAACATTTCAACTAGCTTGAAGCTAGGTTGTTTACCCGTTGTTACCACCTGCATTGCTACTTTGATCCAAAACATGGGTTGCTTGCGAGTACATTCAAAGTACTCATTGGCTTGCCACTGGTTATTTAATTGGCCAGGCATGGAAGAGCAGGAATTTGAAGAAGAGCTCTTTGGAGACGAACATGCAAACTAGGACGCTTTCCCTATCAGAATGCATTTAGGGTTAAGGCATATTGCATGGGTTCTATTTATCTACGATGACTTCCGCTACTTGAGTTTATTCTATGTTCAGCCGTAAGGCTTTATCTATGTAATACTTGACCATAATGGTCATAATTTGTGTAAGAAGGTATGTATGGTTGGAAGTTTCTTATTATTCAGCTTCTGTGTGTTCGGTGACCATTGATATCTAGGATCACTGTACATGTGCATTCGGTGATCTGGACTTATGAGTCGGGGTCCCCACAGAGCTGGTATCAGAGCCATCCTGACTTAGGAAGCCATAGTTATCATGGAAGTTAGTTAGGGTGATACCAATTTCATAAACCTTCTAAACTTCTCTTATTTTCTAAGACTTACCAAAACCTAAGATATAATCAGCTTATTGACCTCTCCCATTCAACCTTTGTGGATAACCGCTATACCTGAAGAGCTCCTAACCACTGGGTTCCCCTTGCTTCTCGAGGATAGCCTCCTGGAGTGCCAGTTTCATGAGCCCCCATCCTCACCTATCATGAGCATTGGCTTAGCGACACCGAGACGAAGTACCATGTGGAAGTGATCGTGAAGGCAAATGTTCCTCCCACAAGTTGTTTCTTTGAGGGACCCGAGATGGCAACACTACTCCTCACTTTCGAGGCAGCTGTACTCATGGCACTAACCCGCCTCCGAGAACTTCTTCCGGAGGTGGCAGTCAAGATGACAACCCGCTTCTTGCTCTACCGGAAGGAAACTGAAGATGAGAGCAGCGCACGAGCCCCACCACTAAAGGAAGGACATCTGCTTCAATTCCAGACATACTTCAGCTATTGTGCCGACAGCTTGGCACAAGAGTTGTCCTCAGAATCGTTGAAGCTCCGAGAAGAACTCCACAGGGCACTTCTTAGACAAGCTCAGGAAAAGAAGGATATGATCAAGAAGGAAGGTGTGCCTCCTGGGCAAACCACTATCGCCTATCGAGGCGAAGACCCTCAGAAGATGTATCGTCGAAGGATGGGGAACCATGTCGTGGTACTAGACCTGACAGTGAGAGTAGGGGGTACGTAGGAGGATGCAAGGTCCTAGCTACGACAATGTTGTACACACGAGTTTTACGAATTCATGCCCCTCTTGGAGGAGGTAAAAGCCCTATGTCTCGATGCCCGAAGGTTGTTGACTGGAATATAGGTGTGTTACAGGGGGTGTGAACCCTTGTACCAGAGGAGGGGGTGGCTTATATAGAGTGCGCCAGGACCCCAGCCGCCCCACGTTATAGAGGGTTCAATGTACATAAAGACAGGGCGTTACTAATAACGCCTATAATAAAGAGTTGTAATGGCCTTTAAGACTATAGAGTGAATGCCCGCGACCTTAGATCTTCTACTCTCCGAGTGGTTTCTTGCACGATTGAGTGACTTCATTCTGGTCGAATGGAATTGGGGTATCCGAGTGAGATATATGGTCGAGTGGATTGCACTCCTATGTCACTTCAGTCGGTACCTTTTGTCATACTTGGAGTGTCTTTGATCCTAGGTTAGTGACCTTGGGTAGGGCATCTAGGTCAGGCCTATGACCCTATGCTAGGTCTATGGTATCGTCAGAAGCCCCCGAATGGATTGAGGTCCGAGTGAAAAGAGATTTGAAGTTGATTCCGATCCGAGTCTTGTGCTCCAGAGGCATCCTCTTCGAACCTGGGAATCAAGATGTTTCTTCAACCTTATTGGAGTCACCTTGATCAATTCAGAAATCGTCGCGTGAACTTTGCGAGTAACCTTCGAGTGTTGATGAGGCGCGAGATTTTCGACGCGATTGGCTGCTCGGCGGTTCCTGGATTTTGCGAGATTTGAATTTCGGGGAAGCGCGCGGGACAGAGCGAGCCGCAGTAATCGGACCGGATATGCACAGACGCCTTGATTCTCGCACCGCCTTTTTCGCCACGTATCGGGTGTGCGACTGTTGCGGGATTTGACAGGATTGCACGGGCCCACAAGTCTGTCACTCGACCGCAGGTCCATAAAAGGGCGCCACGGCCGATGCGTAGGCACTGTGCGCTTCATAATTCGTCTTCCTCCTCTGCTTCTCCACCGCACCTCTGCTCCTCGCCCACCACCGCTCCGCCCGCTGTTGGTGTATTTGGATCGACACCTATGGGATCACAAGAATCCCTACTATGGTTGTGGGGTGCAGGGTTAAGAGAAGAGCGGATCTAACAGTTAGCACATGGTTCATTTACCCAGGTTCGGGCCGCAAAGATGCGTAAAACCCTACTTCAGCTAATGAGGAGCTCCAAAGGCCGAGTTGTGAGGAGTTCTAAAAAGCCGAATCCTTGTCCTGGTCACCTCGGGCCTCCTTTTATAGGAAAAAGGGGTTGCCACAGTGGCACACGGGAGGTGGAAAGGGTACAGTAATGCGAGGTTGTCCCTCGCATTACAGGACAAGGCGCATTTAATGCGCTTAGCTTAGGTGTCCTCGCTTTATCGGGGACGAGGGGAGACGTCGATCTTGTCCGTCGCCGCTCCTCCTTGTGTTGACACGCGCCCTGGCCAGCGGTGCCTGCGGTGCCATGTAGGCAGGCAGGCAGCTGAGGTGGCGCAATGGTGGGTCTCCACGAGGATCTGCATGTTGCCACGCAGGTGCCTGCCCAGCTGGTTGGGTCGGCAGCTGCATGGCGGCGGTGGACGCGTAGTTGGTGCGGGCCTGATGGTGGCCCTGCGGGTGTCTTCGGCAAGGGCCTTGCTGGGGGCCCGACAAGGGTCTTGCCGCGGCGCCTGCTGTCATCCCCGACAAGGTGCTCGCCGGAGGTCTTGTGGTCCTCCTTGGCTGGGATCCCGCCAAGGGTCGTCGTCTTCTCAGCGTGTATCTGATCTTGAATGTCTTCACAAAGATCTGCATGCCACTACGGGGATGCCTCCTGAATCCTTGCCCCATGGGGGCAGTGGACTCAAGGGTGATCCGCTCCGCATGCGTGGGGCGAGTTGCCGCGGCAAGGGTCTTGCCGGGGCTGCCAGAGCCGGCCCCGGCAAGGATCTTGCCAGGGCTGCTGAAACTAGCTCCCGGCAAGGATCTTGCCGGGGGAAGCCACTTCGTCCCTTTGCTCTTTGTGGTCTTGTTCTTGGTGTTGCTTCAGTTCCATCGAGCTTCGATCTTACCTTGGCTCACCTCCCCTGCTGTGCTTGGTGTGGTGGTGCCCGTGGCTCAGACTGCCCTTGCACAGTCATAGGGGTACAAAAAGTGTACCCCTCTTTTTGTACACCGACAGGAGCCCCCGGGCCTGGGCCACATGCAAGCGCGATGCGTTGTTGGGCTAGGCCCAGAACGGTGCGCGGGCAGGCGGGCGGTTTTTGTAAGATCTTTCGGGCGCTGTGCCTCCCACGATCCGCGCGCGGGGCGCGGGGTGGAGGGGCGTGCGAGACGTGGGCGGCATGCGTGTGGCGGTTTCCGCAGGCATGCATCACGTCGCAGTAAATGCGAAAGGAGGCGGCCCGCGTCCCCCCATAAGTAGGAATAACCGCGGGCGCGCAGCTCACTTCCTCCATTTTCCTCGCGCCTCTTCCAATCTCAAAGCTGCTGCTCCCTCTCTTCCTTCTTTCCGAAGCCTTCGCCGTCGCCCGCCACCGCTGCTTCGCCATCTCCCTCCCTTAGCCCTCCTATTCAGCCGCCATGGCGTCCAAACCCGCCAAGGGCAAGGGGGTGGCCAAGGGCGCCGGGCCTGTGGGGCCACCGGAGGGCGCGTTTACGGGGGACCGGACGTAGGCTGCTTTCTTCATCCCGTCGTCGGTCGACGTCTTCGAGCTCCGGGCTGCCTTCAAACCCCTTTGGGGGGTGGAGACGGGGGGGAAGAACTTGGGTCATCCGACGACGCGCGTCGTCCCGGCTGCTTGCGCCAAACTTGGCCCAAATCGGTACCCCTTCTTCGTCGACTATTTTTCTTGCGGGCTATGTCCCCCCTTCTCCGATTTCTTCTGTGATGGCATGCACACCTTTGGCTTCCGCCTTTTGGATTTTACTCCGAATGCGGTGGCGTGCATGGCTATCTTCGCGCACCTTTGCGAGGGCTTCGTCGGGGTGCAGCCCAACACGGCGCTCTTCCGCCACTATTTCGTCCCTCGAATCCAGCCGGGAGGTGCCATCTCCAGATGCATCACCTGGATTCCGAGATCCAAGGGAGCGTACCCGGAGGGCGCCGTGAAGGAGAGGTGGGATGAGTGGCGTGGCCGGTGGTGCTGGATTGAACAAGACGAGCCACCAACATTCTGCAGGGTCCGCCGGGGTCCGCCGGTCCGTGGCAGTGACTGGAGCGATGTCGATGCCGCCGACGGGAGGCTCACCGTCGCCACCACCAGGATCCAGCGGCTCGCCCAGGTCGGGCTCACCCTAGAGATGATCGGGGCAGACTTCATCCGCCGTCGGATCGCCCCATTGCATAATAAGGGAGCCTAGCCTGGCTCTTTAAGAACCCGGCGGACGTCATGCGGCTCCGCCCTGGCCTTGACCACAACCTCACAATGATGGGACACGGCCATTTTTGCCAGCGACTCTTCCAGCTCGATGTGGGTCGCGACGGCGAGGTCGAACAGACCGGTAAGGCCGCGAAGGCTGCCGCAAAGGCCGGCAAGGCCGTCAAAGGGCAGCTCTTCAAGCTGCCAGCGGGGGTGGTCCCGCTGTGCAACAATTCGCGCCAGTCCGAGATCGTCGCCATGATGCCGGAATGCAACTCTCACGGCCCCGTCCCGAGCTGGCAGGAGCCGGCGGACAAGGTCGTGCAGCAATTCTTCGACACTCTGGTCGAGGTGTGCGTCAAGCCTGACGCCGAGCGGTGGCTTGTCAGGGACACCACCCAGGAGGAGCTGGACTACATCGCCGCTAGGGCGAGGGAGGCGCAGCCCGTCATGGAGGCCGATAGCGCCGGGGGTATGGAAGACAAAGACGCAGCGGCTGCGGAGGAGGAGGAGCTCGCCCAGTGGGCGGCGGCCGCCGGAGAGGCTAGCAGTGCCGGCACCGGAGCTCCACTGGTCGACGACGCGGCCGATGAGTCATCGTCGGAGGAGGACGCGGCGGCCGGCCCGACGCCAGCCAGGGGAAGAGGGCGAGTCCTGCGGCGGGCCTGTTCCGGCGAGCCGGTCCGGCCCGGCAAGACTGCGCAGCCTCAATTGACCCGGGAGGGGTCCGGGCACCACACGAGGGCCACGGCGGCGAGAAGGTCGATGAAGGCCGCCGAGAAGAAGAAGGCGGTAGACCTTTCTCTATCTAGGCGCGCACAAACTCCGCCCCCTTCTTCGCCTCCTCCAGCAGACGTCGACTCTGATGGCGACGCGGAGTTCCCCTTCAATCTCGGGCCTCTCAGCTCGAAGAGGAAGAGGAAAGCGGCAGAGGAGGAGGAGATGGACGACGAGTAAGTATTCCATCCTTACTGCCATTTCCATCTTCCTGAACCATGCCACTCATCTTGATCTGTTCTTGCTTCTTCAGGGACGCAGAGACATTGGCCCAGAGGCTAAAGAGGGCCAAAGCTTCAGCGAGCAGCCAGCCCCCGGCTGGGGCTTCAGGGACACCACTGGTGGTGTTGGGCAGTCCAGACGGCAGCCCCCGGCATAGCCCCCAGCGTAAGTTCTTCGTCCTCTTCTCGATCGACATGAAGCAGGTGTTTGATGCTATGGCACTGACCTTGCCATTTTTGCAGGACGGGAGCAGCAGCGGGAGGAGCCGCATGGGGCTACCTCCAACGCACCACCCCCATCGACTACGCCGCCGCGAGGGGCATCCCCTGCAAGGGCACCAAGCATGGAGCCCACACGCACGAAGGAAGAGGGGAACTCGGGCGCTGGTGGCTCTGCCACGGCGCCGGACGCCGGCAGGGAGGGGACTTCCGCTTCACAGCCCGGCACTGGTGAGTCGCCTGTCTTCTGTCTTTGCTTTTCCCTTATCCTTTTTCTTGGCTTCATCATCCCCATCACCGTATAGGCCCTCCTTCAACAGATATGGAGGACGTGGATGCCGTCATCGAGGTGTTGGAAATATGCCCTAGAGGCAATAATAAATTGGTTATTATTATATTTCCTTGTTCACGATAATCGTTTATTATCCATGCTAGAATTGTATTGATAGGAAACTCAGATACATGTGTGGATACATAGACAAACACCATGTCCCTAGTAAGCCTCTAGATGACTAGCTCGTTGATCAATAGGTGGTTACGGTTTCCTGACCATGGACATTGGATGTCGTTGATAACGGGATCACATCATTAGGAGAATGATGTGATGGACAAGACCCAATCCTAAGCCTAGCACAGATCGTGTAGTTCGTA
This sequence comes from Secale cereale, assembly GCA_902687465.1. Lineage (NCBI taxonomy): Eukaryota > Viridiplantae > Streptophyta > Magnoliopsida > Poales > Poaceae > Secale > Secale cereale. The sequence continues at coordinate 941,970,966 of LR738710.1, forward strand.
TGCTAAAGCTTTTCTATATGTCAAGTATCTTTTCCTTAGACCATGAGATTGTGCAACTCACGGATACCGTAGGAATGCTTTGGGTGTACCAAACGTCACAACGTAACTGGGTGGCTATAAAGGTGCACTACAAGTATCTCCGAAAGTGTCTGTTGAGTTGGCACAAATCGAGACTGGGATTTGTCACTCCGTGTGACGGAGAGGTATCTCTGGGCCCACTCGGTAGGACATCATCATAATGTGCACAATATGTGATCAAGGAGTTGATCACGGGATGATGTGTTACGGAACGAGTAAAGAGACTTGCCGGTAACGAGATTGAGCGAGGTATCGGCATACCGACGATCGAATCTCGGGCAAGTGCTATACCGATAGACAAAGGGAATCGTATACGGGATTGATTGAATCCTTGACATCGTGGTTCATCCGATGAGATCATCGTGGAACATGTGGGAGCCAACATGGGTATCCAGATCCCGCTGTTGGTTATTGACCGGAGAGTTGTCTCGGTCATGTCTACATGGTTCCCGAACCCGTAGGGTCTACACACTTAAGGTTCGATGACGCTAGGGTTATAGGGAAAGTATGTACGCGGTTACCGAATGTTGTTCGGAGTCCCGGATGAGATCCCGGACGTCACGAGGAGTTCCGGAATGGTCCGGAGGTAAAGAGAATCGCGGCGAGTACGACTCCATCAACCGCGTTCTAGTAACGCTTCCGCTTAGCGATCTACAAGGGTATGTGGATCCAACTCTCCTCTCGTAGATGTGCATCTCCTAGATTGATCTTGGTGAGCGTAGGAAAATTTTTGTTTCCCATGCTACGTTCCCCAACAGTGGTATCAGAGCTAGGTTCTTGCGTAGATGCTTTCTCGAGTAGAACACAAAAGGGTTTGTGGGCGTTGATGTTTAAATTGCTGCCCTCCTTAGTCTTTCTTGATTCAGCGGTATTATGGGATGAAGCGGCCCGGACCAACTTTACATGTCCACGTACATGAGACCGGTTCCATCGACAGACATGTGACTTTTGTTGCATAAGATGGCTGGCGGGTGTCTGTCTCTCCTATCTTAGTTGAATCGGAATAGAACAAGGCGGTCCTTGTAGAAGGTTAAATAGCAACTTGAATATCACCATTGTGGTTTTGCGTAGGTAAGAAGCGTTCTTGCTAGATACCCATAGCAGCCACGTAAAACATGCAACAACAAATTAGAGGACGTCTAACTTGTTTTTGCAGGGTATGTATGTGATATGATATGGCCAATGACATGATGAGATATATTTGATGTATGAGATGATCATGTTGTAATAGTTAATATCGACTTGCATGTCGATGCATACGGCAACCGGCAGGAGCCATAGGGTTGTCTTTAATTTTTGTATGACCTGCGTGTCAATCATTAAGCGCTTTGTAATGCTTTACTTTATCGCTAAACGGTAGCAATAGTAGTAAGAGCATGGTGAGCGCGCGACAACCCCGATGGCGACACGATGATGGAGATCATGATGATGGAGATCATGGTGTGGCGCCGGTGACGATGGAGATCATGCCGGTGCTTTGGAGATGGAGATCAAAAGCACGAGTTGATGGCCATATCATGTCACTTATGATTTGCATGTGATGTTAATCCTTTTATGCATCTTATTTTGCTTAGGACGGCGGTAGCATTATAAGATGATCCCTCACTAAAATTTCAAGATGAAATTGTGTTCCCCCCGAGTGTGCGCCGTTGCGAAGGTTCGTCGTTTCGAAGCACCACGTGATGATCGGGTGTGATAGACTCTACGTTCGCATACAACGGGTGCAAGCCAGTTTTGCACATGCAGAACACTCGGGTTAGACTTGACGAGCCTAGCATGTACAGACATGGCCTCGGAACACGGAAGACCGAAAGGTCGAGCATGAGTCATATAGTAGATATGATCAACATGAAGATGTTCACCATTGACACCACCTCATCTCACGTGATGATCGGACTTGGGTTGGTGGATTTGGATCATGTCACGCTCGGATGACCGGAGGGATGTCAATTTGAGTGGGAGTTATAAGTAATTTGATTAGTTAAACTCACTTATCATGAACAAAAGTCTAAGTTGCCTTTGCAAATTATGTTGTAGATCAATAGCTTGCGTTGTAGCTCCCTGTTTAAATACGATCCTAGAGAAAGACTAAGTTGAAAGATATTGTAAGCAAGGATGCGGACTGGGTCCGTAGTCCGAGGAGTGTCCTCACTGCTGCACAGAAAGCTTACGTCTTTGATGCACCGCTCGATGTGCAAACCCCTACAACGTTGTCTGTGGATGTTGTGAACACCTGACAGAGACGTCCTGATGACTACTTGATAGTTTAGTGCACCATACTTTACGGCTTGGAATCGGGATTCCAATGACGTTTTGAACGCCATGGAACATATGAGATGTTCTAAGAGCTGAAATTGGGATTTCAGGCTCATGCCCATGTTAAGAGGTATGAGACCTCTGACAAGTTCCTTTGCCAAAAGGATGGAGAAGAATAGCTCAACTAGTGAGCATGTGCACAGAATGTCTGGGTGCTGAAATCACTTGAACCAAGTGGGAGTTAATCTTCCAGGTGAGATAGTGGTTGACGGAATTCTCTAGACACTATCACCAAGCTACTAGAACTTCGTGAAGAACTATGGCATGCAAAGGATGGATGATCCCGGTGCTGTTAGCGGTTCTTAGTACCGCAAAAGTAGAAATCAAGAAGGAGCATCAAGTGTTGATGGTTTAACAAGACCACTGGTTTCAAAAGGGTAAGGGCTAGAAGGGAAACTTCATGAATGGCAAACCTGTTGTCGCTCTGATGAAGGAACCCATGGTTGAACCCAAACCTCGAGACCAAGTGCTTCTATTGTAAGGGGAACGGTCACATGATAGCGGAACCACCCCAAATACATGGTAGATATGATAGCTGACAACTTCAACAAAGTGTATTTGATATACGTGTTATTAATGTGTACCTTAGTAGTACTCCTTGTAGCACCTGGGTATTGGATACCGGTTCAGTTGCTATTATTAGTGACTTGAAGCAAAAGCTACGGACTGAACGGAGACTAACTAAGGGCGAGGTGACGATGTGTGTTGGAAGTGTTTCCAAAGATGATAAGATCACCATCGCACGCTCCTTCTATTTTCGAGATTAGTGTTGAACCTAGATAAATGTTATCAGGTGTCTACGTTGAGCATGAAAATGATTAGATCATGTTCATCGCAATACGGTTATTCATTTAAGTTAGAGAATAATGGTTATTCTGTTTATATGAATAATACCTTTATGGTCATGCACCCAATGGTTCGTTGAATCTCGATCATGGTAATACACATAATGATAATATTAATGCCAAAAAGATGTAGAGTTAATAATGATAGTACCACTTTCTTGTGGCACTGCCGCTTAGGTCATTTTGGCATAAAATGCATGAAGAAACTCCATGCTGATGGACGTTTGGAGTCACTTGATTTTGAATTGCTTGACACATGCGAGCCATGCCTCATGGGCAGGATGACTGAGATCTCGTTTTCAGGTACAATGAAACGGGTAAGTGACTTATTGGAAATCATACATGCTGATGTATGTGATCCAATGAGAATTAAGGCGTGTGGTGGATATCGTTATTTTCTCATCTTCACTGACGATTTGAGTAGATATGGTATATTTACTTAATGAAGCAAAAGTCTGAAACGTTTGAAAGGTTCAAAAATTTCAGAGTGAAGATTAAGAATCATCATAACAAGAAGATCATGTTCCTACGATCTGATCAAGGGGATATTATCTTAGTTATGAGTTTGGCAATCACTTAAGACATTGTGGAATTGTTTCGCAGTTGAAGTCCCCTGGAACACCACAGCGTGATGGTGTGTCCGGACACCGTAATCGAACCTTATGAGATATGGTGCGATCTATGGTGTGTCTTACCGATCTACCGCTATTATTTTGAGGTTATGCATTAGAGACAGCTGCATTCACTTTATATAGGGCACCATCTAAGTCCGTTGAGACGACGTCGTATGGTTTGGCAAGAAACCAAAGTTGTCGTTTTCTTAAATGTTTGGGGCTGCGATGCTTATGGCTTCAGCCAGGAAAAGCTCGAACCCAAAGCGGACAAATACATCTTCATGGAATACCCACTGGTAACGGTTGGGTATACCTTCTATCTCAGATCCAAGGACAAAAATGTTTGTCGCTAAGAACGGGTCCTTTCTCGAGAAGGAGTTTCTCTCGAAAGAATTGAGTGGGAGGAAGATAGAACTTGATGAGGTTGTCGAACCCTCACTTCAACCAGAGAGTAGTGCAACACAGAAAGATGTTTCTGTGGAATCTACGACAGTTGAAGAGGAAACTAATGATAGTGATCATGAAGCTCCAGATCAAGTTGCTATCGAACCTCGTAGGTTGACAAGGATATGTACTACTCCTGAGTGGTACGTTGATCCTGTCTTAGAGGTCATGTTGTTGGACAACGATGAACCTACGAACTATGGAGAAGCGATGGTGGGCCCATATTCCGACAAATGGTTAGAAGCCGATAAATCCGAGATAGGATCCATGTATCAAAACAAAGTATGGACTTTGGTGGACTTGCCCTGATCGGCAAGCCATTGAGACAAATGGATCTTTAAAACTAAGACGGATGTGGACGGTAATGTCACCGTCTATGAAGCTCGACTTGTGGCGAAGAGTTTTCCACAAGTTCAAGGAGTTGACTACGATGAGATTTTCTCACCCGTAGCGATGCTTAAGTCCGTCGGAATCATGTTAGCATTAGCTGCATTTATGAAATCTGGCAGATGGATGACAAAACAAGTTTCCTTACCAGTTTTCGTAAGGAAAGGTTGTATGTGATACAATCAGAAAGGTTTTGTCGATCCTAAGGATGCTAAAAGATATGCTAGCTCCAACGATCCTTCCATGGACTAGAGCAAGCATCTCGGAGTCGGAATATACACTTTGATGGAGTGATCAAAGTTTTTGGGTATACAAAGTTTGGTGGAAACTTGTATTTGCAATAAAGTGAGTGGGAGCAATACAACATTTCTGATAAGTATATGTGAATGACATATTGTTGATCCGAAATGATGTAGAATTTTCTGGAAAGCATAAAGGGTTGTTTGAAATGAGTTTTTCAAAGGAAGACCTGGATAAAGCTGCTTACATATTGGGCATCAAGATCTATACAGATAGATCAAGACACCTGATGATACTTTCAAAAGATCACACACCTTGGCATGATTTTGAAGAAGTTCAAAATAGATCAGTCAAAGAAGGAGTTCTTACCTGAGTTGTAAGGTGTGGAGTTGAGTAAGACTCAAAAATTGACCACGGCAGAAGGAAGAGGAAGGACGAAGGTCGTCCCCTATGCTTTTGTCATAGGCTCTGTACGATATGCCATGCTAAGTACCGCACCTGATGTGTGCCTTACCACATGTCTGGCAAGAGGGTACAAAGGTGATCCAGGAGTGGATTACTAGATAGTGGTCAAAATTATCCTTAGAGGAGTAAGGAAATGTTTCTCGGTTATGGAGGTGATAAAGAGTTCGACGTAAAGAGTTACGTCGATGCAAGCTTAACACCTATTCGGATAACTCTAAGTGGAGATACCGGATACGTATAATGGAGCAACAGTTTGGAATAGCTCCAAGTGGAACGTGATAGCAGCATCTACGATATGACATAAGTTTTTGCGAAGAACATAGGGATCTGAATGTTACAGACCCGTTGACTACAACCTCTCTCACAAGCATAACATGATCAAACACAGAACTCATTGAGTGTTAATCACATATTGATGTGAACTAGATTACTGACTCTAGTGAACTCTTTGGATGTTGGTCACATGGCGATGTGACCTGTGAGTGTTAATCACATGGCGATGTGAACTAGATTATTGACTCTAGTGCAAGTGGGAGACTGTTGGAAATATGCCCTAGAGGCAATAATAAATTGGTTATTAATATATTTCCTTGTTCACGATAATCGTTTATTATCCATGCTAGAATTGTATTGATAGGAAACTCAGATACATGTATGGATACATAGACAAACACCATGTCCCTAGTGAGCCTCTAGACGACTAGCTCGTTGATCAATAGATGGTTACGGTTTCCTAACCATGGACATTGGATGTCGTTGATAACGGGATCACATCATTAGGAGAATGATGTGATGGACAAGACCCAATCCTAAGCCTAGCACAGATCGTGTAGTTCGTATGCTAAAGCTTTTCTATATGTCAAGTATCTTTTCCTTAGACCATGAGATTGTGCAACTCCCAGATACCGTAGGAATGCTTTGGGTGTACCAAACGTCACAACGTAACTGGGTGGCTATAAAGGTGCACAACAGGTATCTCCGAAAGTGTCTGTTGGGTTGGCACGAATCGAGACTGGGATTTGTCACTCCGTATGACGGAGAGGTATCTCTGGGCCCACTCGGTAGGACATCATCATAATGTGCACAATATGTGATCAAGGAGTTGATCACGGGATGATGTGTTACGGAACGAGTAAAGAGACTTGCCGGTAACGAGATTGAGCGAGGTATCGGCATACCGACGATCGAATCTCGGGCAAGTGCTATACCGATAGACAAAGGGAATCGTATACGGGATTGATTGAATCCTTGACATCGTGGTTCATCCGATGAGATCATCGTGGAACATGTGGGAGCCAACATGGGTATCCAGATCCCGCTGTTGGTTATTGACCGGAGAGTTGTCTCGGTCATGTCTACATGATTCCCGAGCCCGTAGGGTCTACACACTTAAGGTTCGATGACGCTAGGGTTATAGGGAAAGTATGTACGCGGTTACCGAATGTTGTTCGGAGTCCCGGATGAGATCCCGGACGTCACGAGGAGTTCCGGAATGGTCCGGAGGTAAAGATTCATATATGGGAAGTCCTGTTTTGGTCACCGGAAAAGTTTCGGGCGATATCGGTAATGTACCGGGACCACCGGGAGGGTCCCGGGGGTCCACCAGGTGGGGCCACCAACCCCAGGTGGCTGCGTGGGCTAAGTGTGGGAGGGGACCAGCCCCAAGGGGGCTGGTGCGCCCCCCCACCAAGTCCCAGGGCGCCCCAAGAGGGGAAGGGGGGCAAACCCTAATGCAGTTGGGCCCTAAGGCCCAATAGTGGTGCGCCTCCCCCTCTCTCCCCCTTTGGCCGCCCCCCCTAGATGGATCTAGTGCTGGCCGCACCCTAGGGGAGGGAAACCCTAAAGGGGGGCGCAGCCCTCCCTTCCCCCTATATATATGAGGGGTTTTGGGGCTGCTAGAGACACGAGAACATCTCCATCTTGGCGCAGCCCTACCCCTCTCCCTCCTCGTCTCTTGCAGCGCTTGGCGAAGCCCTGCTGGAGTCCCGCGCTCCTCCACCACCACCATGCCGTCGTGCTGCTGTTGGATGGAGTCTTCCCCAACCTCTCCCTCTCTCCTTGCTGGATCAAGGCGTGGGAGACGTCACCGGGCTGCACGTGTGAAGAACGCGGAGGCACCGTTGCTTCGGTGCTAGGATCTTCGGCGATCTGAATCGCGGCGAGTACGACTCCATCAACCGCGTTCTTGAACGCTTCCGCTTAGCGATCTACAAGGGTATGTGGATCCAACTCTCCTCTCGTAGATGCATCTCCTAGATTGATCTTGGTGAGCGTAGGAAAATTTTTGTTTCCCATGCAACGTTCCCCAACACGAGGAAGTTTCCGAGGAGGCCGTGGCGGAGGCCGACAAGATTGCCGCCGAGGAGGCCGCCAAGGACGCTGCCGGGCCGCCGCGGAGAAGGCCGCCGAGGATGCCGCCAAGGGCGCCGCCGTGGGTGCCGGCGATAGGCCTGCCGGGGAGGCCGGCAAGGCCATAGCCGAGGAGTAGGCGATTGATGATCAACCTTCTTCCTCCGCAACCTCGGGCCCCGGCAGGTATCTGAAGGTGGGTGACAACCTCTTCGTCCATCTCGCAGGGGCGTCAAGCTCCCGAGCGCCCGCCGGAGGGGAAGTCTTCGACGGCGAGGTGCTCGCCGCCACCGGGCACGAGGTTGTTGATGAACCGGGCGCCGGCGGCGATGGCTCTCCAGAAGGGCAGCTCTTCCGGGTAATGGGGGCCAATTTCCGGAAGCTCCAGGCGCTCTACCGCGCCCGTCTGGACAAGGTTAAGTCCAGAACGGCAACGGTGTACGAGACGGAGGTGGACTTCTAGGCGCCCGTTGCTGAGGCGCAAACCTAGTTTCACCAGTCCCGCGAGGAGCAGAGGGCCTTCCAAGAAGAATTGGCCAAGCGTGATGCGGAGCTCATCATGAAGATGGCCGACATCGAGAAGGCCCAGGAAGAGGCAGCGAACTTGGCTGCCGCGGCGGAGGCCGCCCGGAACCAGCATCAAGCCGCCCTCGATTCGCAGGAAGAAGACCTCTTCGCGCGTGAGGTGAAGCTTGCCGCAATGCTCCGCGGCAAGGATGAGGAGCTCGAGGTCCTTGTCGGGCGGCGGACTCGCGAGCTGGGGCAGAGGCACAAGGAGGCACTCGATGCCCAGGCTCTGGTCTTCGCCGGCAAGGTGCAAGAGCTGGAGGTGGAGCGGGACGAGTTGAAGGAGCAGGCCCTCAAGCTGTCCGACGAAAAGAACAGGCTCAACTGCGCCTTGATAGAGGTGCAGGGAGCGGTCATCAGCAGGGCTGGGGAGCTCTCCGAGGCACAAAACTCCATCAGAGATCTCAGGCTCAGGCTGGAGAATCTCGAGAAGATGTTGTCGGAGAACTCGGCTCGGGAGGAGACCTTGACCAAGAGCCTGGAGGAGGAGAAGCAGCTACGGGTAGACGAGGGCGCTTCCCACCAAGAGTACGTAGCGGGCGTGAACAGGTGGGTCAGCCGGCTGGAGGACATCGCCGGCAGGGTTACCTCGCAGTTGGCCCTCATCGGGATACCAAACGTGAGGTATGCCCCTGAGTGGAGCGGGTCCGTCAACTCCAAGCTGACCCTGTTCTTCGAGGGCGTCCTCAGTGCCTTGGCTGATCTTCACTCCAACAGAACGGCCACGCTCGCCGGGGAGGCCCGGCGGCTTTGCCGGGGGGTCATGACCAAGGTCCTCACCAAGATGGCGTTCTGGATCCCCGCTCTCGACTTCTAAGCCGCGATGGACAGCTTGCCGGAGGATGCCGACCTCACGGCGCTCAAGGAGCGCATCAAGCCCATCATCAGCCGCATCGACGAAATCAAGAGGGTGGAGGGCCAGCGCCGAGATTAGGCATCCCGCTCTTCCTTGCCACTGCGGGTTCATGACCAAGACAAATTTTTATCTTTAGATAGAACCGCAGCGATGATGTAATATAACTTTGAAATATCTTTGAAATCATGCATGTTATTTTCCTGTTTGCTGCCTCTTTGTGTGTCCACCCTACGCTAGTTGGGCAGGCTTGCTGGCGCGAAAAACCCAAGGCGGCGTCTTGGGGACGGGTCCCCATTGGCCTGCCGGGCGAGCGTGCTACCGGGTGCGCCACCTTGTCGCCCTTAACGTAGCCGCTCGAACTGTCGAGTTTGACTCGAGTCATAGTCGAGAGCCTTGCCAATTGCGGAAGGCTACCCTACCTTCTCCAACGCAGCCGTCTGAACTGTTGAGCGGACTCGAAACAGAGCAAAGGCGTTGCCGATCGGGAAGGGCCCCATTTGCGTGCAGGTTTCTTTTTGCACAAAGAACGACAGCTCCATGGATAATAACCTTAAATAATAGGATAGAAATATCCAGGGTTCAATGTAACTTAGCTTCTATTTGTAGCCGCTCGAGCGCAGATCTTCCGCCCCCCTTCCTTCTCAAAGGGCCACGAAGACGAAGGAGCGTTGGGCCAACTGCTAGAGCTGATTCTCACAACTGCGCCCCCTACCTGGCGCGCCAAAGATGTCGGTGTATTTGGATCGACGCCTATGGGGTCACAAGAATCCCTACTACGGTTGCGGGGCGCGGGGTTGAGAGAAGAGCGGATCTAACAGTTAGCACACGGTTCGTTTACCCAGGTTCAGGCCGCAATGATGCGTAAAACCCTACTCCTGCTTTGGTGGTTGTATATCTGTGTTCTTCAGCTAATGAGGAGCTCCAAAGGCCGAGTCATGAGGAGTTCTAAAAAGCCGAATCCTTCTCCTGGCCGCCTCGGGCCTCCTTTTATAGGAAAAAGGGGTTGCCACAGTGGCACACAAGGATGTGGAAAGGGTACAGTAATGCGAGGTTATCCCTCACATTACAGGACAAGGCGCATTTAATGCGCTTAGCTTAGGTGTCCTCGCTTTATCGGGGATGAGGGGAGACATCCGTCTTGTCCGTCGCCGCTCCTCCTTGTGTTGACACGCGCCCTGGCCAGCGGTGCCTGCGGTGCCATGTAGGCAGGCAGGCAGCTAAGGTGGCGCAATGGTGGGTCTCCACGAGGATCTGCATGTTTCCACGCAGGTGCCTGCCCAGCTGTTTGGGTCGGCAGCTGCATCGGGGCGGTGGACGCGTAGTTGGTGCGGGCCTGATGGTGGCCCTGCGGGTGTCTTCGGCAAGGGCCTTGCCAGGGCCCCGGCAAGGGTCTTGCCGCGGCGCCTGCTGTCATCCCCGGCAAGGTGCTCGCCGGAGGCCTTGTGGTCCTCCTTGGCTGGGATCCCGCCAAGGGTCGTTGTCTTCTCAGCATGTATCTGATCTTGAATGTCTTCACAAAGATCTGCATGCCACTACGGGGATGCCTCCCGAATCCTTGCCCCATGGGGGCAGTGGACTCAAGGGTGATCCGCTCCGCAGGCGTGGGGCGAGCTGCCGCGGCAAGGGTCTTGCCGGGGCTGCCAGAGCCGGCCCCCGCAAGGATCTTGCCAGGGCTGCTGAAACTAGCTCCCGGCAAGGATCTTGCTATAGATATTTGTAAAGTGCATACGGATCTGAATGTCGCATACCCGTTGACTAAACCTCTTCCACGGGCAAAACATGATCAACACCAGAACTCTATGGGTGTTCGATTCATCACAATGTAACTAGATTATTGACTCTAGTGCAAGTGGGAGACTGTTGGAAATATGCCCTAGAGGCAATAATAAAAGTATTATTATTATATTTCCTTGTTCATGATAATTGTTTGTTATTCATGCTTGAATTGTATTGTATGGAAACAGCGATACATGTGTGAATACATAGACCACAATGAGTCCCTGGTGAGCCTCTAGTTGCCAGCTCGTTGATCAACAGATGGTCACAGTTTCCTGTCCATGGACATAGGATGTCAATGATAATGGGATCACATCATTAGGAGAATGATGTGATGGACAAGACCCAATCCTGAGCATAGCACGAGATCGTATAGTTCGTAATGGATAAGCTTTTCAGTGTCAAGTATTTATTCCTTAGACCATGAGGTTGTACAACTCCCGGATGTCGTAGGAATACTTTCGGTGTGCCAAACGTCACAACGTAACTGGGTGGCTATAAAGGTACGCATCAGGTATCTCCGAAAGTGTCTGTTGAGTTGGTACGAACCGAGACTGGGATGTTGTCACTCCGTATGACGGAGAGGTACCTCTGGGCCCACTCGGTAAGACATCATCATAATGAGCTCAAAGTGACTAAGGAGTTAGTAACGGGATGATGGATTACGGATCGAGTAAAGAGACTTGCCATGACGAGATTGAACAAGGTATCGGGAATATCGACGATCGAATCTCGGGCAAGTACCGTACCGATGGACAAAGGGAATAACATACGGGATTGAGTGAATCCTTGACACGGTGGTTCATCCGATGAAGATCATCGAGGAACACGTGGGAACCAACATGGGTATCCAGATCCCGCTGTTGGTTATTGACCGGAGAGTCGTCTCGGTCATGTCTGCGTGTCTCCCGAACCCGTAGGGTCTACACACTTAAGGTTCGGTAACGCTAGGGTCGAAGAGATATATGCACGTGGAAACCCGAAAGTTGTTTGGAGTCCCGGATGAGATCCCGGACGTCACGAGGAGTTCCGGAATGGTCCGGAGGTAAAGATTGATATATAGGAAGTCAGGTTTCGGCCATCGGTTGATCTCCGGGGGTCACCGGGAGTGTCCCGGGAACACCGGAGGGGCCCCGGGGGTCCACCGGGTGGGGCCACCCATCCCGATGGGGCCCCTAGGCCGCAAGGGGGAAGTGTCCAGCCCTGGTGGGCTGGCGCACCACATGGGCCCTCCTCCCCATGCGCCTAGGGTTGAAACCCTAGGGGGGAGGGGGCGCCACCTTGCCTTGGGGGGCAAGGATCCCCCCTTGGCCGCCGCCCCACCCTGCAGATCCCATCTGCAGGGCCGGCGCACCCCCCCTGGCCCCCTATATATATGTGGGGGGGAGAGGGCAGCCGCACCCTTGCCCTGGCGCCTCTCCCCCTCCCGCCACACCTCCGTCTCCTTAACGCAGGGCACCGGCGAAGCCCTGCAGGATTCTCCACTGCATCCACCACCACGCCGTTGTGCTGCTGGATCTCCGACGACCTCTCCTCCCCCCTTGCTGGATCAAGAAGGAGGTGACGTTGCTGTACCAGATGTGTGTTGAACGCGGAGGTGCCGTCCGTTCGGCGCTAGATCATCGGTGACGAAGAACGTGAAGAGTACGACTACTTCATCCACGCTTCTTCGAAAGCTTCCGCTCGCGATCTACATAACGGTATGTAGATGCACTCTTATTTGCTCATTGCTAGATGTCTCCTTAGTTGGATCTTTGTGAAAGCGTAGAATTTTTTTGAATTCTGCTACGTTCCCCAACAGTGGCATCTGAGCTAGGTCTTATGCGTAGCATCTTGCACGAGTAGAACACAAGGCAGTTGTGGGCGTTTGAGTTTGTTCAACTTTCTTGCCGTTACTAGTCAATCTTGATTCGGCGGTATTGTGGGATGAAGCGGCCCGGACCGACTTTACACGTACGCTTACGTGAGACTGGTTCCACCGACAGACATGCACTAGATGCATAAGGTGGCTGGCGGGTGTCTGTCTCTCCTACTTTAGTCGGATCAGATTCGATGAACAGGGTCTTTATGAAGGGTAAATAGAAATTGACAAATCACGTTGTGGTTTTGGCGTAGGTAAGAAACGTTCTTGCTAGATAACTTATAGAAGCCACGTAAAACTTGCAACAACAATTAGAGGACGTCTAACTTGTTTTTGCAGCATGTGCTATGTGACGTGGTATGGCAAAAAGAAGATGTGATGAATGATATATGTGATGTATGAGATTGATCATGTTCTTGTAATAAGGAATCACGACTTGCATGTCGATGAACTTGACAACCGGCAGGAGCCATAGGAGTTGTCTTAATTATTGTATGACCTGCGTGTCACTGAATAACGCCATGTAATTACTTTACTTCATTGCTAAACGTTAGCTATAGTAGTAGAAGTAATAGTTGGCGTGACGACTTCTTCAAGACACGATGATGAAGATCATGATGATGAAGATCATGGTGTCGAGCCGGTGACAAGATGATCATGGTGCCCCGAAGATGGAGATCCAAGGAGCAAGATGATATTTGCCATATCATGTCACTTTAATTGATTGCATGTGATGTTTATCATGTTTATGCATCTTGTTTACTTAGAACGACGGTAGTAAATAAGATGATCTCTCACTAAAATTTCAAAAATTGTGTTCCCCCTAACTGTGCACCGTTGCTAAAGTTCGTTGCTCCGAAGCACCACGTGATGATTGGGTGTGATAGGTTCTAACGTTCGCATACAACAGGTGTAAGATAGATTTACACACGCGATACACTTAGGGTTCACTTGACGAGCCTAGCATGTACAGACATGGCCTCGGAACACGGAAGACCGAAAGGTCGAACACGAGTCGTATAGAAGATACGATCAACATGAAGATGTTCACCGTTGATGACTAGTCCGTCTCACGTGATGATCGGACACGGGCTAGTCGATTCGGATCGTGTATCACTTAGATGACTAGAGAGATGTCATTCTGAGTGGGAGTTCATTAAAATTTGATTAAGATGAACTTAATTATCATGAACTTAGTCTAAATTCTTTACAATATCTCTTGTAGATCAAATGGCCCACGCTCCAGTTTCCCTCAACTTCAACGCGTTCCTAGAGAAAACCAAGCTGAAAGACGGATTGGGTCCGTAACATGAGGATTATCCTCATAGCTGCCAAGAGATCATATGTCCTTGAAGCACCGCTGATACGTCCAAAACGTATCTATAATTTCTGCTTGCTCCATGCCTTTTTTGTGTGATATTGCTATGATATTTATGCACTTCCATACACTTTTGATCATATTTGGACTAACCTACTAATGGTTGCAAAAGTGCACAATGTTCTTGTTTTACACTTTATTGTGTAGGAATTACTTGGAAATTGACAAAAACACAAAAGGAGTCGTATTGGAGTAGGACTCTCACTTTCCTGAAATCTGTCTGAGAACGTTTTTTAAAAGATGGTCACGTTCCGGCCCGAAGACAACGTCAAACGGAAAAAGTCTAGTTGCGAAAGTTGTGGGGAATTTCGAGGCGATTCTTCTGGATATAAAATTCGTCCAAATCGGAGTCCGGACGGCCGAGTAAAGCCCGTTTTACTGAGGCCCAAATTCTGATGACGGGAATCCGAGAGTCTATATAAAGAGAGGAAACCTAGGTCACCAAGGGCCACGAATTTTCTCCTCCCGAGCCGCCGTCTTGGAGGGGAGGACCTGCACCATTGCAGCACCATCCACAAGGAAGAAGGGGGGCCAAGGAGCCGCTGCCCCCTAGGGACGCCGCCGCCCCCTAGGGCCGCCGCCGCCGCCTCCGTGGCTGCCGCCGGCCGTCTCCTCCTCACGGGGCTGCACCTCTCCATCAACACCATCATCAACCTCCTCCTCACCATGTCCATGTGTGAGTAGTCTTCTCCGGAGCCGAGGGCTCGTACGTGTAGCTATGTGGTTATCTCTCTCTCCCATGATGTGATCTTCGTTGTGATCATAGGCTATGTTAATCTAGGGTGATCCCATGATATTTCCCCTTCCTCTATGTATTGGATTGATGTACTCACTTGTCTTTTATCTAGTATAATCCCCGAGACCAAGGTGACAGCGGTCTATTGGACATGGATTAGAAAAATATTTTCATGAGTGATTTCCTCTCTTGTGTGTTGATTGAAGATTGAGAGTCTCTTGGTGCTTGTCTTTGACTATCCTTTAGATATGTTGTGGTGATTGTGGGACTCTCTTTGGATGGCCGCGGTGACATTGGGAAATCCTTAGATTGAGAACTACGAACTTTGAGGTGTGCTTTTGTAGCCCTACATAATTCTCGTCCTCTCTTGACCACGAAGGAATGATCTCCGGGTGCGTCTCCATTGCATGTTTTATGGGAAATATCATGTGATTCGATTATGTTAATGTTGTTGGGAGTTGCCACTAGTGAAAGTATGAAGCCTAGGCCTTGTTTCCACCATTGCAATACCATTTGTGCTCACGTTTACCACTTGTTTGCTTGCTGCACTTTTTATTACAGATTTATATTACTTTGCTTTGCCACTCCTATCATCCATATTTTACCATCTCTTCGCCGAACTAGTGCACCTATACAACTCCTAGTTGTATTAGGTGTGTTGGGGACACCAGAGACTTCTTGTATCTTAGTTGCAGGGTTGCTTGAGAGAGATCATCTTCAACCTCTACTTCCCTGAGTTCGATAAACCTTAGGTCATCCACTTGAGGGAAATTGCTGCTGTCCTACAAACCTCTGCGCTTGGAGGCCCAACATAGTCTACAAGAGTAGAAGCGTGTGTAGACATCAAGCTATTTCTGGCGCCGTTGCCGGGGAAGTGAGTGCTTGAAGGTATATCTTTAGATCTTGCAATTAAATCTTTTTGTTTCTTGTTTTTATTTCACTAGTTATGTTTATGGAAAACCGCAATCTTAGTTCGCTGCTTGTGGGAAGACGCCCCACACCTGTGGTGGTTGCTCCTACCCCTACTGAAATTGTGCCCTATAAAATACCAGCTGGTATTATCGATTATGTTTTGGCTAATCGTTATGCAGGAGACAGACATCCCGGTGAACACTTGCTATATCTGTCACAACTATGTTCATTATTTAAGCTTGCAGGTGTATCAAGGGAGTTTGTCATGAGGAAATTGTTCGCCGTATCACTTATAGATAAAGCTTCAGATTGGTATAAGCTTCTCGATAACTCGCACTTGCTTGATTGGCAAGAGCTTATGTCTCTCTTTTATACTAAGTTTTATCCTCTTCATGAAATTCATCGAGACAGGAATGATATCTATAACTTTAGGTCTCGTGACGGAGAGAGCGTAGCTCAAGCTTGGGGGAGACTGAAAACGTTAATGCTAAAATGTCCTAACCATGGGCTCCCCAAAGATGCTTATGTGGAGAGTAAGAGTACCTTTTTGCATGTGGATCATGGTAACAATGCTTTATGTGATGCTTATATTGTTGAGTTTATTCGTGATCCCACTGAAAATTATTATGAGAAGGGAACATATGCTTATAGATATTTCAATAATATCAAGTTCCCTCTCTTTATGTTGAAGGTTTTGAAGCTGCACTTGTTTTGTCTTCCTATGCTTATTGCTTTGTGCTTCAATGAATTATTCTATTGCAATATTCCTATGCATAGGAAGCATGTTAGGCTTAAATGTGTTTGATATTTGCTTCTTGATGCTCTCTTCTGCTCTTCAACTCTTATTCCTACGAGAGCATCATTAAAGTCTTAAGCCTATCTTTATGGCTATAAAGAAAGAGCTCTAGGGAGACAACCCTTGTTATCTTTGCTTTCAGTGTGTTCTTTCAGTTTTTAGTGGTCTTGATGTTTGTTACTACTGTAGCAACATCATTGTACCTTTATTTTTCAGCTTTGTGCCAAGTTTAGCCTCCGATTGCAAGAAAGTTCAAAAGTTGTGACGTGCTGTCCAGGAAACAGATTCTGTCCTTGGACAGAAAAATTCGTATAACATCACCAGATCATCTTTTTGGTCTGAATTTTTTCGATAGCGTGCTCTATACAACTGGCTTTCGGGCGTCTGTTCTGAGTTTTTTGATTTGAGTTGCAGAAGTGCCCCGAAAAAATTATTTACTACCTGCTGGTCTGTTTTTCACAGATTCTGTCCTGTTTTGCCTTTTCTTCGTTTTGCAAACCTTGAGCTTGCTTTTTCTTTGCAAAAATCTTTTGGCAATCTTGAGAAACAGTAGACCTTCAAGAATATCCTTATTTCCAGCAAGGAAAAATTATTTTATTATGGGTACTAACCTCGCTAATCAGATTATGATGAGTTATGTATGAAGGGAGTTTTCAAGTGTGCGAGGGAAGATGATAAAAAGATTCAGGAGTGTCAAACGCTCAAGCTTGGGGATGCCCCCGTGCACCCCCGAGAAATATTCAAGAAGACTCAAGCGTCTAAGCTTGGGGATGCCCCCGTGCATGCCCTTCTCCATCAATAATTATCAGTTCGTCTTTCATTCCACTATATTTTTATCACTTCATGTGTTATGTGCTATGCTTGGAGCGTCTTGCTTTTAGTTTCCTTTTT
This sequence comes from Secale cereale, assembly GCA_902687465.1. NCBI lineage: Eukaryota > Viridiplantae > Streptophyta > Magnoliopsida > Poales > Poaceae > Secale > Secale cereale. Next base: position 941,988,477 of record LR738710.1, read on the forward strand.
AGTTTTCTTTAGCTTTGCTTGCTGTTCATAACGAGTTGGAACTCAGCTTTCTTTGTGTGGGAGAGAAACACGCTTCACTTCAACCTAGAACACAACATAGAATTTTCATGTCTATCTTTGCTGTGTGTGTTCTTTGTCTTTCAATAGCTACTATCATGTTCAGCTCTTAGTTTTCATGCTTTACTTTTTTAAAGAGCTTTTGTTTAGTTGGTTGCTGGAACTCTCTTTAGTTATCATGCTTATCTTGTTAAGAGAGTTGGCTTCTGTTGCACTGGTTGATATGTCTATGATAAAAATGCAATGTGCATAATGGTGCTTAGTAGTTCATGTTTTCTTATGGTTAGTCTCAAATAGCTGGGGGGTTCTTAATGTGTTATTGAAGTACCAACATGATTTGTTTGCCTATGATGTGGTATGGTTTAGTGATATCTTCCTCCAAGAATTTATTTTGATTGACTTGGCATATGCTCACGCATATTTAAGACTGTAAAGAAAGTCTATCAAGCCTTGATGATCTTTAATTTCTGAGTAGCGATATAACTTCCATGCCCGATTCAATGTTGCTTTGTCGCTCTGCATGATTATGACCGTCATTGCTCTCTTAGTTGGTCGCTCCCAGTCTTTTAATAACCTTCGCCTGTACTAAGCAGACTGACTGCTTGTGCATCCAAAATCCTTTAAACCAGTTATGCCATATGAGTCCACCATACCTTCCTATACATGGTATTTACCTGCCATTCCTAACGAAGACTTTCGTGTACCATCTCGAAATTAATCAAAAAAAACATTTCTCTTTTGTGCCTCTGTTCTAACTCATGAGGAAGTAGTAGTTAATTCATGATCTTTTTAAGTTGGACAAGCTTCACCCCGGGATTGCATGTCTAATGTGCAAACCCATAATACGAGAAGGAACTGGCATAGAGTGCGCCCGGCTCATTAAAAAATATACGAACAAACAAACCCTCCTTCACGCTTTGTTCATGAGAAATCAGAAAACTTTGGCAGTGATAAATAAAGGAGATTAAGAGGATGTGATCGTCCTCATTCGGGAGCCGTTCCTCGAAACTTGTCCAGCTCAAGAAGTGATTGAGTTATCTGCTACCATTCGTTGACGAAATATGCATATTCTAAAAAATAATTATTACCTCTGTTTTTTAAAACCAAGAGCTCTAGTACATGTTTAGTTTTTGTTTCCGACCACGGGTTTTCAACCTTGCCAACAAAAGCCACGGTTCGAGAGTCTCCACCTTCTTTAAAGCACCAACTATTGAGAGCATGATTGTCATTCTGAGTGTAATGTGCATTGTCCCAAAGTACCATTGTCTTTTGCATGATTATGATATCGTTTATTCTGAAATCATTGTATCTAGTCGTCACTTGAACCTTGGAGGTGCCCCTGCATTTACGTTGTGCTTCACTAAAGGGGGCAAGCGAGGTACCACTTTATCATATTTGCACACCATGCTCACTACAAATCTATTGAGTGTTTCAGTATCATATTGTAAAACTTTCAGTTATTTGTGATTTTCTCATGAGGCAACTTAATTACTACAGACTCATTGTCTCAGTAAGCATTTGTCATGTGACTGTGAAAAGTTCTTATATGGTTAATAGCATGTCACCACAGAAATTATGCTTGTTATCATTTACCTACTCGAGGACGAGCAGGAATTAAGCTTGGGGATGTTGATACGTCCAAAACGTATCTATAATTTCTGCTTGCTCCATGCCTTTTTTGTGTGATATTGATATGATATTTATGCACTTCCATACACTTTTGATCATATTTGGACTAACCTACTAATGGTTGCAAAAGTGCACAATGTTCTTGTTTTACACTTTATTGTGTAGGAATTACTTGGAAATTGACAAAAACGCAAAAGGAGTCGTATTGGAGTAGGACTCTCACTTTCCTGAAATCTGTCTGAGAACGTTTTTTAAAGATGGTCACGTTCCGGCCCGAAGACGACGTCAAACGGAAAAAGTCTAGTTGCGAAAGTTGTGGGGAATTTCGAGGCGATGCTTCTGGATATAAAATTCGTCCGAATCGGAGTCCGGACGGCTGAGTAAAGCCCGTTTTACTGAGGCCCAAAATCCGATGACGGGAATCCGAGAGTCTATATAAAGAGAGGAAACCTAGGTCACCAAGGGCCACGAATTTTCCTCCTCCCGAGCCGCCGTCTTGGAGGGGAGGACCAGCACCATTGCAGCATCATCCACAAGGAAGAAGGGGGGCCAAGGAGCCGCTGCCCCCTAGGGCCGCCGCCGCGCCCCCAAGGGCCGCCGCCGTCGCCTCCGTGGCTGCCGCCGGCCGTCTCCTCCTCGCGGGGCTGCACCTCTCCATCAACACCATCATCAACCTCCTCCTCACCATGTCCATGTGTGAGTAGTCTTCTCCGGGGCCGATGGCTCGTACGTGTAGCTATGTGGTTATCTCTCTCTCCCATGATGTGATCTTCGTTGTGATCATAGGCTATGTTAATCTAGGGTGATCCCATGATATTTCCCCTTCCTCTATGTATTGGATTGATGTACTCACTTGTCTTTATCTAGTATAATCCCCGAGACCAAGGTGACAGCGGTCTATTGGACATGGATTAGAAAAATATTTTCATGGGTGATTTCTCTCTTGTGTGTTGATTGAAGATTGAGAGTCTCTTGGTGCTTGTCTTTGACTATCCTTTAGATATGTTGTGGTGATTGTGGGACTCTCTTTGGATGGCCGCGGTGACATTGGGAAATCCTTAGATTGAGAACTACGAACTTTGAGGTGTGCTTTTGTAGCCCTACATAATTCTCGTCCTCTCTTGACCACGAAGGAATGATCTCCGGGTGCGTCTCCATTGCATGTTTTATGGGAAATATCATGTGATTTGATTATGTTAATGTTGTTGGGAGTTGCCACTAGTGAAAGTATGAAGCCTAGGCCTTGTTTCCACCATTGCAATACCATTTGTGCTCACGTTTACCACTTGTTTGCTTGCTGCACTTTTTATTACAGATTTATATTACTTTGCTTTGCCACTCCTATCATCCATATTTTACCATCTCTTCGCCGAACTAGTGCACCTATACAACTCCTAGTTGTATTAGGTGTGTTGGGGACACAAGAGACTTCTTGTATCTTAGTTGCAGGGTTGCTTGAGAGAGACCATCTTCAACCTCTACTTCCCTGAGTTCGATAAACCTTAGGTCATCCACTTGAGGGAAATTGCTGCTGTCCTACAAACCTCTGCGCTTGGAGGCCCAACATAGTCTACAAGAGTAGAAGCGTGTGTAGACATCAACCGCTAGGTGATGCACCTGCTCCCGATGCGGCCCAAGACATGTTGAACGTCTGGCAGTCGCGTAGTGATGATTACTCCCTGGTTCAGTGCGGCATGCTTTACAGCTTAGAGTCGGGGCTCCAAAAACATTTTGAGCACCACGGAGCATATGAGATGTTCGAAGAGCTGAAACTGGTTTTCCAAGCTCATGCCCGAGTCGAGAGATATGATGTCTCCGACGCGTTCTACAGCTGTAAGATGGAGGAAAACAGTTCTGTCAGTGAGCACATCCTCAAGATTTCTGGATTGCACAACCGCTTGTCTCAGCTGGGAATGAATCTCCCAGATGAAGTGGTCGTTGACAGAATCCTCCAGTCGCTCCCACCAAGCTTCAAGAGCTTCGTGTTAAACTTCAATATGCAGGGGATGGAGAAGTCCATTCCCGAGGTGTATTCGATGCTGAAATCAGCGGAGGTGGACATCAAGAAAGAACATCAAGTGTTGATGGTCAATAAAACCACTAAGTTCAAGAAAGGCAAGGGTAAGAAGAACTTCAAGAAGGACGGCAAGGGAGTTTCAGCGCCCGGTAAGCCTGTTACCGGGAAGAAGCCAAAGTATGGACCCAAGCCTGAGACAGAGTGCTTTTATTGCAAGGGAACGGGTCACTGGAAGCGGAACTGCCCCAAATACTTAGCAGACAAGAAGGCCGGCAACGTCAAAGGTATATGTGATATACTTGTTATTGATGTGTACCTTACCAGCGCTCGTAGTAGCTCCTGGGTATTTGATACCGGTGCGGTTGCTCACATTTGTAACTCTAAATAGGAGCTGCGGAATAAACGGAGACTGGCGAAGTATGAGGTGACGATGCGCGTCGGGAATGGTTCCAAGGTCGATGTGATCGCCGTCGGCACGCTGCCTCTACATCTACCCTCGGGATTAGTTTTAAACCTTAATAATTGTTATTTAGTACCAGCTTTGAGCATGAACATTGTATCTGGATCTCGTCTTATGCGAGATGGCTACTCTTTCAAATCGGAGAATAATGGTTGTTCTATTTATTTGAGAGATATGTTTTATGGTCATGCCCCGCTGGTCAATGGTTTATTTTTGATGAATCTCGAACGTGATGATACACATATTCATAGTGTAGATGCCAAAAGATGTAAAGTTGATAATGATAGTCCCACATACTTGTGGCATTGTCGCCTTGGTCATATTGGTGTCAAACGTATGAAGAAGCTCCATTCAGATGGACTTCTAGAGTCTCTTGATTATGAATCATTTGACACGTGCGAACCATGCCTCTTGGGCAAGATGACCAAGACTCCGTTCTCCGGAACAATGGAGCGAGCAACCAACTTGTTGGAAATCATACATACCGATGTGTGCGGTCCAATGAGTGTTGAGGCTCGCGGAGGCTATCGTTATGTTCTCACCCTCACAGATGACTTGAGTAGATACGGGTATATCTATTTGATGAAACACAAGTCAGAGACCTTTGAAAAGTTTAAGGAATTTCAGAATGAGGTTGAGAATCCACGTGACAGAAAAATAAAGTTCTTACGATCAGATCGTGGGGGTGAATATTTAAGTCATGAATTTGGCACACACCTTAGGAGCTGTGTAATCGTTTCACAATTGACACCGCCCGGAACACCTCAACGTAACGATGTGTCCGAACGTCAAAATTGTACTCTGTTGGACATGGTGCGATCTATGATGTCCCTCACCGATTTACCGCTATCTTTTTGGGGTTATGCTTTAGAGACTGCCGCATTCACTTTAAATAGGGCTCCGTCGAAATCCGTTGAGACGACTCCGTATGAACTTTGGTTTGGCAAGAAACCGAAGCTGTCGTTTCTAAAAGTTTGGGGTTGCGATGCTTATGTCAAGAAACTTCAACCTGAAAAGCTCGAACCCAAATCGGAAAAATGCGTCTTCATAGGATACCCAAAGGAAACGATTGGGTACATCTTCTACCACAGATCCGAAGGCAAAGTCTTTGTTGCCAAGAATGGATGTTTTCTGGAGAAAGAGTTTCTCTCGAAAGAAGTGAGTGGGAGGAAAGTAGAACTTGATGAGGTGACAGTCACCCCTCCTGGACCAGAAAGTAGCGCAGCGCAGGAAATTGTTCCTGAGGTGCCTGCACCGACAAGGGAGGAAGTTAATGATGATGATCATGAAGAAACAGATCAAGTTACTACTGAACTTCGAAGGTCCACAAGGGCACGTTCCGCACCAGAGTGGTACGGCAACCCTGTCCTGGAAATCATGTTGTTAGACAACGGTGAACCTTCGAACTATGAAGAAGCAATGGCGGGCCCGGATTCCAATAAATGGCTTGGAGCCATGAAATCCGAGATAGAATCCATGTATGAAAACAAAGTATGGACTTTGGTGGACTTTCCTGATGATAGGCACGCTATAGAAAACAAATGGATATTTAAGAAGAAGACAGACGCGGATGGTAATGTGACCATCTATAAGGCTCGGCTTGTCGCTAAGGGTTATCGACAAGTTCAAGGGATTGACTACGAGAAGACCTTCTCTCCCGTAGTGATGCTGAAGTCAGTCAGAATCATGTTAGCTATTGCCGCATTCTATGATTATGAGATATGGAAAATGGACGTCAAAACAACATTCCTTAATGGCTTCCTCAAGGAAGAGTTGTTTATGATGCAACCGGAAGGTTTTGTCGATCCAGAGAACGCTAACAAGGTATGCAAGCTCCAGCGCTCGATTTACGGGCTGGTGCAAGCATCTCGGAGTTGGAATATTCGCTTTAATGATGTGATCAAAGCGTTTGGCATTATACAGACTTATGGAGAAGCCTGTATCTACAAGAAAGTGAGTGGGAGCTCTGTGGCATTTCTCATATTATATGTGGATGACATATTGCTGCTGGGAAATGATATAGAATTCTTGGAAAATGTAAAGGCCTACTTGAATAAAAGTTTTTCAATGAAGGACCTTGGAGAAGCTGCTTACATATTAGGCATCAAAATCTATAGAGATAGATCAAGACGCCTCATTGGTCTTTCACAAAGTACATACCTTGACAAGATATTGAAAAGGTTCAATATGGATCGGTCCAAGAAGGGATTCTTGCCTGTTTTGCAAGGTATGAGATTGAGCAAGGCTTAGTCGCCGACCACGGCAGAAGATAGAGAAAAGATGAGTGTCATTCCCTATGCCTCAGCCATAGGTTCTATCATGTATGCCATGCTGTGTACCAGACCTGATGTGAACCTTGCCATAAGTTTGGTAGGGAGGTACCAAAGTGATCCCGGTACGGAACACTGGACAGCGGTCAAGAACATCCTGAAGTACCTGAAAAGGACTAAGGATATGTTTCTCGTTTATGGAGGTGACGAAGAGCTCGTCGTAAAGGGTTACGTCGATGCTAGCTTCGACACAGATCTGGATGACTCTAAGTCTCAAACCGGATACATGTATATTTTGAATGGTGGAGCAGACAGCTGGTGCAGTTGCAAGCAGAGCGTGGTGGCACATTCTACATGTGAAGCGGAGTACATAGCTGCTTGCGAAGCAGCGCAGGAAGGAGTCTGGTTGAAGGAGTTCATCACCGACCTAGGAGTCATTCCAAGCGCGTCAAGCCCGATGACTCTCTTCTGTGACAACACTGGTGCTATTGCTATTACCAAGGAGCCCAGGTTTCACAAGAAGACCAAGCACATCAAGCGCCGTTTCAACTCCATCCAGAATTATGTTCAAGATGGAGATATAGATATTTGTAAAGTGCATACGGATCTGAATGTCGCAGACCCGTTGACTAAACCTCTTCCACGGACAAAACATGATCAACACCAGAACTATATGGGTGTTCGATTCATCACAATGTAACTAGATTATTGACTCTAGTGCAAGTGGGAGACTGTTGGAAATATGCCCTAGAGGCAATAATAAAAGTATTATTATTATATTTCCTTGTTCATGATAATTGTCTGTTATTCATGCTTGAATTGTATTGTACGGAAACAGCGATACATGTGTGAATACATAGACCACAATGAGTCCCTGGTGAGCCTCTAGTTGCCAGCTCGTTGATCAACAGATGGTCACAGTTTCCTGACCATGGACATAGGATGTCAATGATAATGGGATCACATCATTAGGAGAATGATGTGATGGACAAGACCCAATCCTGAGCATAGCACGAGATCGTATAGTTCGTAATGCATAAGCTTTTCAGTGTCAAGTATTTATTCCTTAGACCATGATGTTGTACAACTCCCGGATGCCGTAGGAATACTTTGGGTGTGCCAAACGTCACAACGTAACTGGGTGGCTATAAAGGTACGCATCGGGTATCTCCGAAAGTGTCTGTTGAGTTGGTACGAACCGAGACTGGGATGTTGTCACTCCGTATGACGGAGAGGTACCTCTGGGCCCACTCGGTAAGACATCATCATAATGAGCTCAAAGTGACTAAGGAGTTAGTCACGGGATGATGGATTACGGATCGAGTAAAGAGACTTGCCATGACGAGATTGAACAAGGTATCGGGAATACCGACGATCGAATCTCGGGCAAGTACCGTACCGATGGACAAAGGGAATAACATACGGGATTGAGTGAATCCTTGACACGGTGGTTCATCCGATGAAGATCATCGAGGAACACGTGGGAACCAACATGGGTATCCAGATCCTGCTGTTGGTTATTGACCGGAGAGTCGTCTCGGTCATGTCTGCGTGTCTCCCGAACCCGTAGGGTCTACACACTTAAGGTTCGGTAATGCTAGGGTCGAAGAGATATATGCACGTGGAAACCCAAAAGTTGTTCCGTGTCCCGGATGAGTTCCCGAACATCTCGAGGAGTTCCGGAATGGTCCGGAGGTAAAGATTGATATATAGGAAGTCAGGTTTCGGCCATCGGGTGATCTCCGGGTTTCACCGGGAGTGTCCCGGGACCACCGGAGGGGCCCCGGGGGTCCATAGGGTGGGGCAACCCATCCCGGTGGGGCCCCTAGGCCGCAAGGGGGAAGTGTCCAGCCCTGGTGGGCTGGCGCACCACATGGGCCCTCCTCCCCATGCGCCTAGGCTTGAAACCCTAGGGGGGAGGGGGCGCCACCTTGCCTTGGGGGGCAAGGATCCCCCCTTGGCCGCCGCCCCACCCTGCAGATCCCATCTGCAGGGCCGGCGCACCCCCTGGCCCCCTATATATATGTGGGGGGGAGAGGGCAGCCGCACCCTTGCCCTGGCGCCTCTCCCCATCCTGTCACACATGTGTCTCCTTAACGCAGGGCACCGCCGAAGCCCTGCAGGATTCTCCACTGCATCCACCACCACGCCGTTGTGCTGCTGGATCTCCGACGACCTCTCCTCCCCCCTTGCTGGATCAAGAAGGAGGTGACGTTGCTGTACCGGACGTGTGTTGAACGCGGAGGTGCTGTCCGTTCGGCGCTAGATCATCGGTGACGAAGAACGTGAAGAGTACGACTACTTCATCCACGCTTCTTCGAAAGCTTCCGCTCGCGATCTACATAACGGTATGTAGATGCACTCTTATTTGCTCGTTGCTAGATGTCTCCTTAGTTGGATCTTGGTGAAAGCGTAGAAATTTTTTGAATTCTGCTACGTTCCCCAACACTTGCCGGGGGAAGCCACTTCGTCCCTTTGCTCTTTGTGGTCTTGTTCTTGGCGTTGCTCCAGTTCCATCGAGCTTCGGTCTTACCTTGGCTCACCTCCCTTGTTGTGCTTAGTGTGGTGGTGCCCGTGGCTCAGACTGCCCGTGCACAGTCATAGGGGTACAAAAAGTGTACCCCTCTTTTTGTACACCGACACCCGCGCGCAGCTCACCACCATGGGAAAAGACAAGACGGCAGCCCTGGAGCGCGCGAAGAAGGCTCCGGCGATGTGGAAGGGCAAGAAGGTGAACCGGGGGTCGACGTCGAGGACTGGGCCGCCGCCCAGTTGGATTCAGAGGGACTGGATCCGGTCTTCAATGCAGCAGGAGGACATGGAGGAGCTGGTTGATGGGGGCCTGATTGCTCACAAGTCTTGGAGGCTAGCGGGGGACGAGATTGAGCCACAGCCGCAGGAGGACGAGTGTGTCCTCCTCGCGACCCACGTCGACCGAGGTTTCTCCTTACCCCCGCATCCTTTTTTCCAGGATTTTCTGAACTTCTACGGCGCCCATCTGCACCACTTTTCTCCCAACAATATCACATATCTCGCTACCTTCATTTCTTTGTGTGAGAATTTCTTGGGTTGCCGACCACACTGGGGTCTGTTCAAGCACATTTTCACTTGCCGCTCCCAAGCCGTCAAGAAAGCGAACCCGACTGACGAGAAGACGGGCGTGATCCAGATGTGCGACGGCTTGTGTATACAGACTAGGGGTAAGAGAACTTTCCCACCATGACTTTTCCTGAGTCGGTCAGAGGGTGGCAGTCGACCTGGTTCTACTGCATGGATATTCTGACCCCAGGTCAGTCGACCGGTCTTCCTCCTTTCACCCTAGACTGAGCCAGTCAGCTTCCCTCGTTGGTTGTGAGTCGCGCTGAGAAAGTGGAAGTGGATATGTTGGTCGAGCGAGTGTTCCAGCTAGTCCGCGATGGTGTGAATGGGATGGACCTGCTGGAGGTGTTTCTCAATCGTCGGATTCATCCTCTCCAAGCCCGTGATCATCCGATCTGGATGTACTCGGGCACCAATGACACGCTCGGGTCCACCCGGAGGAGGTCACCGAGAAGACGGTGGAGCGGTGGTTGCGGAGCATCACCGGGAACAAGGACAGCCCCAGGGGGACCTGGAGAGTCCGTCCATTCAACGCAGCCCATGAGCCGGACAAGGTTTGACTTCTGTTTCTGAGTGAATTTACTTTTTCGATTTGCAGCTGTCTCTGAGTCTGATTGACGTTTGATCAACTCTTTGCCCTGCGGATTTATACTGAGATATATTCGGTGCCCAATAGAGAGCAAGTCCAGGAGGGAGTAGAGGGCGTCAGCGAGGTCACCGACTAGAGGTCTGATGAACATACCGACGAGGAAAGTGAGGACTCAAGCAGTGGCGAGGAGGTCGAATCGCTGCCTCACACCGAGAGGCGCTCCAAGCTGACACACGACCATGGAGGTGCGCGCGCCAAGACAGCTCCCTCCACTACTCAGGTACCGAAACGCACTCGAACGACTTCACCTGATCCGACTAAGAAGGCCCCTAAGCAGCTTAAGGTTGCGCCTTCAAAGCCTCGGAAGGCCCTACCTAAGATTAGGGTGGATGTTCAGATTGCTTCCATGTGAGTGTCATTCTTTTATGTTCTTCTCTTGTTTGAGAGATCTTATACATCATGTCGATTCATCTGTTTGTTTGACCGAGTGAGTTCTGAAACTTCTAGTGCTGCTGCTTTTGGGACCTCTATGAAGATTGACAAGGGCCACAACGACGAGGAGACTGCGGACGTGGCCACTTCCAGCGCAGGTATAGCCCCTCGGCCATGTCTTTACTTTGTGGATCGCTCTATCAGTCGATTGAGTGCTCTTCTTGGTCGAATGTTTTGCAGCACCACCCAACGTTATCAAGCTGCCGGATGATGATGATGAGTATGTAGAAGTGCCTCGGAGGAACACATGAAGGAGAGGTAGGAAGGTGCCTGCTGCTTCAGATGCTCAACATTAGGGCGACACAGCTCGGGCTATTGTTTCTTTTGTCGTTCCTGCGTCGACTGATCGTCCTTCAGCGCTAACTGCCCAAGTTCTTGCCTTGCCCGTGCAACCCCAAGCTTTGGATCCTCTGGCTACTCCGACTGCTCCATCGTCTTCGCTCTTTCCTACCCACCATGTCCCAGAGGACCCAGTGAATGCAGCTGAGGAAGCTATTCGTCAAGAAGGTCTGATGATGGAACAAATGAGGGCATCATACGAGGCTAGCATGGCTGCTTATAATGCCAGTTCAGCTCTTCGAACCAACGTCCAGGTGAGTTCTTTTCCGACTGAGATCTCTTCCCACTGGTTGTTGTTCTGCTATGATATTTTACCTGAAAACCACTGCTTTGTTCATAATATGATGTCCGTGGATGAGCGTTTGAAACTATCGCCGAACGTCTGTCCTGAGACTGTCCTTGTTTCATTCACCCACTGGCTGTTCTAGCTTCTGTTATATAGGTCTTGTATTTCAATCGGCCCGGTTGTGCCGATTGAACCGGTGGGGGCACACAGAGTGCACCCACTGGGTGTAGTCCTCGAGACCATGGTCGACTGCATGCAGTCGGCTGTGGTCTAAGAACGAATGTTGTTGTGGTTTCTTGTAGTTTTTCCACTCGTGCTAGACGGATCATGTCGAGTGGGAACTGGTGGGGGCACGCCAAGTACACCCACTGGGTGTAGTCCCCGTGAGAGTGCTCGACAGCTGCTACTTCTCGAGCTTGCGTTGTATTCCCTCGAAGAGGAAAGGGAGATGCAGCATAGTAGCGTAAGTATTTCCCTCAGTTTTGGAGAACCAAGGTATCAATCCAGTAGGAGACCACGCGCGAGTCCCTCGCACCTGCACAAACAAATAAGAACTTCACAGCCAATGCGATAAGGGGTTGTCAATCCCTTTACGGTCACTTACGAAAGTGAGATCTGATAGACATGATAGTTTATATTTTTTGTATTTTTGTTTATAAGAACAGAAAGTAATAGCTGAAAAAGTAAAGTAGATGTAGATTGATATGTTGAGAATAGACCTGGGGGCCATAGTGTTCTCTAGTGGCTTCTCTCATGGTAGCGATATTCTACGGCGGGTAAACAAATTACTGTCGAGCAATTGATAGAAAAGCGAATAATTATGAGAATATCTAGGCATGATCATTGTATATAGGCATCACGTCCGCAACAAGTAGACCGACTCCTGCCTGCCTCTACTACTATTACTCCACATATCGACCGCTATCCAGCATGCATCTAGTGTATTGAGTTCATAAGAACAGAGTAACGCCTTAAGCAAGATGACATGATGTAGAGGGATAAACTCAAGCAATATGATATAAACCCCATCTTTTTATCCTCGATGGCAACAATACAATACGTGCCTTGCTGCCCCTACTGTCACTGGGAAAGGACGCCGCAAGATTGAACCCAAAGCTAAGCACTTCTCCCATTGCAATAACTATAGATCTAGTAGGCCAAACCAAACCAATAATTCGAAGAGACTTGCAAGGATATTATGAGCACACATAAAGAGTTCAGAAAAGAACCAAATATTTCTCATAGATAATCTTGATCATAAACTCACAATTCATCGGATCTCGACAAACACACCGCAAAAAGAGATTACTTTGAATAGATCTCCTCGAAGAATGAGGAGAACTTTGTATTGAGATCCAGAGAGAGAGAGAAGAAGTCATCTAGATACTAGCTATGGACCCGAAGGTCTGTGGTAAACTACTCACAACTCATGGCGAGGGCGATGATGATGATGTAGAAGCACTCCGTGATGGATCCCCCTCCGGCGGAGCTCCGAAACAGGCTCCAAGATGGGATCTCACGGGAACAGAGGGTTACAACGGTGGAATTAGGGTTTTCTCTCTGTTGTTGATGGTTTCTGGGTACGTAGGATTATATAGGAGGAAGGAGGACACTGGGGGACTCACGAGGGCCCCACGAGGCAGGGGCGCGCCCCCCACCTGTAATGCCCAGGATGGGACTATACCTCCTACGTGTCGAGGCACGACTTAAAGGTATAAGCCCATCCTAGAATGATCTCAAGTTTGGTATCTTTGCACGACTCATGTAAAAGAGGGATTAAATTGCAAAAGGAGATAGTTGGCTTACAATCGCCACTTCACACAATACATTACATAAGCAAGACATCATTCAAAACATCACAACCCGACTACGGGTGAAGATCCAAAAGAAAGATACCAAAACAACATAAAGCCACAGGTCAGGATCGAATCCTAGTAGAAACCACTACTGATCGTCGAAACGTCACAAGCATACGGCCACGCTCTTCCTCGAGCTCCCAGAGAAGAACTTGAACCAGCTCCTGCTTCAAACTCGGCTGAACCTGCATCTGGTGTTGTAGTATCTGTGAGCCACAAGGACTCAGCAATCCCATAACCATGGGTAACAAGACTAGCAAAGCTTTGTGGGTAGGAAGAGGTAAAGTGGTGAGGTTGCAGCAGCGGCTAAGCATAATATGGTGGCTAACTTACGAGTACCAGAAGAAGATGAGAAGCTATGCAAACGGTCGCAAAAGTAGTGATCGCTAAAGATCCTGAACTACATACGAATCAAACATAACCCCACCGTGTTCTCTTCTCAAAGTGAAAAGAGACAGTCACGGTTACTCACACAGTTGTGTGTTTTACTTCGGATCCTCTGTCAAGTTTCTACAACCGGACATTAACAAATTCCAATCTGCCACATAACCGCGGGCACGGCTTTCGAAAGATCATAACCCTGTAGGGGTGTTCCAACTTAGCCCATCACAAGCTCTCACGATTAGCTGAAGTGATAAATATAATATCATCACCCCTTATCTTAGGGAAAATCCGATCAGGCTCGGCATCCCGGTAGCACAAGTCATTTCGACAATGGTAAAACAAGTCCAGCAAGACCTCCCGGTGTGTCGACACCCTGATAGTAGCCGCGCGTATCTCGTCTCAGGACACTACCGGATGGGTGATGCTACAGGTTATACCAGATACCTCTGGTTTCCCCAAGGCGGCCCTGCAGGACCCCCGTTTGGGACCAACACCATCAGCACTGGCCCCCCTGCTATGTAGAATTAAGAATCCTCGGGTAGCGCTAACACCCTATGCAATTTAATTAATTAATTAAGTTGTTATTATGAGCAAATTAAAACCAAAGTTGGGCCTTGCTGGAGGAGTTTTATTCAAAGTCGAACTGTCAAGGGGTCCCCATTTCACCCATCGTGTAAGGAACGCAAAATCAAGGAAATTAATGCCGGTTTATCGGCGCCTAAGGTGGCATGAGTGGAACAAAACACCGAGCAAAAGGCCAAGCCTTCCACCCATGCCCAATATATAGGTGTGTTAATAATAATTATAGATATTGTGATATATCCAACAACAAGTTCCCTCCTGGAACGAACTTCAACTTCACCTGCAACTAACAACGCTATAAGAAGGACTGAGCAAGCGAGGCTGAGCAAGCGGGTAACATAGCCAAACAGTGGTTTTGCTAGGAAGGTTTCAAATGTTAGAGGTTTCATGGCAACAAGGAGAGGCTGACATAAAATATGGGTAGCGCGACATGTAACGATAGCATCGAGACAACTAAGCATGGCAATGGTAGTAAAGGTATCCAAGGGTATGATCATCTTGCCTGGGATTCCGCAAAGGAAGAAGAACGGATCCGTGAAGAAGACGGAGCAACACAGTCGAGCGAATCCTCACAACTCCGGAACGAAACCGAAGCTAACAAGAGAAGCAACCGGAAAGAAGCAAAACAACACGGTAAACACACAAGCAATAAACATGGCATACGATGCACATCCAAGTATGATGCATGTCCGGTTTAATATGCATGGCATGGCAAGGCGCACAAACAACACTACAAGTTAAGTGGAGCTCAATATGCAACGAGTAGCATATTAACGAAACACCACATTTATTTATTTAGTTGACTCTCGTTATTTACCAGACAAGATTAAATGTTTGTTAACATGGCAAGAGGTGAAGCATAAAGAAACTACACTATTTAGACATTTTAAATGAGGCCGGAAATAACAACAACATATCCGGAAAATCCCCATGAGCATGTTTAGTAATTATAAGCAATCAACAATTTAACATATCAAAGTTGTTAACATGATGCGGATGACATGATCAAGTTTATGCAAGTTATTAAAAGGCTGACATAAGAGATATGAAGCATTGTCACCGTGGTAAAAGGAAAAGGTGCCACGGCAACGATCCGAGAATGATGCAACGCAACATCTCGGTTCCGGTAACTCGTTGAGAGACCGGTGCAAAAGATGACGAAGCGTGTCAAACGAGATGAAAGGTGGGCGATCCCGTTGCCGGGTTCCCACGAGTCGGCGACGAGGCAACCGAGGAACATGACAAAAGGTCGAAACGGGCACGGAGCACACAAGGGAGACATTTCATACAACACAAGCAACATCCACGGGTCATCGACTCGAGGTTATACCTTCGAAGCGTTCGTTCTCGGAGGTGTCGGGGTACACGTTCGTAGAGGGAAGTAGTCGTTCTCGCAACTCGTAGAGGAAGTAGTGGTTCACGTCATCGTGTCGTGGTACTTGGCGAATTCCTCGTTTCCGGGCGACGGTAGTGGTACATGCCGTAGAGGGAAGTAGGTGTTCTCGTTCATCGGAGAGGTGCTCGCCGCGTCGTCTTGTGTCATCGAGTAGGCGTTCGGGCGACGGTAGTTGAAAGTAGTGGTACACGGTGCGTCTTCGAGACGGTAGTTGTTCACGTGCTTGTTCTCGTTCGTAGTTGTTCATGTCATCGATGTCGGGGTACTTGACGATTCCGAAGACCGCGTTCGTCGGGGTACTTGGTCGTGTCGCCGTCACGTGTAGTCGTTCTCGTCTCGAAGTCGTACACGTTCCGTAGAGGTACACGGGCGACGGTAGGGGTACTTGCGTCGATCTTGCCAAAACCTGCTGGACCAAAACACAACATATCCGACGGAAAAACACAGCAGCAGCAGTTCGAGCTCCCCGGGACGATGCAGAGGAGGGGAACAGCCGGTCGGCGAGGGGGTCCTGGCGGACACCGGAGGGAGGCGAGGCTCTGCGCGGAAGGGCTCCTGGCCGCCGGGCTGCTCGGGCAGGAGAAGGTGCTGTCGGTTGGAGCTGCGGGCGCTGTCGATGCTCGGGTGGCTGGCGCGCGATGGGGCGCGTGGAGGGAGCCGTGCTGGGGCGCTGCTTGCGCTGTCGACGAAGGAACGGGGCGCGGAGGCGCGGAAGGAGGCGCGCTGGACGCCTGGAGGACGAAGGGTTCGGCCTCGACGGGAGGAGGGCTCGGGCTCGATGGGAGGCGCAGCTGCGCGGCGCGGTGCTGGGCTCCGAGGAGAAGGCGCGTGGAAGGCCGAAGGACGATGGAGAGGGTCGGGCACTGGAGCTCGGCTCCTGGCGCGATGAGGCAGAGGCCTGATGCGTCGGCTCGGGGCGGCCGGCCCTTGCTGGAGGACGGGAGGGCGACCACGGCGTCGGGAACGGGCGCGGCTCGCGGCGTGCGGGCGTCGAGCCCTGACTCGATGGGAGGCCGGAGGGAGGCGCAGGCCGCGGGCTTGGATGGGGCGCGGTCGCTACGGCCCTCCGGCGCGCGGGATTGGGGCGGGCTCCCTGGAGGACGGACGGAGGGAGTGGGTCGCGAGGGAGATGGGACGAGGGGGCGCTCGAGGGAAAAGGTTCGGTCGAACGAACCTGGCGGCGGGGAGAGAGAGGAACGAGAGGAGGGATGGGAGGAGCGGTCAGGAGAGCTGCGGGCTAGGGTTTGGGGATAAATGGGCCTAGAGGAGAAGGAAATGGAGGCTGAAGCCCAATAGGCCTAGGAGGGAGGAAAAAAGGCTAGGCTCTCTTCCTTATTTCCCTTTTAAAACAAAATAGAAAAGAGAAAGAAAAGAAAGAGAAGGTAGGGGAGGAATTTGTGCATGGGGATACATTCCCTAGACTCGCAAAATGCAAGGAATTTAATTAAAATGGCTGGAGGGTTTTTGGAAGGACCTCGAAAAACGGGAAAAGAATTATTGGCAAGGTTTGGAAGGAGAAGCTCGAAGTGAAATAGACATGGGGAAATAAATGCAAGTGTGTTGGGTTAATTCCAACGAATGGAATATTTATTATAGCTCCCTAATAATATTGGGATGATATGTTTTAAAGAGAAGACATTCTTCCCTCGATTTAAATGGACCGAAGGTCCACACGATTTATTTAGGTTGAGATGCAAAGATTAATGACATGATGGCATGATGATATGATGCAATGCAAAAATAAATAACACAAGCACAAAGAACACACGGGAGAACCTGGAACATCTGGAATCTTCTGGAATCTTCTGGGACGTCGGTCTTCGGGCGTCACAACTCTCCCACACTAACAGAGGATCTCGACCCGAGATCCTAGAGATATCACCGGGTAAAAACGAAAAAGAGGAGGTAAAACAAAGTTGCTTCTTGGACAAACTAGTGAAACCAAAGAACCTTGAGAGGTTAAGCAAGTTGAAAGAAAGAATGCAACGGAGATGAACGAAGACGAAAACACTCCTTTAGAAAAGAGGAACAAGGAGCATTATGAGAACCTTGTAGGTTGAAAGACATGAAACAAGAGCTCACGGACCAAAAGAATAAGAAACCGCAATGGTATAGCCAAGGAATAAGAATGACAGAATTTGGACAGCACTCCGTCTGAAAATGGAAGGAATTGGACAAGAACTTGCCAAGTTGGGAAGATACTTGATAAAAACAACAACACACAACCTCCGGAACAATTGAAAGAATGGCACAAGGGTAAAAAAGATTTCAGACAGCACTTCGGTTGAAAAGATAGGAAAAACTAGATAAGATGACGGAACTAGAATGAAGAATACAATCTCCAGTTAAATGATAAGTAAGGGAAAGAACATGATCTTGACAAAACGAGATGATGGTTAAAGAGAGAGCAACATCACAATGCCTCCGGAATGAAAGAATAGCATATAATCAATGAAAGAAAAGAATGGAGAAGAAAATGACAACTTCTCTCAAAATGAATTAGGAAATCCTCCTTACGAAGAAGGGTTGAACGGAGTTGTTGGAAACTCAACAACAAAAGAATAAGCTTCATGTGGGCTTATGGAAAACATCTCAAAATTAAGAGGTGACAACCAGCCACTGACGGAAACATTTGATTGGATTGAGATCAACAAGGAGACGATAAACTTATTCCACCGGAAGGATAAATGAAGAACTTGGGTCATTTATAAGCACCATAAATAGCAACAATTCTTAGGGAAAGCTTTTAGGTGAAATACAACCCAAGATAACTCCAAGGGATAAAAAGAGGGGTTGAAAGGATCTCCTGAACAAAGAAAATGATGGGTTTAAATATCTCATTCTTGATAACTCGTGAATCATGAAACATGAAGGAATTGTCAAGAATGACATAACACCATCTCAAACAATAAGGTAGAAAGAATTGCACTCGGAAAGCAAGATGAAGAATGCTTGAGCTCGAACAAGAATCTTGATGAAGACTTCAAGGATGAATTAAAACATGATGAACCACCATGAAGAACTCCGGTAGTGAAAGCATGAGAATTGAAAGATGAAAAGAATAAGATTCAAGGCCTGTGATGAATTAGATTGAGCTTTGAAATGATATAATTGAAATAACTTGGAACTCCGGAAAACAAGATGAACAACTTAGAACCGAGAATATGATATGCTGAACAAGCTCCGGAAAAGAAATTAAATCACCTTGAAGGAATAAGAATAAGAATTATGTCATGCATCTCCTTCACCAATTTAAATTGATGACAACCAAAGGATTTGGCATAATACTTATTCTCGTTGGAAAGAATTAAAGAGAGATCTCGCACCAGCTTGGGTAATTCTTCAACGAACCACCGGTAGGATTATGAAAAGAACAAATGAATTAAAACGATAATAACGAAAGATTAAACTTGAAAGAACCACCGTAAGAATAGGGAGACGAACGAAGAGACATCAATGAAGAATATTTGGAGGACGAAGTTGCAAACAGAGAACGAAGAAATCTTCTGAAATGATGGCCTTCGGGGATCACAATGAGAAGAACTCAAGAATTTCTCTGAGGGACATGAAAACAATTCCCACAATCGAAAACAATTATGAGGATGGCATGAAGCTAGAATCACAACTCATCAAGAGAACGGGTCAAAATTTAAGAGAAACTCTTCTCCGATCTTGAAATGTTGAGAGTGAAGACGAGAAATGCCATGAGAATTGTTGAGCACTCCGGAATGAAGAATTAAAAAGGTTGAACCAATGATGAACAAGAATTTGAAAGCGATCTTGGAGAAGGCATGTGACTGATGGGAATCATTCTTACGTCACGCTTGAAAAGTATTTTAGTATAACTCCAGAGAAAAATGGATGAGTCAGGTAAGATCCTGGGAAAAAACCTGTGGGTTAGGGCCCACTAAAGAAATCACCGTTGGAAAAGATTGCTTAAGAGATATTGCACCGGTTGAATTAAATGGCTTGAATAAGATGACAATCCTCAAAAATAGCTTGAACTGATTAAGAATGGAATTATGAATCTTGAGCACTCCGGATATGAATAGCAAGAGGAGAATGATTAATTGGTGCACCGGAATAAGAAAGCATTATGAAATGAGGAAAATGATAAGATCAACACCGAAATCTTGAATTACATCCACCGGCAGAATTCGAGAACAAAAGAATGATGAACTTGAAGCTCTTGAGCATCTTCACGACAAATCACCGGATAAGAACAATGAAGGAAAAGAATGAAGAAATATCACATGAATAAAAATGGATACTTCATCTGAGAATTTCATGGTCCGAGAAGAAGAAGGGTGGGAGGGTGGGGAAAACAAAGACAACTTGGGACGAATGAAAACAGACAATCGTCATATATCTCAACGGCGTCCGTATGGAATAACTTGAAGAGAAGGCACACCGGTTGAAAAGGATTAGCATGAAAATCTCGATGGTCAATAAGAATTAGCACTCCCATGGAAATATGAGAACACCGATTAGAAAGGTATGGAATCAACATTTGACATCGAAGCAACTCGAATACCAGAATCAAAACAAGAACAAAGGATAGATATTTCGCAGCATCATCTTCACAATATCATCCGAGCAAAGAATTGAACGAATGAATTCCGCAGGTATATCAACTTGTCGAGAAGCCACTTGGAGAACAAAAGTAAATTAAAAAGGAACAATGAACAGATAGAACAAATACAAGATAGAAGCTTCGTTCGACATATTCGTGCTGAAAGTTCATGGAACGTGTTACAAAAGGGTTTTGCAATCCCCGGATCAGCATAGCCAAGGACCCTTTAAGATGCAACTCCCGATCAGAACAAGTCCATAAAACCACTTCACTCAATGTAGAACCCCGAACTTCATATCGTGCATCCGTTGGAAGAATGCCTAGAACTACTAGATGAACCCACCTATTAATTTCCGAAAGTTCCCAGTTATGCAATCAGGTGTTGGGGATACACGGGAAGCACCGCGCAATCAACTCTAAACCTACATCCAGGTGTATCCATCCTTCAACACATAACCAGTCTTTCTCGGAAACTGTTTACCTCGGACCTTTGAAACGCATCCACTATACAAGCTATGGAAATACTCCCGAACTACCTCCCCAGTACTGGGTGATGTCGGGGTTATCTTGCCACTAACCGCATAGGAGAGTTTTCGATGTCGGCCGTCTTAAGTATTCTAGTACTGCCGTGATGGATTTGTGACGACAACACCTCGGAGCTCAACTCCCCGGGACACTGCCACAACCCCTAATGACAGGAGGCATCGAGAACAATGTTCTCGTCACAAAGACATCGAAACAATCCAAACAATACTCGCAAGATCCTAAAAAAAAATTGGTGCAATTTTTGAAAGTAGAAGAGGCAAGAGTAATCGTCAGGAGTCCTCACCAGAGTGAAAAGGGGATGAGAAGCAAAGAATTCCTACTCTCCGATATATGTATAGGACTCAAAATATTTTCAAGTGTGTGCCTAGACTCAACCGTCAACGATTCGATCAATCAGTGGGGGCTTCTAGGTCGGAGAAGGCTCTGAATACCAACTTGTAATGCCCAGGATGGGACTATACCTCCTACGTGTCGAGGCACGACTTAAAGGTATAAGCCCATCCTAGAATGATCTCAAGTTTGGTATCTTTGCACGACTCATGTAAAAGAGGGATTAAATTGCAAAAGGAGATAGTTGGCTTACAATCGCCACTTCACACAATACATTACATAAGCAAGACATCATTCAAAACATCACAGCCCGACTACGGGTGAAGATCCAAAAGAAAGATACCAAAACAACATAAAGCCATAGGTCAGGATCGAATCCTAGTAGAAACCACTACTGATCGTCGAAACGTCACAAGCATACGGCCACGCTCTTCCTCGAGCTCCCAGAGAAGAACTTGAACCAGCTCCTGCTTCAAACTCGGCTGAACCTGCATCTGGTGTTGTAGTATCTGTGAGCCACGAGGACTCAGCAATCCCATAACCATGGGTAACAAGACTAGCAAAGCTTTGTGGGTAGGAAGAGGTAAAGTGGTGAGGTTGCAGCAGCGGCTAAGCATAATATGGTGGCTAACTTACGAGTACCAGAAGAAGATGAGAAGCTACGCAAACGGTCGCAAAAGTAGTGATCGCTAAAGATCCTGAACTACATACGAATCAAACATAACCCCACCGTGTTCTCTTCTCAAAGTGAAAAGACACAGTCATGGTTACTCACACAGTTGTGTGTTTTACTTCGGATCCTCTGTCAAGTTTCTACAACCGGACATTAACAAATTCCAATCTGCCACATAACCGCGGGCACGGCTTTCGAAAGATCATAACCCTGCAGGGGTGTTCCAACTTAGCCCATCACAAGCTCTCACGATTAGCTGAAGTGATAAATATAATATCATCACCCCTTATCTTAGGGAAAATCCGATCAGGCTCGGCATCCCGGTAGCACAAGTCATTTCGACAATGGTAAAACAAGTCCAGCAAGACCTCCCGGTGTGTTGACACCCTGATGTAGCCGCGCGTATCTAGTCTCAGGACACTACCGGATGGGTGATGCTACAGGTTATACCAGATACCTCGGGTTTCCCCAAGGCGGCCCTGCAGGACCCCCGTTTGGGACCAACACCATCAGCGCTGGCCCCCCCTGCTATGTAGAATTAAGAATCCTCGGGTAGCGCTAACTCCCTATGCAATTTAATTAATTAATTAAGTTGTTATTATGAGCAAATTAAAACCAAAGTTGGGCCTTGCTGGAGGAGTTTTATTCAAAGTCGAACTATCAAGGGGTCCCCATTTCACCCATCGTGTAAGGAACGCAAAATCAAGGAACATAATGCCGGTTTATCGGCGCCTAAGGTGGCATGAGTGGAACAAAACACAGAGCAAAAGGCCAAGCCTTCCACCCATGCCCAGTATATAGGTGTGTTAATAATAATTATAGATATTGTGATATATCCAACAACAAGTTCCCTCCTGGAACGAACTTCAACTTCACCTGCAACTAACAACGCTATAAGAAGGACTGAGCAAGCGAGGCTGAGCAAGCGGGTAACATAGCCAAACAATGGTTTTGCTAGGAAGGTTTCAAATGTTAGAGGTTTCATGGCAACAAGGAGAGGCTGACATAAAAGATGGGTAGCGCGACATGTAACGATAGCATCGAGACAACTAAGCATGGCAATGGTAGTAAAGGTATCCAAGGGTATGATCATCTTGCCTGGGATTCCGCAAAGGAAGAAGAACGGATCCGTGAAGAAGACGGAGCAACACAGTCGAGCGAATCCTCACAACTCCGGAACGAAACCGAAGCTAACAAGAGAAGCAACCGGAAAGAAGCAAAACAACACGGTAAACACACAAGCAATAAACATGGCATACGATGCACATCCAAGTATGATGCATGTCCGGTTTAATATGCATGGCATGGCAAGGCGCACAAACAACACTACAAGTTAAGTGGAGCTCAATATGCAACGAGTTGCATATTGACGAAACACCACATTTATTTATTTAGTTGACTCTCGTTATTTACCAGACAAGATTAAATGTTTGTTAACATGGCAAGAGGTGAAGCATAAAGAAACTACACTATTTAGACATTTTAAATGAGGCCGGAAATAACAACAACATATCCGGAAAATCCCCATGAGCATGTTTAGTAATTATAATCAATCAACAATTTAACATATCAAAGTTGTTAACATGATGCGGATGACATGATCAAGTTTATGCAAGTTATTAAAAGGTTGACATAAGGGATATGAAGCATTGTCACCGTGGTGAAAGGAAAAGGTGCCACGGCAACGATCCGAGAATGATGCAACGCAACATCTCGGTTCCGGTAACTCGTTGAGAGACCGGTGCAAAAGATGACGAAGCGTGTCAAACGAGATGAAAGGTGGGCGATCCCGTTGCCGGGTTCCCACGAGTCGGCGACGAGGCAACCGAGGAACATGACAAAAGGTCGAGACGGGCACGGAGCACACAAGGGAGACATTTCATACAACACAAGCAACATCCACGGGTCATCGACTCGAGGTTATACCTTCGAAGCGTTCGTTCTCGGAGGTGTCGGGGTACACGTTCGTAGAGGGAAGTAGTCGTTCTCGCAACTCGTAGAGGAAGTAGTGGTTCACGTCATCGTGTCGTGGTACTTGGCGAATTCCTCGTTTCCGGGCGACGGTAGTGGTACATGCCGTAGAGGGAAGTAGGTGTTCTCGTTCATCGGAGAGGTCCTCGCCGCGTCGTCTTGTGTCGTCGAGTAGGCGTTCGGGCGACGGTAGTTGAAAGTAGTGGTACACGGTGCGTCTTCGAGACGGTAGTTGTTCACGTGCTTGTTCTCGTTCGTAGTTGTTCATGTCATCGATGTCGGGGTACTTGACGATTCCGAAGACCGCGGTCGTCGGGGTACTTGGTCGTGTCGCCGTCACGTGTAGTCGTTCTCGTCTCGAAGTCGTACACGTTCCGTAGAGGTACACGGGCGACGGTAGGGGTACTTGCGTCGATCTTGCCAAAACCTGCTGGACCAAAACACAACATATCCGACGGAAAAACACAGCAGCAACAGTTCGAGCTCCCCGGGACGATGCAGAGGAGGGGAACAGCGGGTCGGCGAGGGGGTCCTGGCGGACACCGGAGGGAGGCGAGGCTCTGCGCGGAAGGGCTCCTGGCCGCCGGGCTGCTCGGGCAGGAGAAGGTGCTGTCGGCTGGAGCTGCGGGCGCTGTCGACGCTCGGGTGGCTGGCGCGCGACGGGGCGCGCGGAGGGAGCCGTGCTGGGGCGCTGCTTGCGCTATCGATGAAGGAACGGGGCGCGGAGGCGCGGAACGAGGCGCGCTGGACGCCTGGAGGACGAAGGGTTCGGCCTCGACGGGAGGAGGGCTCGGGCTCGATGGGAGGCGCAGCTGCGCGGCGCGGTGCTGGGCTTCGAGGAGAAGGCGCGGGGAAGGCCGAAGGACGATGGAGAGGGTCGGGCGCTGGAGCTCGGCTCCTGGCGCGATGAGGCAAAGGCCTGATGCGTCGGCTCGGGGCGGCCGACCCTTGCTGGAGGACGGGAGGGCGACCACGGCGTCGGGAACGGGCGCGGCTCGCGGCGTGCGGGCGTCGAGCCCTGGCTCGATGGGAGGCCGGAGGGAGGCGCAGGCCGCGGGCTTGGATGGGGCGCGGTCGCTACGGCCCTCCGGCGCGCGGGATTGGGGTGGGCTCCCTGGAGGACGGACGGAGGGAGTGGGTCTAGAGGGAGATGGGACGAGGGGGCACTCGAGGGAAAAGGTTCGGTCGAACGAACCTGGCGGCGGGGAGAGAGAGGAACGAGAGGAGGGATGGGAGGAGCGGTCAGGAGAGCTGCGGGCTAGGGTTTGGGGATAAATGGGCCTAGATGAGAAGGAAATGGAGGCTGAAGCCCAATAGGCCTAGGAGGGAGGAAAAAAGGCTAGGCTCTCTTCCTTATTTCCCTTTTAAAACAAAATAGAAAAGAGAAAGAAAAGAAAGAGAAGGTAGGGGAGGAATTTGTGCATGGGGATACATTCCCTAGACTCGCAAAAATGCAAGGAATTTAATTAAAATGGCTGGAGGGTTTTTGGAAGGACCTCGAAAAACGGGAAAAGAATTATTGGCAAGGTTTGGAAGGAGAAGCTCGAAGTGAAATAGACATGGGGAAATAAATGCAAGTGTGTTGGGTTAATTCCAACGAATGGAATATTTATTATAGCTCCCTAATAATATTGGGATGATATGTTTTAAAGAGAAGACATTCTTCCCTCGATTTAAATGGACCGAAGGTCTACACGATTTATTTAGGTTGAGATGCAAAGATTAATGACATGATGGCATGATGATATGATGCAATGCAAAAATAAATAACACAAGCACAAAGAACACACGGGAGAACCCGGAACATCTGGAATCTTCTGGAATCTTCTGGGACGTCGGTCTTCGGGCGTCACACCACCCTCGTGGGCACCTCGTGGCTCCCCTGTCGTGGTTCTCAAGTCTCCCGTGCGTGATTTTCTCCAAAAATATCTCTCCCGAAGGTTTCATTCCGTTTGGACTCCGTTTGATATTCCTTTTCTGCAAAACCCTGAAACAGGCAAAAAACAGTAATCTGGACTGGGCCTTTGGGTTAGTAGGTTAGTCCTAAAAATGATATAAAAGTGTATGACAAAGCCCATTAAACATCCAAAACATCATAAATAATAGCTTGGAACAATAAAAAATTATAGATACGTTGGAGACGTATCAACTGCGGGCAGTCGGCCGTGGTCTAGGAGAAAATGTAGTTTTTTTACTCCTTCCACTCGTACTGGACGGATCGAGTCGAGTGGTAACCAGTGGGGGCACGCCAAGTGCACCCACTGGGTGTAGTCCCCGAGGCTACTATTGAGTGTTTGACTCGGCAGTAGTCTTAGAACTCTGTTGGTGTGGTAATTCACTCTCTGCACTTCATCAAGTGGAAACAACTATCTTTATCCTTGTCGACTGACTTCTCTTTTTTTTCTACTGTAGAAATCTTGTGAGTTCGGGACTCAATTTGCGGAATTTGAGAAGAAGCAGATCCAACTCAATCTTGACCTGGGCTGGCCAGGGAAACCTTGCAGAAAGCTAGGGACGAGGCATCTGGTATGAACGGTACAAATTATGTCGATTGTATTTGAATGAATGTGTATAGTGAAAAACCGAGCACTTCAGGCTTATCTGACGAGCGTTATCTTTTATAGATCAAATGAAGCAAGCCTTGGAGCAGTAGGATCTCGACTTGGCAGCGGCGCAGCAGAAGGCGCAGGAGAAGACCGAAATTGCTGACCAGAAGCTGGCTTCAGTCGGCAAGTTGGAGGAAGAAAATGCTAATTTAAAGGCTGCCCTTGATGAGGCCAACAAAGAAGTGACACGACTGAAGAAGGATAAGCTGGCTCTAGATGACAAAGATGGATGTCTCACTCAGAAGAGGGACGGGATGGAGACTTATCTGGGAGGACTCACCAAAAAGATGTTCCTCATGCTTGAAGGTATCCTTCCTTTGTCCGACTGATTCATAATTGTCGACTCGCCATCCAACTGTCGACTCACCATATCTCTGTATGTGCAGAATTCTGCCAAAACCACGAGGAAGAGACTGGACGGATTGAGAAGGGTCTGGATCCTACCAATTCTCTTGTCAAGGATGAGGCTACGATGAACGTACTGCGACTGGAATCTCGCCTTACCAGCATCACTAGTTATCTTGCACGACTGAAGGTGGCGATGTCGCGGATCGACACGGCGCTATGGCGGGGAATGGTGCTCGAAAATGACCTCAAGTCTCTGATGACTCGGCATAATGAGTTCCCCGGTTGAGTGCAGGAATGGAAGAAGTCATCTGCCCGGTGTGGTGCTGACATCTCTTTGTCTCTGGTCCGTCTCCATTGTAAGGAGGCCAAGGAAGAGAAGGTGGTGGCTCTCAAGGTCGCCAACACCAGGAAGCTTCAATTCCAGTCGTTCATGGAGACTATCCTCAAAACTGCCACCCGCATTGCTGACGGAATCGACCTGGACGAATTTGTTGAGCCTGCAAGCCCTCCTCCTCCTGAGTGGTTTTGTAACTGTTAAACTCCTTCGGTCCTGATGCTCGAGTACTTCTGCCCGAACCTTGTGGGATTTATCTGAACTTGGTTTTCTCTGTAATATGCTTGCTTTGTTTTTGCTGCTTTCAGACCTTTCAATTCCGAGTGGGCCTTGGTACTCTAATCAGAATGGACATTGTACTTGTGGTGCAGCTCGGAGAACAAAGGTACATTGTACTCATGGCGCAGCTCGGAGAGCAAAGGTACGTTGTACTTGGTGCAGCTCGGAGAGCAAAGGTACGTTGTACTTATGGTGTAGCTCGGAGTGCCACCAAATCCCCGAGTGAGAGGTTTGCTCTTCACTCAGAGTGTTTTTAAAACTTAGGCGAGTACGGGGTCGCAGCTAAGCCCCCGAGTGAGAGGTTTGCTCTTTACTCGGAGTGTTTAGTGAAACTTAGGCGAGTACGAGATCGCAACTAAGCCCCCAAGTGGGTGGGTTGCTCTTCCCTCTGAGTGTTTTGTGAAACTTAGGCAAGTACGGGGTCG